>VZSR01003524.1:1730053-1744355 GCA_013398615.1 Brachypodius melanocephalos | reverse complement strand
TCTTATAATTTTTCTTTATGGGAACTTACAAGCTACTTCTAGTAGCTTGTAGCAGAGCCTAAGCCATATTTTATAAGGACTTTCTTTTATAATGTCTGCAACAGGCTAGATGTCCTTTGCACCAGGAGATGTGAGAGTCTGGCAGTGGGGGAATTTGATGCACAGACACATTGCACAGTGGCAATCGGTGGATCTTTGTTGCTAATGGAGGAAGTACCTGGTTTTTAGTGAGAGGTTAGAAATTCTCTGATTTTAGCGTTTGTTCACTGTTTCAGGACGAGTGGACCCTAGGCCTTTTAGCCTTCTGAAGATTTTTAAATCAGTCTTTGAAATATAAGGCCTTGCAACATGAGTATTTTAGCCTAGCAAAAATGATGTTGAGAGAAAAATCAGAGGAAAGAACACACATGAGGAGGTGCAGAAGTGATGAGCTTCAGAGAAAAAACTGATGCACAGCATAGGACCAGACAGACTCAGGGAGCTACAAAAAATAATTTAGACTAATTTTAGGCTACAAAAATATTTTAGGCTAAAAATAGAGCATGACAACTTGCCATATGTATAGTATTATAATACTGTATAATTACATGGCAACTGGCTCAGGGTCATGCTGAAACTTCTACTTGCCTGTACTGGACAATTTCCCTGTCATTTACCTTCTACAGCCTGGAAAAACAAAATATTGATGCACTGCTCATCTGAGTCTGCAACATTTTAAAAGGTATGAAAAACCAACTATGGTAGTTCTTTCTTTTTGTGAAAGTTGTAGAAAATATGGTACATATGTAATTTTACTTCACCTGTTCTATTCCATAATAAATATTCCTAATGAAGGTGTTTTACAGTCAGTTTCTCAGAATACTCTGGTTTTCTAAAAGCCAATTTTCTTGCACACACCTGGATCCCAGCTCATGTTGTCACTTACCTGCAAATATGCTTAGGGAATACTGGATTCCTAAGAGAAGCAGAGCAATTTGCTTGCAGAGAGCTGCACAGAAATTTACCTTTCTTTCTGGGGACCCATCAAGAAAATCCCAGGGAGTTTGTGTAGCCAAGGAAACTGATGGACTACAAAGAAGAACTGGAGAGAAAAAACTTGGCAGGCACACAGCAGAATTTAAAGTCTTTTTTTATTTGGTAATTCTCAAGTTGCTCACAGAATACTGTGTCACACAAAATTACATAAACATGCATTTGCCTCATTGCATCCCCCTTGTGCCATAGAATACAACTTTTAGAGCTCTTTGGTCCAGAGCTGTGGCATGTGTGTAGCTGAAGGACTTCAGGAGAGCTAAATTGTACAGACGTGGGAAAGCAGCAGAGTGCTAACAGGCAGATGGCCTTTGTGAGGAGACAATTGGAATAGTGCAGGAGATCAGGACATCTGGACACACAACCAATATGATTGAGCAGAAGCCGATTTATTGTTTACATTAAGCTACAGTTATAGACTCTAAGCTGCTTGTTCGCATGTTCACTCATCATCTCACTGGTTCCCTCAGCCTTGAGCACGTGTCCAGCACGAACCCTTCAGGACACACAATTGCTCAGAGTCCATCATCACATCCTGCCTCCTTTGTATAGGTTTTGCATGCTTGGTAGTCAGTTTCTCAGGCTACTCGTTCTTATTTTTAATCCTGTTGTTGTTTCAGTAACCTTGATGAATTCCTGAGTGTTCTGATAACAAAAACCACAGGTGGTTTGTTAAGGTTAATTACAAACACTTTGGCTGGTACACAGAATGGCCTAAGTTGTGCAGATACATTGCTACAGAATAGTTTCAGTTTTTAACACAGGTTTGTTAATGATGATTTATCCTATGTGTCCCAAGTGGGGGATGTCTAACTTACTAGCTCTGCAAAGTAGGCAATTCATGGGAGAAAGAAAAGCAGAGTAATGCATAGCAGCTGTTTCACCTTCTTATGGCTAAGTAAATAATTAGCCCTACTCAAGTCATTCTCCTTTGATCCCAGACTACACTTTTCACAATAATTTCTTCCCCACATTTCATTATGGGCCACAGAAGTGATTTTTTTTTCCAGTGCACTACATCTTCCTTGTCCACATGCTCTAAATACCTTCTGTTCATCTTCCACTCAGCTTTAACTGGTGGGTCCTGAAGAAGCAGCAAACAATAAATTTGGCAGCACTGCAGCAGGAACTGTGTTTTGAGTTCCTATGTGAATGGCAGCTTCCTGAAAATCAAATGAGAACAATTTTCAAAGCTTTGTAATGTTATGTTGATGTATTGTTATGTTGCCTCCCCGCTCTCATTCTGTACAGCTGCTCCACAGGAACTAAGCGCTCAAGAATTTCACTTGTCAAAGCTGCTGGTACTGTTTGAGTGGGACATGCAGGGGTCCCAGTGTCACTTTAAAGGTCCTTTTATTTACTAAGTCCTGAGTTCTGGATTGTGCCAGCATCCAGCACCTGTCTCTATTCCCTCCTAGAGAGATCTGCAAGGAGTTTGGTAAGACCAAGCTCTTGGAAAAGCCCAGCAAGCTGCAAAAGGAGGAAGGTCCTCTTTGGAATATTCATATATCTGTGCTATATATGTCATATCTTCAACAAAAAAAGCCCACTACAGACTAGTCCACGTGCATAGCAAGTGTCAGGGCTCTGTGCACATCAACAGCCTCTGCACACTTTCATCTGCCTTCCCAGGGGTTTGGCTGCTTGTGTTCAAGGTCAGCTCAGATTCAGCATGAGCAAATAACCTTGTATTCAACTCCTCAGTAACAGCCAAGCTGGCAGAAAGGGTGGTGTGAGAAGGAGTTATGAGTAGCCTCATCTTCACCCACAGACTGGCCACTAATTGACCCAGGACCTGAGTGATGTCTGAGTGCTTGACTGAGCTGTGGTGTTGGGATGCCTGTGCCCAGCCTTGCTGGTCCTGACCCACAGACCAACTTCACAGCTTGGTCTTGACCTGGCTGGTCACTCTGAGCTTGCCCAGTGGTCACTGGTTTGTGGCTGATCCTGATCATCACCACTGGCCCTTTGCTCTTTGCTCCTTGCTTGGGTCCAGTAGGGCTGTGCCTTTGTAGGGGTGTGACCCTACCTGTCCTGCTGTACTTCCCTTACAAGGTTACATGTACTTGAGAATGTTTTGGAAGTATATGGGTTGGAAGGACCTGGCCACAAGTGGAAAACAACCTCCTGCAGAAGGGAGACCTCTCATTCTTTAAATAACAAGCTGCACAGACAATTGAACCATTGCCCAGGTTCCTGGGCTGTATCTTTGTTCACTTGAGCAATCTTGTTGTAAACCAGTGAGTTTTGGTGATGGTGTTGCCTGAACAGCTTTACTATGTCTCACATCATCACCTACAGAACAATCATAGCACAAAGCAGGCTGTTATCATGTGGTAAGGCAAGCACTGGGAATTTTTGTTTCTCATATTGGGTCAGTCAGTAATGGAGAAGTTGCTCATTTTAGGCTTTGGAGGAAGGTCCTATAAAAGCAAATACAGGGCTGGAAAATGCTTTCTGGGCTCATATATGTGCCTCATCCAGCTGGACAATTCAGATATGCAGTGTCTGTCAGTGTATCATGGAACACAGAATCATTTCATTTTGGAAGGCTCCCACAAGGATCCTCAAGTCCAGCTCCCTGCTTCTTCGTGGAATAGCTTAACTCTCAGAAAAAAATACCTGTTTTTTATCCAGTGCTGCTCTCATACCCAGGGTTGCTAGAGCTTGGCTTTCTACACCCCCAGCCCTCTCATCTCAGAAGTTATCCCCAGTGTCATTGCTGACAGATTTTGAGCACTGTCCTAAGCAGAAGCAAACTTCTAAATGAATGGTAGATGTTGATGGCCCTTTTACACAGAAACATAAAATACCTTTGTCAAAGCATTATTTCAAAGAGAATGTCAAGAACTTTAGGTATGTCATCTGTTCTCTTTCGTATATCTTTCTCACAGGCATCAAACAGCTTCTGCAATGCAAAACCAACAACTGATTACAGCATCAATCGCAGTGAAACCAGTGATGTAGTGTGCAAAGCACGTGCTGAGAATACATCTGCATTAGAGTAAAATATAGGGCTGATAATTGATTGAAATATGTCTTCAATAGCTGTGAAACAAACTGTTTCATCAAGCTGCTTGCATATTGGAGGCCATTCTTCAGAATCTGTGGGGCCTTATCATCACAATCAATGCTAATAATGGCCTTATCTCAGTTCTTTAAGGTAATACCACTTTGGCATTTTCCTTCAGACCTTTCCAGCATCACAGCAGTGAGCCAGACATCAAAATGAGGTCTCTCAGCTATCAGTTCAAGCACTAACATAAGCAAAGTGGATTTTTTTTTCCCACTTGTGCTTAACACGTGAGAGATGGGACTGGTACTTGAGTGTGCCCTTCTGAAAGGCAGGAGGATCTCTACAGCATTCCACAGGCTCTGCTAGGCTGGAAAATCAGAGACCCTTTAGGCCCCAACTCTGTCTGGTACAGAAATACAAATATTCAAAGGCTGCTATATGGCTACACCATATTGATCTGATAAGAATCAGATGGAGGAAATGGACGTGAACAAACCCTAATGACGCTAATGCCTTCTCCACACGTCCAGGAGTAGGGCATGGAGCTCCTGACTTACTCCCATTCCTGTAGCCGTAGCATCTTGTATCTCTCCAGCATAGCAGACAAATGTGAAGAGTCATTGATGTCCTCAGAGTGTTGGTGCATGGCCATCACTTTAGCCAAGAGCTCTTGGATGCTAAGTCAAGGAGGATATAAAAAAACTTATCTAAGTCAAGATGAAATAATGAGTAAACATAAATATTTTACTTATGAAACTGTTTCATGAATCCCATGTTTTCTACCATGCACTTCTCATTTATATTATACAGCTGGCAAGCAGCTTTTTTGTGGAAAATAGCGCTTTCTCAGCTCAGTTTTGCATGATCACAGTAGAATCTGATCAGAGTGGCATCTTGATGATGCCATTGTAGACTGGTTTATTTTACTCTTTATTTAACTGGTTACCCTGAGAATGTCTCCTTCCCTTTGCAGAACAACCCAAGCCATCTTCCAGAAGTCAGTTACAAAGAGATGCTGGCAGGTTGAAAGTCTGGATAGAAGGTGTCTGGGCAGAAACAGAGTCCCCAAGGACTGGAGAAAGCAAGTATGTGGCTTTTCAGTGTAGAAACACACACTATGTCTGAAATATTAATAAATATTTTACCTTGCCTCTAGCTTTTTGATCTTCTCTTTCAGCATCTCATTTTCCTCTTTCTCCTGATGCTGTATTTGGATTACTATTCCAGGAAGTGCTCTGAAACAGATTTGTGAGATCTCTTACTTCTATTTGGACACTGGCACAACAGTGGACATGCCCCTATTGAATAATCTGAATTCAAGGAAAAAAGCTCTGAGGTGGGAAAGTACAAGAGCATCCAGGAAAAACTCCAGGGGAGCTGAACACCTTCCCTAAAAGCTCCCACCCAGAATTTATGCTCAAATCAAGTGGGAAGCTATTAACATCAGAAGAAATGGAGGTGTGGTTGTGAGGATCATAATGAATCCCCCATCTTACATTGATTATTAATATAAAGAATCACATTACCTGTTGTGACTATCCAGAAGGTAGAGTATGAACAGCATCAGACAAAGTTCTGTTCTCATTGTCCATCCATCTATAAGGGGAAGAAAGAAATAACAAACCACATTGCAGTCAGAGGGCAAGTATGCAATAAAGTCTTTAAAAATGCACAAGCTAAACTTCCTCCCTCCAATTTCTGATCAGCCCATAGGGAAAAGAAATTTAGAGACCAAAACTTGTCAAGGCTATTCTTTGCCAGGTGGGTAGTTTTTGATTCTGTGAGTCAATGCCAACAGTACAAATAAAATACTCCCAAAGTTAAGATCTGCATGTTACGTGGTGCAAATCCAACAGCTTCTGTAAATTGGCTCTGGGTTCCCAGTATAGCCTGGGAAAAATCTGTCGTTAATGCAGAGCCCTCCCTGTGTCTGGCTGATTAGTAATTTTCTCTCCCACTCACCCTAGTGTGCACCAGCTACAGTTCATTGTCAAAGGCCACACTAAACAGTGTCATTTCTGGTCATTGGACTCACATTATTTTGTTGTCCATCTCTTTTATAATTTCAAACATTTCCTTAATGTTCGAAGTCTGGTCTCCATAGGCTGCTGTGAGGTGTCAGATATATGTCTGAGGAAAAAAAGAAAAGGCAATTCTTATAATGAAGGGGAGTAAGAATATATCTTAGTATCTAAATTAATAGTCAGTCCTGTGAGCAGAGGCTTCATGGCTACATCCATGCCAGCAAATGGATCAGAGACAGGACAAAGGGCACACACGGGTACAGATTTGGCACAAGTGAGTTAGCACTCTCCCAGATAATGCCTGACACAGCTCAGAGGACTCCACAAGCCAGGGTATGCCAAAACCAGGACCGTTTGACTAATCATTAAGTCTGGATAAAATGGGCAAGATAAAAGAACAGCTCCTGAAAAACAAACTCAACCTGTACCTGCATAGAGTGGGGAACAGCAAATCTAAGTGACTGTTCTGCTAAAACCAACTTTGCAATGTACAAGTGTGGGTTTTGGTTTTTTTTGTTTTTTAATAAGAGGAGTAAAAACCTCTGTGTTATCAAGGTAATTTTTTATTTGTAGAACTTCTCTGTGTCCTATTTCCTCATGAGTATCTCAGTTATCAACTATTATTAGAGAGACAGTCCCAGATTAAGATGCTCCTGCAGTTTGGATCCAGGTGGAACAGCGAGCAAGCTCGTCCCTGCTCGTCCCTCAGCATGAGGCTTTATCTTTGATTTATGCCAATAGAAGGCTGCACAGCTGCTGCAAGGGACCGTGCTGCCCCTCTCTCTCAGCATCACTTACTCCCACTGGAGCACATTTTGGTTTTGTTAACTTGAATCAATTCCTTTCCAGTTAAATCACTTCACTTTCAGTCTTTCACTGAAAACACAATCTTTCCCTTTAAGCTCAACAATCTAGTAAAAATTTACATTTTAGTCGACCTTTCCCTGCAAAATTGATGAGCTCAGAGTCAGAGCCATGAAATCCCAGATCTTGTCACACTCTATACTGATCTTTCTAGTTTATCTTTCTCTTGCACCAATCTAAGATCTGCTTCACACTTTGGAGTTGAACTTGAGCTGAATTTGGGGACAGTAACCATCTCTGTGATGGTTAGAAAGGTTAGGAAGTAGAAAACAGAGCTCTTACTGAATATTTCAGAGTCAGAAAATGCTTGCAATTCAGCACTCATGCAACCCTCCAAGAAACTTTGTAGAAATATTCAGACCTAGGAAGATTAACTAAGTTTATCCAGAGACACCCCCTGTGTAACCTACCTGCTGCCTTCTGCAGTCATCATTCTGGGATCAGTGTCCTCACATTGTCTTTCCAATACCTTTGTTCCTTTGTTGCCAGAAACACTGTGTGCATACCATGATTCTGTTCCTCTAGAACCAGAAACATTTTGTGTACCCCATACTTCTCCTTTGCTGGAGCCAGAACCATTGGGTGTGCCCCAAATTTCTCCTTTGCTTCTGTTCTTCTGGAGCCAAAAACGATGGCTATAATCCACATTTTTCCTTTGCTGGAGCCAGAAACATTTGGTGTATTTATGCCTTTACAGCAGCAGCAGAAACTGTTGAAATGAGTGGGCAACACTGAGGTCTGTTGATGCTGCTGGGAGTGCAGAAAGCTACTGATAAGACAGTTCTCTAACAAAGGCACTCTGCTCTTACAAAAAACAGAAGGAAGCCCTGCCTCTTTACAGGAAAAGGTACAATTTACAGTATGTCTAGAGTCTCATCTCTCTCCAGCCAATAAAATCAGGGGAGATTGCCCTTCCCTTTGCAATATCAGTCCTTTGCGTTTCAGTCCAGTGTGTCTGTTCATCCCTCTCTGCTCCCAGAGCTGCACACCGCTGCACTGCAGTGGCCATGGCCAGCCAGTCAGTCTTCATCATTGTTATAGATTTTGGCATATCCTGCAGTGGTACTGTTTTTCTCTTGCTTCAGGTACAGACCAAATCCTCCAGGTTTACTGGGGAACAAAGCATGGGTTCAAGACCCCAAAGATGCCTAGGGGCATTTTGTTCAACCAGAAGCAGAAGTTCAAATATTTTGGCTATGATGCTGTGATGAAATACAAGAGCTTGCCCTCCAGCCAAGCTGACAGCAGGTACTTCTTCCAGAACTTCAAGATGCAGCTGTACAACATGACAGGTGGAAGAGTTACTACTAATGGGGGTTGGGGCTATTTATTTGAGGGGTGGGGGTCAGAGAATCCATGAAGAAGGCTGAGTAAGTCTGGTTGATGAGGATGAATGAACACCAGTCAGAGAGTATTTTGATGAACAAAAGAAGAAATTATTTATTTTTGTAACTGCTGAAAAGTTCACAGGCCCTTCCTTTATGATGTTTTTATTTGTCTGAAGAAAATAAAACCTGACTGCATACCTGGGTGAAGGCAACTACCTATTCCTAACAAAAAGCTGACCTGTTCCCAAGCTTGACAGGGAAACTAGTCTCCCTCTGGGACTTCCTACCTTAGTCTTCCACAAGAAACAGGGATCAAGTGAAATTTCCTGTAATTCAAAGGAGATTGGCAGTTTTGGCAGATCTTTGAGACCTAAGATCTCATCCCATGTTATACAACTTCCCCTAGCTCATCTCTCCCTCTTTTGAAATGTTAGGCTGAAGCTAATGTAAGGGTGTCCAGCTGTCCTTGAAGCCTGCAGTGGCAAATTTCTCTCCGAAGGCTCTGTGCTGGTTTGGAATAGTTCACACCATTTCTGTGCTGGTTTGGAATAGTTCACACCATTTTCTGTTTGCTTGTTCAGCCAAACACGAGGCTACCTTAGGGCCTTCCTGTCTGTGCTCCAGTGTCCCACAGGGCCTCTCAAGTGTAGAATAAACCAGAACACAGGGCCAGTCCCAGGAAAAGCCTCAGGTCCTCTCTTTGGTGGATGGGAGGCCTCTTTGAAGATTTTCCTCCCCTGGACAGCTGGGAATGATGTGGTCTGTCACAATGTCACCTCTGGAGTGGTTGGTTCTCATTCACTTTCAGCAGGGGCTGGAAGAGGTTTTAGTTCAGAACTATTTCTCTGCATCTGAGGAGCAAATGGTGAAGAAAAAATTCATTACAGAATCACTCCCCACTGTCTCTTCAGGAATCTACAGGATCTATAGGGTCTTTACAAAATTTGGTCTAGGAGAAACAGCTGAATTATCAACGACATTGACAATTTGCCTACTGAATCATAGGCGTGGTGGCTAAGCAGTTTGGTAGCTGACCTATGCCACTCAGACTCAGCCACAGTAAAGCCAGTCCTGGAAGTTTACTCAGGTTTGGAGGCAGGGGTGTCTGGGTGCCTTATGTTGTGCAGTGCTTGATGTGAAGGGGACAGGTCTCATACAGACACTGCACCATGTGACCCTAGGCCTTTTGTTTGGTAGCATGTCACAGCTGGCATGGAGCTGAAAGCCACCAATGGAAAGTTGCTTCCTGCCCTGACAGTCTTTTCTGAAAGCCTTTGCTACCTGAGGGAACATGCTTTGAACACCATTAAGGAGGCCTCTTTCCAAACTGTCTACAACCAGGAGATCACCTGGGTCATTACTGTCCCAGCCAAGCAGCTCATGTGTCTGGCAGCAAGAGTTAAAAGCAGGGGTTACCCCATTTCCTCAAATTACCTTTGGAGGTTTCTTTGCCCATTGAGGCAAAGGAACTCCTCAATATGTAAACAATGTGTATTTCAAATTTCAGTCCATTGGGCAGAGAAATCTTCCCACATTGAGGGTGGTGAAGGAGAGGATGTCCCCAAACAGCAGTAACAACAAATCTGCCCTCTCTCCCCACCGCCGTGTAGAAATGAGCCCCACAGAGATCAGCCTGAGCTGCTGGGGTGTGAACAGTTTCCCTAGCAGGTGGTGCTCATGCAGCAGTAATCTCATCCCCTTTCCTTGAACTGACTCCTCTCTTTTGTGATTTTAGTCAGGAATTATCTCTGACATGCTCTCTAGGAACCTGATCATTGCCTTGGAGCCAGAAGCTGCATCGCTGTGGTGCAAGCAGCTTCCACAGGAAGGGTTTATGGCAGACAGCAGTGACAAGAATCTCCAGGGATCCAGTATATTGTCGTTGACTGTGGAGGTAAATTTTTCCCTTTTTAACAGGTACTATCTTTGCTGGGCATGGTGCATGGCTATTTCACAATATGGCCAAAGGTCCCAGAGCTTGGACTCCACTGTGCTTGTCATGGGTTTTTTCAATGTTTATTTCTCACCTAATGAAATCCTGTGAGCAGGCAGAAAAATAGGAGGAAAGAACAGGATTGTGTCTCACACTGCAGTGCTCTTCAGGCCAATCACCAGAGAGATCCTGTGCTCAGATCAGCCAGCATGGTGTCCCAGCATCAGCGACCAGCATGCATCATGTGCTCTTGTGTAGCCTGAGCTCACTGCCTCCTCTCCAGAAGCAATTGTAGTTAGTGCCCAGTGAAGTGACCAAAGAGATGAGCTAGCATTGACTGGAGAGTAAATCATTAAGAATATTTGATGAAGCACTTTTCAGTAATTTCTTCAGATTCCTGAGTTTTTTTGGTGTGATGTGAATTTTCTGCCAAGAGCAGTCTGGTGGTTGTGAACAAGTACTGAAAAGGCATCAAGAGGACCACAAGTTCCTTCTCACCACTGCTCAGGACTCAACCACTTCTGTGAGGAGGCCAGGCTCGGTTTGTGATCAGACAGGAGATCAGCTTGTTCAGTGAGCAAGTTAGAGCATCCAGCTCTTATCAGAAATAACTGTAGAAGCCTCATGAGACCAGGTGTTTAAACAAAAGTGCATACATTTAAGAAATCTACAGAAGTACAGGCAATAGCAGAAAGTGAGGATGAGGAAAGAAAGCAGCAGAAAAGCATATCTGTGAATCAGGAGTTTAGAAGATAAGATTAAATTCCGTGGAAAATTATGTACTTTAAAGGGAACGGCACAATTAATTTGAGTCTGTGTGTGTGTGTATGTGTGTAGGTGGCACAGTAGCCATCACAGTATATGAGATCCAAGTACATGAGATTACCTGAAGGAGCTACACAAGGCAGCTGGGGTGGATGAGGAGGCAGAAGACTGGATGGAAACTTCACCAGTTTCCTCAAGGAAATATTCAGTGATGGCATATGGGATGAATATGTAAAGAACCACCCTACCGAATTACAAAATATGATGTACAACTTCAGCCTACAGAAATACTCTGCTACCAGGGAGGCAGTCTACATATGTTGCTGCTACAATCTGACCAGAGTGGCAGAGTCCTAGAAGGACATCTCCAAGTTCTTTGAAAAAGCAACAGGAACTGTGTGGTGTGATGGGACAATCACGATTACATGCGAGAAAATGAAAAGCTTGTTTTACTACAGTATCAACAACACCATTTGTGCTTTGAGGGAAATTATTTGCAAATCGTACAGTACATTTTACTTGTGGGAGGTTTTGCATCCAGCATCATCCTGTGAGATGCAGTCAGGTAGGCCTTTAGCAGCAAGTATCAAATCCTTTGTCCCTTGGAGGCCCAGGCAGCCATTGCAAAAGGGGCTGTTTTATTTGGAGTTAATCCACGCATCATTACCTCAAGAATCAGGTGTAGGACATATAGCTTAGAAGTATCTCAGAAATTTGATGATGCTATCCATGATGCCTGTAAATGGAAGGTCTCAAAACCTGGTGACTATTGCACAGGTCTCTTCCAGAGACTGGTGAAAAAACTGGTAAAACTGGTAAAAACTGGGGACTCAGTGAATATACATGAAATTGCCCATTATGATTTCTATCCAATAGAACCAGATCAAACAAAGGTAGTCTTGGCTTTCTATTGTACAAAACCCCAGAATCCTTGGTATGTAGATGAGGAAGGGATAGAACAGCTTGGCTTGTGTAGTGCCATCACCAGACACATGGCTGGGGAGACATTGCAGGCTGAAGGTGGAGATTAAATTTGGGCTCACTGAATTTAAAGCCACATGTACTGATGTTACTTCCCAAAAAAGTTGGACAGTTATAATGGATTTTTTATCTTATAAATACTCCTCATTTTGAAAAGATCTTAGATGTCTTTTCCAACTGTTATGATTCTAACAATTCTGTGACTCCTACAATAGAGGACCCAATTGGACCAATAAGTCCATCATGCAACTTTTTATTTACACAGGAAACCTACTAGTATGATTCTCTGGTTCCTTCCATTCCTCACCAACCAGCCTTTCAGTCCAACACCTCATTTTCTATTGTATCTGACAACAGGTTTGTGACAACAGGTTTGTCTGCTGCTTTATCTCATTTCCTTTCAGCTTGCATCTCTGAACACAATAGTCCATACCACTAATACAATCATCTTGACCTACCCGTGTTTGATGAAAAGCCTCTGGACTGGTGTCTAACTTCCACATAAAGCAGCTCATAGGTGTTTATTTTAGCCTGGTGTCTTCTTGCAGCTACATCTTCTCTTTCTCTGACATCAAGTCACTATATCTGGAGTCCAGGTTTAATTCTGCTGGGGCTGACATTCAGTGTATTACTGTTTCCTTCAGAGTACCATTAAGATAAACTGTGTAATTAAAGGTCCAGTGTCCCAGATGAGGGAGTTGAGTGAACCAGTCTAGGGGCTTGTGTCCAAAACCTGTGGGAGTGTTGTTTCTCTTAAATGATTGGGTGAATGCCAGATTGTAATTTTACAGATATGAATAGTGCATATTCTGCTGCCTGATGACTCTGTCCAGCTCTGGGTACTCTCTGTATCTCTGATTTGGGCATGATATTTTCTGTATGTCTAAAAGCTGATTTCTTTCCTCCTGCCTGCACCACCTGTGCAAAAGTTCAGCGCAGTGTAGGCTTCATGGGCTTAAATTTGTCCAAGAAAAGGATGCAGTCCAGCAGTGTGGTGGGTCTGGCTGAGCTGGAGTTAACTTCCTTCATAGCAACCCTTATGTTGGTGTGTAGTTTGGGTACAGAATGACGCTGATAAAACTGATGGTTCAGGGGATGAGGGGTGGACTGGGGTTTGTGGACCTGGCTTTCTTCCCCTTCACTAAGGATGTACAAGCTTCTCTGCTGAACACCAGTCTCCACCAATGCAAATTCTTGGTTAGCTGGATACAGTGCAAGAAAACTCAGCACTGTCATCTTTATTAGTTGAATGATCATGTTAGAGTCACTACTGTCCATGTACTGAATGTTGTTAATCACAAGAACAGCATTCAGAGGACTAATCTGCATATACGCTATGCCCTATGATATATAAAAGTGGAATGATTTTCAAATTACTGCCTTTGCTTTTACATATAAAATGTTATGCATGCAATAAAAAAATTCACAGCAGACACCTGTATGCATTTCTACCATGTCAGGTGGTACCACTCTGTACACTTTGTAAGGGCCATTCTGGGTCTAGGTCCTAAGAAGCTGAGCAGTCCTGCTTTTTTCTTACCCTCTGCATTTGGTATTTTCACCAGTGGAAAGCCCAACGTGGCTCCACCCAAGCCCATCAATGCCCTGGAATGGGGGAGAGAAACAGTCTGGGAAAGTGGCAGCAGGAAAAGCCTTTCCCACCCGTGTGCTAGGTGGGCTTTGGGATTCAGACATGGACATCGACAGTCAAGACTGCAGCTCCTAGTTTTGCTTATTTTGATGAGCTGATTATGTTGATAACCTCAGACACTGAGTGTGGCCAGATGGAGGTGTTTGTCCTTTCTGGTTGGAAAAGGCCTGGCCTGGCACCTTATTCTTCAGATTTGTAATAAAATCATGTCTCAACTCAATGTGTTGATTGGCTCTTGCACACCAGGATTCACTTCTTTAGGGGTAACATCCTGAGGAGCTTCACCCCATATTAGAAAATATCTCTCTTCATGCAACAGAAATTATGATTGAGAGGATTCACTTCTGTTGGGGGTTGAGGGTTTTTTTTCTTTCCTTTTTTCTTTACTTATTACCAGTGGATTTTTTTCCTCATTGTGTTTCTAAGAAGCACTAATGGCTGGGTGAGCCTTCGGAGGAGAGTGGTATAGCTGCTACTTGGGGAAAAGAACTCACTCCTGCTACAGAAGTCCAGCTTGGTGCTGTTTCTTCTGGTGTGAGGTGAGCCTCTGCCTCTTCTTGTGTGCGGTGAGCAGCCACTGAACTGGGACCTTGTTATCACCTGCCTCGCTGGAGGGCACTGTCGCCATGCTGGGAGCACTGCTTGGCACTGCTCTGAGTTCTTCACTACTCTGTAGCCCCGCACCCCGTGCCTGCCGAGACCTTCCCC
>VZSR01003524.1:1693907-1729781 GCA_013398615.1 Brachypodius melanocephalos | reverse complement strand
AGGCCCTGCCCCTCCCTAGCAGACACCTGTCTTTCAAACCAAAAGCTTCCTTTGGCATAATAAAACAAACCATGGGAGAGGAAAAAGAAATAAACCAAGCCTCTTGCCCACATGTTGGAGAGGTGTCAGCAATGACTTCATGATTAAACACCACATTTTTCATAGCTCTTCTATTTCCAGGCCAAAATAAATTGGTTTCTGGAGCTTTTTTGTTTTAATTTCTAGAGATTGCTGAGATGTACCACGGATGTGTATAGCTCTGTTAGAGATGTCAAAACTTTATGAGGGATTATTGTGTTCACCTTACAAGGACTTGGCAAACCATGCAAGGAGAAAATAGAAGATAATTTTCCAAAACAGTAAAAGTAACACCAGAAGATGGGAGAATAGAAAAGCTTGTCACAGAGAGGGCATGCTGACCCGCTTGAGGGCCGATGTCATTACTTTGTCTGGTCAGGGACTGCCCTGTGGGGCCGACACCTTCCTTGGTCCCAGAAAAAAAAATGACCCATTGAGCCCCAGAACTGGACCAACCAAGTAAGATTAGGGTGTCTCCATGGAAATGTGTTTAAGAAAGGGCAGGGAACACTGAAAAAGGAGAGACAAGTCCAGGGCAGGTACAGCATCCAATGGGATGATGACCCTTGGAAGAGCCCATGCTGGAGCAGTTGAGTAGGACACAAGGAATGCAAGAGTAAGGGACCCAGCCCCAACTTCTGTACCCTCCATGGTCTCACCAAAGCATCTGATTGTAACCTGCAGCATGGGGTAGGGAAACAGGACAGGGGGAAGTGAGGCATCTAAAAGTTGGTTGGTTATTTTGTTACTTGGCAATAAATTATTTGGGTTGAAATTTCTCAACTCAAAATAGGTGTTTTTTGGCCCATGACAGGATGTCTGACTATATCAAGGGATGAAGCATGTCATAGTGCAATGTCCCAAAGGAGTATGGGGAAGAGCAGAGGAGAACTCTCCTAGGGAATCATAGAATATTTTGGATTGGAAAGGACTTTAAAGATCATCTAGTTCCAACCTCTGTGCCAATGGGCAGGGACACCTTCCACTAGAGTGGAAGTAGCTCAAAGCCCCATCCAGCCTGGCCTTGAACTCTTCCAGGGATGGGCCACTCACAACTGCTTTGCCCTGAGGTTTCTATCAGACTGCTCTTTCTTTGTTGTGTGGTAAAAAGAGAGAGGAAGGCAAGAGGGGACAGATTTCAGTGAAATCTCCCTCTGCAGCAGTGGCACACAACTCCACCACGGCCAGTCAGTCCTTGTGAATTTGCAACCAGCACTTTCCTTCTGCCCTGGGGTATCAGGCTGTTTTTTCTTGATATGCTGCATATTTTCCCTTCACACCTGTTCCTTCCCTCCTTTAAACCATCCCAAACAATGTGAGGTTTCATCTGCCTTCAGCATCCAGCAGCAGTTTCTCAAGCCCCTTAGCCCCTACTTTGTGTGCGTGCCCTGGACTTAACCAGAACATTCCTGCCAGAGGTTAAGCCCAGGCATTGCATGGATAATCCACAAAAACTTTTTGCCTCCAGTTCCAAGTGACTGTGACTATAACAAGTCCAGAGATACTGTCTGCAGCTCCACCCTGGCCCTTTTTCCACCCCTTATCTCTCTCCCAGGCAGTGAGGGCTCAGAGACAGGACAGAGATCCCAACTACAAGCCAAGAGGGTTAGGAAAGTGAAATTCCTGTGCTCCTGGCCTGGCTGTGCTGCACTGCTTATCTCCAGTGCTAAAATGAAGTGGCTTTGCCGGGCACTATGGCCATGGATGCTGTGCCATGCTGCTGTCACCATTCCTGCAATACTGTCATTTTGGGCTGGCAAGGCCTCCCACCCTCATGGGACCAAGGCTGGGAGCAACTGTGGGGTGAGACCCTGTTAAACTAGAGGGCTGTGGGGAAAGCAGTGACCGTGGTGTGAAGGCAGGACTGGAGAAGTTGCTGGAGCTAGAAACAAGATCTTTGACTGGAAAATCAGAGTGCCAGGAAGAGGGAATGGCAAGGCACCAAAGTGCCTTCAGCACAGCAGGACTTTTGGGAGAAAACCAGGAAAATTAGTGCTTGGGCAAGGATCACCTTCAGGAAAGAGAAGCCAAGTACTGGCTTTAGCAGGGGTGAGAGGGGAAGAGAATTGACTGTTTTTGTCCCCACTGAAAACTGCCTTTATTCCCTTCTCTCCTCAGACAGAGAGACCTTTGCTTTGGCACCTGACCTACAACTACAGGGCTAGTCCTCTTCCTCATGTGGTTGGTTTCTTTCCTGATTAAAAGTGATTAGGTAGCTCTAAAACCTGCAGAAATGTGACTGAGAGGAACAGAGACAAAGAGACCCTTCAAGATCTCTTAAATCCCCAGGGCAGTATTTAGAGAGCCCTGAGGAAAGAAGTGGAGCAGAAAGACCCTGCCAGGACCTCCCTGTCCTTCTCCCTCCTGCTGCACCATCCATTACCAACCATCTCCTCCACCATGTCACTCTCTGAAGCAGAAGTGCAAAGTGCCCGTTGTGCTTGGGAGAAGATATATGTGGATGCTGAGGACAATGGGACAGCTGTGCTGGTCAG
Organism: Brachypodius melanocephalos; assembly: GCA_013398615.1. NCBI lineage: Eukaryota > Metazoa > Chordata > Aves > Passeriformes > Pycnonotidae > Brachypodius > Brachypodius melanocephalos. Next base: position 1,727,208 of record VZSR01003524.1, on the reverse strand, counting down.
GTAAGGAAAGAGCCCATCCAACTGTTGCCCCAGAGGGGTGAAGGAGGAACAGCAAGGATGGAGTTGCTGCCTAGGAGCACGTCTTGATGTTTTTCATGCATGCCTTGCTAGGAAGAGGAGCAGCTTACACAAGGAAAAATAAAAAGAAAGGGGTAAGTGGGTGGGAAAACAAGAGACAAGAACAATATCTTCACCCACGTAAGGTAAAGAAAAGAAAGTATGGTATGAAAGAGAATGGGAACAAGACACAGGCCTTATTTCCCTCTTCCTCTTTACCTCTGAACTATTTTAATACTTTTTTAAAACTCAGTATTTCCTTCAGCCTCAGTCTGTCTGCTCCACTGTATTATACCCGTTCTGTGGACTTTCCTCTCCTAGTTTCCATCCTGTTTCCCTCTCTTCTGTTCACCTTTCATATATTCCACTCTCATCTGGGACTTACATCACCTCCATAACCATGCATCAGTTCAAATACTATTTCTGGCTATCAGACCCTTACCCTCCCCCCTCCAGCTTTCTTGTATATCATGCCTTGTGCCTGGATGACCCTCACCGAGCCTTACATGCTGCTCTTTCCTTCTACAGGCTACACAAACCTGAGCACAGTTAGGGTCAGAAATGCAGCCATAAAATGTTAGTAGTATCCAGTAGCTTGCCTCCCTGGGGTAATTTACTCTAGAAGGATTTGCTTTAGTGTCCTACAGTCACAGACCTGCCTATAGAGAAGTTCAAGGCTTCTCAGGACAAGAGAGACATGGCAATACTGGAAAGAGTCCAACAAAGGGCCAGGAAGATGATGAGGGGACTGTACTATCTCTTCAGTAAAGAAAGGCAGAGAAAGCTACGACTGTTCAGCCTGGAGAAGAGAAAGCTCAGGGGAATCTTACCAATGTGTACATAAAAACCTGAAGGGAGAGTAAAGACTCTGCAAAGAAGGCAGAGTCAGGCTTATCTCAGTGGTGCCATGAGACGGGACCAGAGTCAATGGGCCCAAACTGAAACACAGGAGGTTCTCCTAAACATCAGGAAACACTTTTTTTTTTACTTCTGAGTGCTACTGAGCACTGGCACAAGTTGCCCAAAGAAGTTGTTGAGTCTCCATGCATGGAGATACTCAAAAGCCATCTGGCCATGGTCCTGGGCACTGACTTGACCAGTGGTGTGGACCCACATGACCTCCAGAGGTTCTTTCAAGCCCAACCATTGTGTGACTCTGTGAAATAGAATGTGGAATTTGCTATGCATATTTCAGGTGGATAACTGGTTTACCCAATGAAGCAAACTGCTTTTTTAAAAAAGAGTTTGACCAAGATGACTGTAATTGATCAAAAGTAATTTCATACTGAATTGTGATACTTTTGAATAAATGGAATGAGCAGTACCCCATACTCAAACAACAATCCATCACAGGCTGTAAGAAAGCTTTGCAGTGGACTATAGGAAGGGGTTAATTAACAAAACCAATAGTAGGGTTTCTCTATGAAAACACCCACCAGTGTCACAGTGGTCATATCTGGTGTCCAGAACATCTTTGGGAATATTAAACTGTCACAGTCACCCCATGTGAACATGCTCCCACTTCTATGTGAAAATGACACAGAGTTAACACTGAGAAAATATTAACTTTAGAAGCAGTGGAATAAGTTCATTATAGGTTTTAAGGTGGAATGACCAAAAGAAATGCCCTGGGGAGAGGCAAGGGAGAGAGGACTGGCTGCTATGTGCATGGGGGTTATGCACAGGCGCAAAAGGCAAAGGAGAAAGAAACAAGGAATGCAGAAGTGTCTATGCTAACAAAGAGAAGGGGGAAAGGGACATAAATACATAAGGCAAGGCCCAGAATGTGTGGCCATGTCTGCACTGATACCTTGGTCCACAAGTCAGGATGTCTCTCATTCCTCAACAGGATGTTTACTGAGCACCCAGACACCAAGTCCTACTTCACACATTTCAAAGGAATGGACTCTGCTGAAGAGATGAAACAGTCAGATCAAGTCAGGGGCCATGGCAAGAAGGTTTTCAGTGCTATCAACGACATGGTGCAACACCTGGACAACTCTGAGGCTTTTCTTGGGATAGTGACCCCACTAGGCAAGAAACATGCCACCCAGCTGAAGATTGACCCCAAAAACTTTAGGGTGAGTGAGCAGCCCTCTTCCCAAAGGGTGTAATTGTGAGGAGGGCACGTTTTCCCCTTTGAGGGGCAGAACTGAGGAACATAGGCTTTGTATGTAGGAATACATATACATGCCTCAGAGAATGGAGGTAGTGGGAGGTGAGATGGTTGATGGTGGAAGATGGCAGGAGTGAGAGATCCAGCACTGGTGGGAAGATGGCTGTGTAGCAGATGTGGTGTAGACAGGTAGTGTGGTGCTCAGATGGGAGCTGCACAGCTGCCCATGAGCTGTAGAGGGTTTTCTCCGTGCAGTACAATTCCCACACTTGCCATTTAATAACCAGATTCAGAAAAGCAGTTTAACACTGGACTTCAGTCCCTGATGTATTTTTTATCTTGTAACAGGAGCTGAGATTTTCTAGGACAACTAAAGCAGCTGTTATTGAGCAACAATGACAACAGCATTGTCATCATTAAACAAACTCAAATAATAAATACAGGATCAAATTATTTGTCTAGATCCACCTAAGGTCACTAGCAGAGTGCATTTATAACTATTTTGTCTCCCTTACAAAGCAAAAAGAGGCACCTTCTGGCAAAGATTATTTCCAAATGAAGGTGATTTCAAAAGCAGTGGGCCCAATTTTCAGTGAGTGGGAAAATAAATGATGATTTCTGGATGAACATACTTTTTCAGGATAAAGATGCACACAAAACAATAAATGCTGCACAGGAAAGGAGTTGGCATTTCAAAGTATATCACCTACCTAGTGACTGCAAGAACTCTGCTATAGAGCGCTGGATGGCTAATGAGCAGGAAAGATCAGGGGAAAACTTACCCCCCAAGCCGTGTATTTCATAGGTGTCCAACAAGGGGCTCATCATGGCCTCTAAATATTTGGGACAGTCCCCTGCCTGGAGAAGGATTGCAGTGGATGGATGAAGCACATCAGTCCTATACAGCCATCCTTAAGTGATAGGTGCAGTCAACATTAGCTAGATACAGGGTAGTTAAAAACACCAGCAGCACTTTTTTGCAAATTCTATAACGCACCTTATTTTCCATGCCCTGTTACAAGCTCTGCAGGTTATGTGCTGTGAATTGTTATTGCACCCCTTTCTGCCCTCCAAGAATCCCAACGAAAAATATGCAAGTTCTTAAGCCTCTAATGTGAAGAAAAGTTCACACCAGTTGTTTCTTCCCTTCTCCTTGTTCAGATTATCTGTGACATTATCTTACAACTGATGGAGGAGAAATTTGGTGGAGACAGCAAAGCATCCTTTGAGAAGGTGACCAATGAAATCTGCACCCACCTGAACAATATCTACAAAGAGGAGGGTTGGTGAGGATGTATACCCTCCAAGCTCTTCAAACAACTTGCCAGCACTGATTTGCTGCTTTTGGGCCTCCAGCCACAGCTGGAAAAATTAAAATTTAAAAATAAAAAAAGGCAAGAAAAAAAGGCTTCTACAATATAGAGATCAATGTCAATAATTTCCTTAGCAAACTGAGTTTCTACAGCTAAACAAAACCCAGATACATCAAAGTCAACCAACAAATCCTGATGCGCTTTACAGTTTCAGTGTTTCACGTGGGTTCCTCTGGCCACCATCCTTGAAGACTACATTTTAAGATGGCGACTTTAAGCTCTTTACTCCTAAAAGAAAGACTTGCTCCTTCCAGCAGCACCAGCAGTTCTTTGGCTCACCTACCACCTCCCCATCCCCACAAGTGACAAGAAGGAGACAATGTGGAAGCATCTCCAGAATCCTGGTAGAGGTCATTATTTAAGAGGAACGAGTATTGTTTTGTGTTTGGACTTGAAGAAGGAGGAAGTGGTGTATTGTTGGAACCCTGAGCCCTGAGAATTTTAGACTTTCTGTGCTGACAGGCACTGACCCCCAAGAAAAAACTACATTTGACCTGAGGCCTTGGAAGAGGCTTCCAAACTTGAGTGATAGCACTGGGATTATGGGTGTGTAGTTTGAATAGAAATGTGTAATATCGCAGGGTGGAAAACTTAAAGTTTGAGGTTCTAGTATATAGTAATATATATAAAGCAAGATGGAGGTTTTAGGGCATAGGCTAAGTCTTTCTTTTTCACCTTCTTCTTCATGGGTTTGGGTGGTATCTTGTAATTGGATAGAAAAATCCACATTGCAGACCATGGGTGGTTGGTTATTGCGTTAAAAGTAAAAATAATTTAGGTGTCATTTCATAATTGGACAGTTTGTTCTTAAAAGACCTTGTAAAGAGAGCCATTTTTCACTTTGTTAGCTAGAGCTCACAGCTTGTGAGACTGTACTATAGATAAGAATTAATAAACATCTGAGTCTGAACATGAAATCTGTCTCTCAAGCATTTAATCCTGGCTCTGACAGAAAAAGAAGATAAAACCCCCACAGTGTATGGGAATGAGCAACATCTGGGAGAGACAGTCCCACCTTGCATCAGCCAGGAGAGTCACCAAACCTTGGTTTCTCAGAGCAGCTTTTAGCACAAGGGATGACAACACTGAGTGTGGTCACCACTGGATCTCTCTGGGCAGGGATCAATGTCTCCAGGGTGTGGATTTCACTGTGTTACTCCCAGGAAATGACTTAGGTTGCATTGCCACATGAAGCAAGAGTAGAGTTCACTGGCTCTTGTGCACTCAAAATGCACCCAGCTGATGGAGACTGCTGCCTCGCTGCAAGAGCAGCACAGGGGGCTCAGCCTAGCATGGGACTTGTCCTGTGCAGTCACACAGCCTGAGCCTCCCTTCAATGCTAACTGGGTCCCAAACTATTTAGTTGCTTTTCTTTGTATTCCTTAGACTTGGTGAAATAATCAGCTAATAACTGCAAATAACCAAATGCTGGTTCACCGGAATGCAATAAACACAGAGAAAGCAGATGTGCCCTCTCATTTCCTTCACGGAAAAGGTGATGTGCAGTAGTGGCAGCTGGTTACAGTGCACATTTACTGATGGTACAGGGGGATTTGCAAAACAACCTCAAGCTCCAACCCAGGCAACCATCATACTTGTGGCAGTCAGGCTTCTCATGGTTTTTCACTTAACCATGAAGCAGGAGTTTTGTAAACAAGTTAAAATGCAGTTTCCCATCATTCAATGTATAGTTTTCCTCACCCGCTGCATTTGGCAAAAGATGCTAAATCCCAAAATCCAGAAGAGGAACACTAGCCTGAGGGAAGATGGGACAGCTTCTTTATTTGCTTGTGTTCTGTTCAGCTCAGGGAGAAAGGGAAGCGTATTGCACAGCATTGGCAAGGACTGTAAAAAAAGAACAAGACATGTAAAAAAGTATTTATAGTCTCAAATCCTTCTGAAGGAGTACAAGTAGTTAAAGCTCTGAAAATAGGTGGTCACAGTTCTTTACTCTCATTGCTCTGCTGCAAACCAGTTTGAACTTACAAAGATCTGAAGGCAGCAATTCAGAAAGTTACAGCAGTTCCAGTGCAATGTCCCCACCTACTTACCACCTTCTAGAGATGGAGAAGAGGCTTGAGCCGGGCTGAAGGTGCCTGAGGGCCAGTGCTGTAAAAGTGCCTTCTCTGCAGCCTCTCTGAGCCAGCGCCTGGGAACGATTTCTAACCCTTGTGCATCACCATCAGTACTTTTACCACAGTCAGCATTTGTCAGATCATTTCAACCTGTGAAAGGGCTGTACAGCCATGGCAACTCCTGCTGCTCTCAGGCCATCTTATGACCTTGCTGCTGTCCAGTCCTGCTTTATTGCGAGTTAATCCTGCCTTTCTGATGGTGCATCTCCTAGGACTCTGCTTACCTGCAGAACTCAGGCAGCACCACTGAGCCTAGAGGAAGGAATTTGGGACTGCAGTCTCCTCAGCAACAGGAAGTGAAAAGCCAGAGCCAGGAGAGGCAAGTCATGAGAGAACTTTCTAATTGCCTGCCGACTCCATTATATGCCCACAGGGGGGAAAGCAGAGATAAAGTGGAGAGCCAGGGCTAGAAGCAAACATTTCTTCCTCTTTCCTTGTATATTTCCAGCTGCTGATACAACCCTTGTTCAGCAGTCTGCTGCTTCCCAGTTTTTCAAACTGCAGGGAAAGATAGATTTCAGGTCTTAGTGAAAAAAAGTAATTAAGTAGTAACAGTGCAAGAATTTATTAAGCAAGGGGAAAAAAGTGATCAAAACAAAAAACTAAAGAGCAAGAACCATCATGCAGGACTGGACAAAGAGTGCATTAACATTTTTTATAAGCCTCTGCATCAGAATAAACTATTTTCTGCTGTCTGTGGAATAAAGGACAACAATACTGAGGAAGGTGGCATGTGAAATGTGGGACATAGAACAGTAAACTGGAGGGGTTATCAGGTGCTGCAGGCCCCTACACAAAACTCTGCACACAGCCATCGCCTCTGAAGCATGGCTCAGTCTGCATTCATACTTAGTTTAACGCTGACTGCTGACTGCAACCACCATCTGCTGTGTCCCTACCACTAAACCCATCCACTTGGATGTACCCACTCATGCCCTTGGCTGCCTTGCAGTGGCCCTAGGGGTCTGAAGTCTTGCTACCATTCTCTCTTCAGCTACACAGATAATCCTTGCTCCAAGGCTATTTAACATTTGCTCAATCATCCCTTTGCACTGGCTTAGTGAGCTGTTTTCTCCCATTGCCCCTGGGCATAGGTGGTGCAAGACATGCTGGACAGAGAGAGGGGCTCCAGGGCAGGGCTATCATTGTAGCAATGGGATGGTAACTCCCAGATTTAACAGCTGTTGGAAGGCAAGGGGACAAAAGAAAGAGCCTGCTGTGCCACCTCCAATGGCAAGTCTTACGGTGGGATACGGTGGCACTAGGCCAAGCAGCTCTGCTTGGAAATGTCATCATTTTACTGTGCGGTTCCTACGGCTGCAGTGGGGAAAATCAACACAGGCTGTGTGGCACTGGGCCAGACGCACCAGGGCAGCGGCTGAGTAGCCATCCATGGGGGTATTTAAAAGGTATGAAGATGTGGCACTTGGGGACGTGCTTTAGTGGTGGGCTGGGCAGTGCTGGGCTAATGGGCGGATTCGATGATCTTGAGGGGCTTTTTCAAGGTAACCAATTCTATGACTCCATGTTCAGGAGAGGATCTCATTTCTGGTAATGTGCCATTCTCCAGCTCCTTATCTTTTTTGTTTTGCACTCCCCAGACTAATCTGGACTGATTATGAGATATGGGAATGATGCTTTCAGGTTCACTGCAGTTCAAACATTTTAAATAATTTAAGTTATTTACTTTTTCTGCTCATTTTGTACATCTTCAGTTTGATAAAAACTGCTATGGAGCTACAACTGCATCAGCAAAATTTCCACAATGTCAAAAGGTGATGCCTTTTTTTTTTTTTTTTAAGAGCTCATTTCATAATCTTTAACCATGAAGACTAAGATCAGTCCACACCACTCTTCAGCTGTCCAGCAGGAAATTTACAGGTGATGAATACCTCAGTTTTGCACTCCTGGAAATTAAGGTCATTGGGTTCTGATATGTAGAAGATTTGTAATTAGGCACAACTCTCCTCTTCTGATAGATGCTCCAAATCTTTTGCATCCTGAGGGTGTTTCATCAGTCAGCTTAATTTTTTCTTCCCAACTGCACTTCAGTCCTGCATTTCCACAAGTAATTCAGATTATTTTGAGAGAATCAAGAGATAAGCCTTACCTTCTTGCTTAACATTAGTGTGGTACTTTCTCTACCTAAGGGAAGGCCCAAACCCAATCTCCCTTTTGTAATTAATTTTAAAAGCCATTTGTAAAATGAATGGCATATTATCCAAAATTTGCTAGTGTGGAGTCTAGGCACTGTTCTGTCACAGTATGCAAATCTCACCCACCCTCCCTTCTTCCCCCTTTTTATGATACACAATTTCTAGTTGTTGGCTGCAGGGGGAGACAAGTCCTCAGTATTTCTGGAATATCATTATTCCAGAAAGGAATTCCAAAGGAATCACTGGCACTTGTGCTATGTAAGATACATCTAGAAATGACTAGGTGATTGTCACACCACTAGAATCCCATTACCAACTATGTGACGACAGATATTATCAAGCACTTACACTCTGGTGGTACCAGATAGACAAACATTGGTAACTTCAATTCATCAAGCACCTGGGCCATCAGGAAATAAAGAAAACAGCCCCAGGAAGGAAACTCATGCTCAGAATTCAAATAGATAAATAAATAAATAAATAAATAAAGAGTTAAGTAGTTAGTCATCCTCACTTTCGGAGCTTAAAATGACATGAATTCAAAGTGGAATGTGCAATGCTGGATCCAAGTCCTTGCAGAGGTGTAAAGGTCCTGTTCTAGCTTTCATTGCCAGCCAATATACTGCTAAATTATCTTCTGTAATAGAATTATCACCCACGTGCTCTGACCATACAGAATATGCTACAGAAATGACACTGAGGACAAATGCACAGTGAATGGTATTACACAACCATGTTAGCAGGCCTTCATAGGCACTTGCACTAGGGAGGGACAGAGGCTGCAGAACCTGCTGGAAATGCCAATAAATCATTACAAACACTTCTTTAAGCATCACTATTAGGTAACTCAGTGACAGGATCACAAGGAGGAAAATTTACCAGTACCAAAATTGTTCTGTGTGGGAGTAGGGCATATCTAAGTAGTTTAAATAACTCAAAGCTCTTTCAATCCAACAGAATGGACAGCAACCCCTTTATGTTTTGTCAGCAACATGGACTTTGATCAAGGGGACCCTCAGTGAGTTGGTACAGTCAACACACTGGAGCAAAGGGATGCCATCCACAGGGACCTTAACAGGCTTGAGGGGTGGGTCTGTGCAAAGCTCAAGAAGTTCAACAAGGCCAAGTGCAAGGTGCTGCACCTGGGTCAGGGCAATCCCAAGCACAAATCCAGGCTGAAGGACACAAAGACGGAGAGCAGCCTTGCCAAAAATGACTCGGAGTGAATGAGGGGCTGGACATGAGGTAGCAAGGTGCACTCACGTGTCCTGGGCTGCACCCAAAGCAGCATAGGCAGCAGGGTGAGAGAAGGGATTCTGCCCCCTTGCTTTGCTCTGGTGGGACCCTATCGACTCCGCCTGGATCTGGCTTTGGAATCTTCAGCACAGGAAGGACATGGACCTGTTGGATTGGGCCCACAGGAGGCCACAAAGATGAGCAGAGGGACTGAGCACCGCTCCTATGAGGAAAGGCTGACAAAGTTCAGGTTGTTCAGCCTAAAGAAATGGTTCTGGAGAGATCTTACACCATTCTCTAGTACCTGAAAGGAACCTACAACTGGAGAGGGACTTTTTACAAGAGCATGTAGTTACAGGACAAGGGGGAATGGCTTTAAACTGAAAGAGAGTAGATTTAGATTAGATATTAGGAATCAATTCTTTGCAATGAGGGTGGTGAGGGCTTGCCCACAGAAGTTGTGGACACCCCATCCTTGGAACTGTTCAAAGCCAGGCTGGATGGGGCTCTGAGCAACTTGGTCAAGAGAAAGGGCTTCCTGACCACAGCAAGGGAATTGGAACTGGATGATCTTTCTCTCCCAACCCAAACTGTTCTACGATTCTGACTCCACATGTTCCTGCTTTTGAAGATTTTAGATTAGGATTGTAAGCAGAGTGACTGCTTCTCCTAAGCGCATATCTGTATGTTAAAAACTCTAATAATCAGATATTTTTAAAAAGATTGAACTGCTAGTTAACCACCTTAAGAGACCAGTATATCCTTGTTAAGTTATTGGACAATATGTTTTCTTTTAAATTTTTTTTATTTCTTTTGTTCTTAATTTTTGTTTGTTGTTGCTGTTTTTTTGGTTTGTTTTAATACAATTAAAGGTGTACTCCACAAGAAAAAGCAGAAAGAGTCCTTATGGAAAAAAACAAATATATTGAACACATACCAATCAAATGGTACAGATATGGGACTGGCTTTGATTTCAAAATTTAAGTAGAAATAAAAAAGATGTAATGCAACAGCTGTTCAATTTCCCAGTCTAAATAGGCACTGTAAAAAGACATTTCCGCTTTCTCCAGCACACATTCCTCTCTAAGTTCCCACTTGTAATCAACTCCTAGGATCCCAAACAAAAATAAAACCCAACACTGAGAATGTAATCTTAAGAGTAAAAGTTAATATCCATTCACCCACCCTCTTACAAAAAAGCAAACGAAACAAAAAAATCCCCGCAAATACAACCTTTCAATGCTGCTGTTTTGACTGGAGCAGATTTGGAGAATTTATAAAGGTTCAAAAGCACCCAAGGCAAGTAGTACAATATAGTTTGCTCACTAACTTGTATTGGAAAGGAGATTAAAAACATTGAGATCTGAATCTTGGTACATAAAACTGTTGTCCTGAATAAAGAGAAATCTTTCAGAAAAGTTTTACAACTTGATGGAAGTCCAGGACCCAGCTTTAGGCATCATTAATTCATGGGGTTTAATTCCGACTTTGTTATAACCACTTTTATATACTGTACATCTACCCTAGTTGGATCAGTGTTGGAACTGCTCACTGGTGTCCCTTTGAACAACTGTAAACTAAACCAAAGTATGCAACTCCATAGGAAGCTAGAGATCAGGTCAATATACAGCCAGTTATATCTCCCCTGCTTCACGCTCCTCTGAGCTCCTCGGCTCTTCCGATCGGCCGTTAGCGCTTTCGTACGAACGTTTCTTGTCTTTGAAATCCCGCGGTGACCTCTCCCTCGAGCTTCTGTCTTTATCACGGGATGTTCTATCGCGATCTCTTGAACGCTCTTTGTCTCTGGAAGATCTTTCTTTAGAGGATCTGAAAAGTTCAGTATATTTAAGAATCCAAGTTAGACATGAATTGGTAGCTATCAAACCGTGCTTAAAATTTTATATTTTTTTTCTTTTTCCAACCAGCTTTAGATTTATATTAACAGAAGTGTGTAAGACATCAAATATTCTACCCTTCTCCCTTTTCTACTTCCCACTTCAAAAGAGAAGTACTTTGAGGTAGGATTTCATCTACATTTATTTACAGAGCCCAGATTAAGTTCAATGTGCTTCAATACATCTTTTACTTTCAGCCTCCACCTCCAAGTTTGCATTAACTAGAGCTGAGCAGAAATTTCTCATCTGCAGTCTCTAGTTTAATAACAATGTCTGGCCTTTCTCAGACTATAAATTACATACTTAAAAAAAGGAGTTTGCTTAAAAGTAGGGGGATATTAACTTGCGTAATTCTGGGAGGCTCTATATGACAAATACAAACCAAATCTGGAATCTGTTCTACAACTATATTTTGTTACAACAACTAATGCTTGTGTGACTTTGAAAGGTTGGGGTAGTGTTGTTCTTAGATATCTTACTCTGATAAATAGGCATTTTTACAACCTTTATGGTGGACATGGAAAATACCTGTTTGTTAAACAAACTACGTAGCTTTAAACTAAATTAGCTACCTGTATGGGAGAAAAATGGATTAGACATCCTCCTCCATATTCCCTTACAGATGCACTTAGGTCTGTTTTTGAAAAACACTCCATCTATATTTTACCATGTACTGCAGTCATAAAACAACCTAATACAAACTTTTACACAAAAATCTTTAAAGCTAGCCAATAATTTCCTAATTGAAAAATCTGGTATTGTAGACAGTGAGACTGTACTCTCTATTTACAGAAAGTTACTGTCACTTCACCTCCAAGATTCAAAACTAAGGTCTGCAAAATGTTCCTCTACTAATTTCCTTTTGTAAGCTTACAAAGAAGTGACCTTTCACATTAGTTGCTCTTCTGAAAAGATTAAAGATTACTTTCCCTACAATATAGTGTTTTGCAAGACTTAGTACTTGCAAAAAACACTGAAATCACAGGCATTAGTCTATTCCACAAACTACATGTCACAGAAGAAGAGAAGCTACCTGCCAATTAAGACCTTTATCCCAGCGTTAGTACAACTGTTTATCAAGTATCTTGTGCCCAAGTCCCCTGCAGAAGTAAGATTGATTTAACTCCTGAATAATTTGAACTATAAGCTCAGCTTGTGTGGCCACTTCAAAACCTGACCTTTTATCTTCTTGCAGGTCAACAGTCTCAAGGTTCTAAGACTGGGCACTCTTTCACTGTAGTGCTCTCAAAGTATGCCACAGTGGGTAACCTACACAAGAAAGGAATCCTGTTTATGAACCTCCCTACCAAATGCCTCGTTGTGCAATCTCAGCTCTTAAGCTATGCTCACCTCATTCATGTAAAACAAGCCAGCCAATCCTCAGGAGCAGATAGCAACGGAATCATCCAAAATCAACAGTGCCAGCCTGCTCCCTGCAGTTATCTTTCCATGAGAGGTCCTTGCAATGCACAATCTTCAGATGCAGTGCAAAGTTTTGGGCATACCTAAACTTACTTTTATCTTTTCACGACAGATGGGCTCTGGTGTTGGGAACAAGAGCCCAAGGGAAAACCTGAATGTATTTACAGGAAGATGACTACTGATATCCCTGGGTTCGAATGAAAATCAGCTGTTTTACTTTCTGTGCTGCACAAAATTGGTATCAACAAGTTGCCACCAACACTTTGTAGCACTCATCCAAAACAGAAATATATAACCCTGTTATTGTTATATAAAAGAAACAGAGAATAAATCACACTGGTTTGTCAAATCATAAACGTGCTGAAGTTTTAATTGAAATCTGACACAGACTCAAAATGTGTTGAAATTACTAAGTGGTAAACATAAACTTAATTTAGTGTGAAAATGTTCATTGTGTGTTGGGAATAGCCATTTATTTCTAAGGCAACATTCACCTCTTTTTGGAGCTGCGTTCTCGGCTCCTCTCTCTGGAGCTGTGCCTGCTTCTATGATGGCTGCGGCTCCGGCTCCGGCTGGTGGAACGGGATCTGTGGCGGTGGCGTTTCTCACGCGATTTGGATCGAGTCCTTCTCTTCCGTTCCCGCGAGGCTGAGCGAGAGCGGTGTCTGCGGCGATCTCGGGACCTGGATCTAGGAACAGAGAGTCTTACACCACACAGTGCTCTAATCCAGCCACTCTTACCAGTGTACTGTGAACATTATGCACTCTGTGTAAGCACATCGGTATAAAGAATGGCCTGCAGTGTTCCGAGTGTCACATTGCAGTGTCTGATTCACAGGCAAACAGAGAACATTACAAAGCAACATTAGAAAGGATACAAACTCCTTTTTGATTAATGCAGACAATTTTATAGTTAATTCATAACTGTATAGCTACAGCATAGCCAATACAGGCTCCTGAAAGCAAATTAAAATATGAAAAAAATCTATTTCTTTATATTTAAAACTAGTGTCTTTATCAGGCAAAGAACTTAATGATGCAGTGACAGGGATCATCTGCCACAATCTATGTGTTAGTAAAAACTGGACTATATTGTTCCCCATAACTACAAGACGACTAATCTGGAAGGTTCTAAACACTATACAAACTTGGTGTTGTTTGTTTTTTTGTTTGGTTTTTTTTTTTTTTCTCCCCAAATCACTTTACAATCATACCTCACTGGTGACCTTCAACTGTGTAGAACTGAAAGAACACTCATACTATTCATGAGTGATCTGATGAGTTAACCTGATGCTTAGGGATTTTCAAAACATGGGCTATCACCAAAAGGTATTAGCCAGAAGCTTTTGTAAAGAAAAGGCAATTCTCTGTGTTTTAAGTGTTACTTGGGACATGAAGCTGCATTGTAATATCCACAAAATAGATGTAGATGTATAAACTTAGTAGGATGGTGATAAACAGTGTACAAACACACAGAGAGATGACTATGTAACAGAAAGCTTTGTTTGTAAAGATGGACATCTTAAACTAACAGTGCTAAACAGACTTAAAATGTTCCAGCTTGTGAAAGGCTAACTTCACTGCTGGTATTCCTTGTCTGCAGATTATATACCTTTTGGCATGCTTGCTGTGGGATCTGGACCTGAAATAAATGGAAAATAATAATTTTTCTTAAGAGAACCTCACCATCAAATAAAGTGCAATGTAGTAATAATAAACCAAACGAGGTGACCTGTTACTGTATTTCTTGTTTTAGTAGCAAGTATTTAAAGGCCTTTTATTTGATGTCTACATCTTTGTAACATGTTCATCAGAAAACACATCTCTGCTTTGTGTTGGTTGGGTTTTTTTAAAATTTATTTTTGAGACTGCTCCACTAGAAGCCCAGAAGATTATCTAACCAGCTTTTTAACTCACATCGCTCCCATGGAAAAAACTCACAGCTGAAGTCAGTATTTCCTTATTTCCTGACCAGCAAATAGTACCAAACTGCAACAGATTTCAGAAATTCACACTGTTAACCTCTGAAACTTAATACGTCGAGAGAACTGCAGCTCATGTTCTGTTCCACTCTCGCCCCACCAGGCCTGGAAGCCACTATTTCATAGAAGAACAGGGAACTGCTTTCCTTAATCATACATTCAACTACATCCAGTAAGAAAAATATCTAACATCTCTGAAGAAAATTGCTAAGAGATGTAAGGAGCTCATACGTGTGTAGGCTCACATCTGTCAGGTCTCAAAATAAGGTACACACCTGAAAATTATCTCACTTAAAGGCCCTCTGTTCAAATATGTGAAGACAATACTATGAGTAGTTTTTAAAAAGGCTTTTTATGAGAACATTTCCATGTTTTAAGATTTAGAATGAAACTCCATCTCAATCCTTCTAAGTTTCCAAAGAATGCAAACTATTTTAATTCTGCAAATTCAGAAGTGTTATGAACTATATCAGAGTTTTCTTATTAAACATGAATGGGTCATAATGTACATGCAATTAAAACAGATCCCTACCTCCTTAGTTTCTCCCTTTCTTCTCTTTCCCTCTCCTCTCTACGTTTCAGGCGTTCCTGATTGCGTTTCTCCTGTTTATCAGCCACGATCCTCTGAAAGCAAAAGAACATACAAAGTTGTATTAAAAATATTCTCACATGAAGCTGCTATAAAAATAATCCAGATAGTTAACATTCAATTCCTTCCCTCAGACATATCCCCTTTCCCTTCTCTATATTATTCCCACTCTCTTCCTCAGTATATATACATATACATATATTTTTTCTTGAAGAAACAGAAGTTATTGCAGAAGAGTTGCATGTGGGTGTTACACGAAGACCTGAAATGTACGTAGTTAAATATTAAGTTTTTAATAAAAGGGAATTCAGAACAGTAAGTCATGCCTTTAATGTGAGAGTCTCCATGCCAATCCTATCATATTTTGGACACTGGGGAAAGACAGAAAGTAACTAGAACTGGGA
Organism: Brachypodius melanocephalos; assembly: GCA_013398615.1. NCBI lineage: Eukaryota > Metazoa > Chordata > Aves > Passeriformes > Pycnonotidae > Brachypodius > Brachypodius melanocephalos. Next base: position 1,711,843 of record VZSR01003524.1, on the reverse strand, counting down.
GACTTAATTGTTTCCTAAAGGACTTGGTTGGGCCAACACCTAAGTTTTGAGACTACTTATTTCTGTATTATGACTGTGGGACAAAGTTAGAACAGTTGCTTCAGCTGATAGCCCCCAGGGTGAACTCACTACTACTGGGGCACAAGGCACGCTCAGTAGAGGGCCCTCAGATGTGAACTCACAACTGGAGATCTGGCCAAACCCAAGTCTTGCCACCTTCTGGACATGATGCAAGAAATTCAACTCTTTGTAAAGACCTTCTTCTGAGAGGTGGAATTGCCCCAGCAGCATCTTGATTAGATCTCTGAGGAGAGCTCTGAGGAAGGAGGGGATAGTTATTGTTTTCTTTCTTTATTAGCAAAGCACTTCGAAAGATTAATTTATTGATGCTTTGGGAATGTGAAATAGTTATCCATGCATATTTTGTTCCAAATGGTGTAAATAATTAGTTATTTCAACCCTTTATGTCAAATTATATCTGTATTTCCTTGTAAACATCAGCAATTTAACTACAAGCAAGGTTTCTTCTTCAAGTGACTCTGCATAATTTCATGGAGGGATGGGAGGAAACACATATGACCTGTTCTAGGCATCTAAGATTTGAGTTACACCAGCTATAGTTAGGAGCCTAAACTGCCAACATCATCAACAGAAAGAGCTGGGCTGTCTGAAGAGTAAATCACAGTATCCATGCAAGACAGCTGGAATATTACAGAACATAAACCAAGTCAATTTATTCAAATCCAGTAGTAGCAATTTCTGCTCTTAGGACTTCAAGCAATTTAGCTACTGTCTTTAGTGATTTCTACAGTTAACATGCTTAATTGAGCTGTGAACTCCATAATTTGTACATTAACATCATAAATGGCATCAGTGTTCAAATCCATCCTCTTGAAAACCAGAAGTCCAGAATATCATCCCAGTAAGTCTTTCTTCCAGCATATGATTTCTGGTCAAGAAAGGTTATAATATTCCAACTGGATTTCAAATGTTCGAGCTATAGAGAGCATGCAACCTCCCCATAACAATTATTTCTGACTTCAAGATATACATAATTTGGTATTCCCACTTTGAATAGCTACAGCCTTGAGTTGCTGGATTCTATTCAAAGTAATTTCCTTATCTGTGTCCAGGAAAAATAAACAAATTTAGTTTTAGTCATTCACCATACTGTAGGTTGAGTTCCAAGCATTTTTTTACATTTTTTGGAAAACTTTTCCAAGTGTTATCATCCTCCTTACTACATGCTCTTGTATAATCAAGTGTCTCCTTATTACTTTTAGTCAATTATCTGGCTAAAAGCAAAGTTCATTTGGCTATCTCCTATGACTGCTAAGTATGTTTCAACATTGCTGTTGTTCATTTGAAATACAGTTCTCCATTTTACAAGGAGATTCAAGTTCTCCGTTCCCAAGATGGATTACTTTGAATGTGTTTTAATCTACCTCAGTGCAAGACAGGTCATCTTACAAATCTATCCAGGTAATTGATGCTAAATTAGAATGTTTAGTTTAGTTTAGTTCACTTAAGTGTTTTTAGGCTAATGAAATCCAAAAGTTTAAAATATGAAAAAAATTCACACACAGAGAAAGAAATACTCCATTAAGGCTACCTGGCAAATAATTAAGTAGGAGCACACACAAAAAGAATGATTTACCCTGAGTTCCTCAAGCTTCTCTCTTATTTCAATAAATCCCAAATGCAGTTTTCCTCCAAAGTGATCAGCAAGCCGTCGGTCATTGTCATGAAGACCAAGATAAGCTGAGCACACTTCACAAACCCGTAGCTTCTGCTGCTGAAAGCTAGATGCAGGCATAGAATTCCTGTACACTTCCTAGAAAAGAACAACATTTGCTGTTACTTCAAAATGCACATAAGCACAAGGATGAAACTTTACTAAAGATACACTACAAATAACCAAATACAATGTACACCATAACACCCTTCAGTTAATTCACACTATTCATACATTAACTGTCTCACTAAGACACAAGGCATGTTTCTTTATTTTGAAAACTGAACATATGTAAAAACAGGACATCAGCAACTGGTTTTGCAAATTTAAAAAAAAAAAAGTTGGGTAATTACTACCTTAAGATTATATTACATAGAAGGATGAACAACTTTTTAATGTACAACAATGAATACGCATTAACACTATGATGACTATGTTGACATATTATGAAAATATGACACCAGTTTTAATTCTGAACCCCATTTAAAACAGTATTAGTTTCCTGAGAAATCTATCTGAATTTCAGACATTAATTAAACAGATTATCTGAGCAAAATTTATCTAAAGACATTCAGATGATAGACCAGCAAGACTGCCAGCAGCAATCCCTCTGGTACTACTGAAACAACTCAAATACCTATTTCTAGAAATTTCGGTATCTTTATGTAACACAACATAGAAAAGCTCGTGGTGAATTCTGTCACCTGAACATTACAAAGATCATTTTGACTTCCCTGACACACAAAACATGAACTCTCTTTTAGTGAAGACAATGGATCGCTTCACCAAACCTTTCCAGCATGAGGTTACAATAGGGTTGCCACAGCAAGAGCCATGAGACCAAACCAGGTAAGTCAGTGCAACCATCACAGCCACAAAGATAGTGTCCACAGATACCACTGACCAACACAGCCAAACAAAGATAAATGCATAATTTGTGGAAGGAAGTATAATTTTAATGGTATAGGAGTGTACTGAGGGTAGAAACTTTAACTGTACAGGATGCCAAAGCCATTTCTTTAGTTTTATATGTAGCAATTATTTAAGGAATTGACAGAGGTAAGATGTCTTCCATTACACAGAGGGCAATCAATTTAATATTTGACGGTGCCTCCTCCATCCCTTAAGCCTTACAAAATCAACTTACTTCTGCTTCTCTCTTCTTTACCCGAGCCTTCTCCACTTCATCCATTACTCTTTGAGATTCTTCCACATTCCCATCAGCTCCGAGCTGTTCTACTTTGGCCAACAGTTTCCCAATTTCTTCATTCAATTCATGAACTCTTTCAGCCTTGAAAGACAAGGAAAGGGTTAAGAGAGGAAATACTTTTAATTATGGAGAACAACCTGAACTGCTACTGAGTTATGATATGCAAAATTGGAAGGACAGAATTAAAAGAAACACACAGAGAGAACTTCTCCAGTTAGAAGTGAAACAGAAAATGCCTCTCTGCAAAAAACATAGAAAAAGGCTGAGTTATCAAATCTATGTAAAATTACAGTAAAGAATTTTGTTCAGAAAACTTGAAGTAATTAACACTGTTGTCTATACCAGTTTTGAAAAATTTATATTTGTACAACCATTCCTCCTAGCATTTGCATATATGTGGAGAAAAATTATAAGAGTTTTTTTATTCAAAAAAGATCTAGAGAAAAGGATATCGATTTTGTTTACTTTATAGATGAAGTTTGGATCAAAAAGTGTAAGAGTTACTAACATTTCTATAGCATGGATTCAGAGTCAAGTTTCCTGAGGTGAAAAATATCAGAGAGGTCTCTTCCCTCTGTTCTCTTCTGTGCCTTAAAAGGCAGTTTTAGAAATGATGGAGAAAATTTATTACTTTTTCCCCCTTTTCATTATGAATTCTCAGATTCAATGTATTTTCAAAACTTGAAACTGGCTCCACAGAAAGACTGGTCTCCAAAAAGACAGCAGTAACTCGTCTGACAGGCTTACTTTAGCTGCAACTTCAGCACTGATCTCTTCTTGGGTTTCTGCTAGTCTTTTCTTAGCCACTTCTGTTCGCCGGTCGCAGTCTGCAATAAATGACTGCAGGTGGTCCATTGCCTAAAACATCAGTAAGAACAACGATCAATGCTGTCAAGAATATAAATATTTCATTAACTGTAAGGCTTCTTCAGTTTATTAAGGCTTCACTTTCACAGGTTTTTATTGGTGATTAGTGAAACAATAATCTACTGGTTTATGCTGACTAATCACACATATTCATACAAGTAATTAAAAAAATTATAGTCTACACATTGTCATAGTTTCTAAGTATTTGAAGAAATTTGGAAGTGAATCTGTCTTAAGTCATCTCAGAGAAGAAGTAGTAGTAGCAGTGAGTGGTTCTAGTGGCACTAAATTCTTAGAAGGCTATTCAGGATCACTTCATCCAGCCATTACACACAATACTGAATTTTTTTTCATTAGGGTTTAAGTAGGTATATTAACCATCCCTCCAAACAACAATTAAAAAACCCAAACCCTTTTGTCTTAGCAAAGACTAACTTCATCGTTGGGAGTTCAAAACAAACTATAGTGTATGGAGACACAGGTATTTTTATGTCCAACACTTAGATTTTTTATCTCCAATACTAAATTACTTTCTTTTTAAGTGTAAAATTTAGAACTCTCTTCAAAGCATACACAGCTTTAACATTTGCTTGCTATTTGACAACACTAAAACAGCACTCAGGTTTATCATACTCTGAGAGGCTGTCAACAGTTCTACCTAGAGATGACTACCAACACAAATTAGCATATAATCATGAAGAGGCAAGTTACCTTTCATGTAACTGTGCCAGGAGCTTCTCTGCCTCTTTATAAAATTGCTTTTCAAAAGTCTTCCTTCAGTCTGTACCAAAACTTAACATCTGTTGCTCAATTTATCCACCTAAGTACACAAACTAATGCTTTCTCTCCACCATTAAGACAATATACATACATCAAGCTCAAAGAAGAAATCTTGATCTTTGGATGCTATTTCATAGTCTGCCCTTAATGCCAGGTCATGCACTTTCAGGCATTCTCCAAGGTCCATTCTCTGAAAAGACAAAGGCAATGTGGTTTAACTTTTCAGAAGTGTTACAATGAACAAGGTTAGCATGGAAGAAAAAGTAGATATTTCTCTCGTAATCTAAAACCGTTCCAGAAGGGGCAGGAAGGAAGCATGAACATAAAATTAAGTAGGCTGCATCACTTATCTTGCATACAATGCCACTGAGGAGAGTGTCCCGAATCTTACTGGATAACAACTACTGTTTTTAAATTGAATTTTGTATAGGAGACAGCGTAAAAAACTCTAATTCAGTCTGTTCACAGCAAGTCTGGTGACCAAGACAGAGCAAGATGCACTTGACAAAAAACAAATTTAAAAACTCCACCCATAACCAACCACTAAAAAACCCCAAACCAAAAACCTAAACCATCCCCTCAACCAATCTGTAATGGAAACAAAATTGAATAAACCCAAAGCAGCGTCTCCGCAAACGCACAGGCTGATGTATAATCATTGGAAGTGATTGTTATTTACAGCACTTACAACCAGCACAGTTTCAGTTAAGTTTGCTTTTGGCACTGCTCACTTAAGAAGAATTAATCCTTTTCTTAACATTGAAAGCACATGACAAAAATTGAACTCTGCTGGAAAAAGCTGTTACTGTCGTAGCTAAATAACAATTTTAACCCTAAATCTAATTAATAACTTGCATTTTGAGTTTTGTAAATAAAAGATGAATGTTAACTCAGAACGTGCTGCAAGCCAAATGAGGGAGGGTTTTGTTGGGGTTTTTTTTTTGCTTGCATTAATAAATAAAATACTTGGATTTAAGTAAACAACCCAAGCCTCATAAGTATAGTAAAATAAACAAACCCCAATTTATTTTAGCCTTCTCAAATTTTTACTTAGACTTCCAATGAAATCATTAAAGTGATTTTTACGGAAGCTGTTGGTTTATTTCATACAGAAGTTTTAGACAGAGAAAAAAACCCCGTATCGGTAAAATAAAAGAAATTTGAACTTGAAAAGGTTTTTTATAAACTGTAGTTATTTAAATCTCCTTCAGCAACCATAAATCTGTTTTCAGGAAAACATTTGATTGCAATAGGGAATATCTGACTGCAGTTATAAAGGAAAAGATTAGCTTTTCCTTTTGCTACTATACAGGACCTCAGCAATTTTAACTGATGCAAATCCACAAAGACCTTGAAGCTGAGCAATGTATTACAGATGTCTCTTTCCAAGTCATGCTAACATTATTTAAACAGAAGCAGTTTTTAAGGAAAGTACTTCAATACTAGGAGAGCCATGTGAAAGAACTTCTAAAAATTATCTGAAAATTAGACACTTGAAAATGATCCTAAAATTGTGAAAAGATTTGACTTTATGCTGATGCATCTCTTGCACTGAATAAGGTCTTTAAGGCTAAAACTGTAAAACTCAAGGCCAATTCTGTTTTGAAGTGAGGCACTTAAGTTATAAATGCATAGATAAGGTTAGTGACAAACTTCAATGGGTCCGAATACAATGACAAAAAGCCTGAAACACATCCATCACAGCACAACCCCCCACCCCCGCTACTTTTTGATGCGATCTGCATATATTTTGAATAAATGCATGAAATAAAATTCAATCACACACTAAACCCCCCCAGAATTCACATCACACTACCATGACACTTTACATGTGTCTTATGCTTCCTTCTCTCTATTTAGGTTGGACTTAACCTCCACAAAACAGTACATTTTCTGATTTCTTTGCCTCTTACTGGGAATTGTAAAGCCAAAGTTGGAAAGGACGGTAATTAGTCTGAGCCCATCATTACTACTGAGACACATTCTGTCCTCCCCTTACCCCTGTGCTGTGCTGTGCTGCTCCATGCTGGCACATCTGCCTGTGTTGTTGAACACAATCTGGGTAGTGACTGGGTAAAAAGTACATCAGCAAACCAAACACAGAAGCAAATTTTTAAGCAGTGTACCTTTGTCCAACTTGTTGGGCAGCCTTTCAAACAATGTGTTAACAATAGGCAGGGGACAACAGAGTTGTAGACTTAAGAAGCTGGGGTCTCTTACAGTATGAAGATGGCAAATTTAAAAGTTGTTGAAAACCTTCAGTAATGTTAGTGGAAATTTTGGGGGACAAGGAGGATATAGAGGATTGTATAGGATTATAATGTGTATATATATGTATATATAATATTTGTATACATTATATATAATATATAAGGTATATATAATAATTATATAGGATATAATGTTATAGAGGATTCCTTTTTGTTAGATGTCTCAATCACAACAGAAGAAATTTGGGCTCCCCTTGCCCACTTTGACCCAACAGGGCGGCCTGATAAATACTCATGTGGCATAACAGGAGCAAGAACAAGCAGGTACAAAAGAAAATGATTCTTTATGATTAGTTTTGCTTCTGAAGAAAATACATCACTATTGGAACTGCTCCTTAACACAATCTGTACTAGTCCTGGATGATCCTTGGAAAGTCTTCACAGAAATATTACTACGAAATATCTTTCATAAAAGTTCCATTAGCAAACCCCAATGTAGAGAGAGAAAAATGATAGATGTTTAAAAAATTTAAATAAGTTTGCATATTAAATACAAAAACAAGCTAAAAAGCACTTCTGCTGGTGTAAGTTATGCAACATCTGGCAAAGACAACTCATCCTGGGGATGATTCGTTACTGTCAAAAGTCTGTGTTGGATCATGACTGCCAAGAACCTTAACAAGCACATAGCAGCATGTAGTGTAATTTGGCTCATATGGGTAGCTGCAAAGTAGATGGATGGCAGATGAAAACGGACAGAAGATATAGCAAGACACATTTTTCTTTTCCACAAGTCCACCTTGCAATTTGGTGCTAAGACATGCCCTCCCCTCAGAGGCAAAGAACAAGCATTGCTAGTCTGCCATTTAAAGATCAATCACATGTGAAACAGAAGATGGCTAAGAGGGAGACTCATGCTCAGACACTGAGTTAATGGAAAGCTTAAAAAGAACAAACTTAACACTGTTTTTCACTGTCAGTACACTGACTTTCAGACAGACTGACACTACTAAAAAGTGATTTACAAAGTAGTTCAATGAACAACAAAAATAAAGAAAGGTGAAAATATCCAAGTCCCCAGGCTAGACATAACTGAAGTTCATCAAATAACCTGAGCCATGCTTTGCGTCTTTTTGCCGTTTCCTGCACTTTTACTGGGATTAAAACCTGAAGAAAACCCTATATATTTGGAGACCTTTTATTACAAATGAAAGTTATTGCTGAAGATTAGTCTAGGTAACCACATACAAAGCAGGATATCAGGAGTCCTTTTGTTATTGCTGAATTCTGCTTAAGAAACTAGTACTTGTACTAGTAGTACTTGTACTACTAGCAGGTACTTCTAGTACTTGATGACCATTTTCTGCAATGCTTTTTTTTATTTCTTAGTGTTAGATGGGCAATTAAAGCTGTTTGATTTCCCAGAGCTGAGGTCTAAAAACTGGTCTTTCATCCCAAAAAACTTTGTATTGAAATGGTTTAGTAATAATTTTTGTCATCCCATCACAAAATAGATAGAATGTTTCTGGTATAATAAAGAAATATAGATTACCTACATTTTGTTTGCATAGTGCTGCTTCAACCAAATCAGGTAAAAATATATTAGGTTTAAAAAAAAAAAAAAAAGTAAAAACCCATGAATTAAGTGTGAGTCGACAAGGAAGAGCTGGCCAAGGATCTGGCAACAGACAATCTGTAGAGTTTATGTGCAAAATAAATGTGCACTTTGAGTAGCTGACAAATAATTGAATAAGAAACTAAATAGGAAACTGATGCGATGCAGTTTCTGGAACATGAAATTAAGGTGGGGTTTCCCCTCCCCTCCCTTTTCTTTTTCAGCTCTTGAGCTACCTATCTACAGCAAAATTCTCATTTTGGCAGTTTTACAACTGCCACAAGTTTCTTTCACATCAGAAATTTGATTACTGAATATACTCTATACAGACTGCAGAAAGAGCACAGAACAGCTAAAGGTGCTTAGAACACAAAGGGCTGATGTTGAGCCAAATGTGACACAGTAGCACAAACTACCAAATACTTCTAATAACAGCAGGTATCTTTTCATGAGGTTTTTGAAAGAAGATACTCTGGACAGTGTTTATGTAGATATCTCCTTTTAGATATAAAGATACCAAAGCAATTCACATTCAGCAAGAGAAGAATTTTTTGTTTGTTTTGTTTGCTTAGAAAGATCTGACATTGCTGAAAAGTTGATATTGGAGGAACCAGATCTCCTCCTTCACCAAACTGTCAAGGAACTACTAGGGTCTGTATGAGAACACTTACTACAGATAAAAAGAAGCTGAAAACAGACTGCTGAAATCTTCCTTATTATGGAACTCATTCTTCAGCTGCACTACCAATTTTATTTTGAACAGATTTCTAGACTTTTGGTAAAGCCCATACTTTCTTGTAGGAAACACATATTTAGAAGGAGATTTAAATTCTCTGACTCCACTAACAATCAACTTTTGTAGGACTTCACTAGCAGGAAAGAAATGCGGAGCAATGTGGAAATTCTTAAGTTGAAGTCCTTAGTAACCACTGAATTCCAAATATATTCTGAAGGATAATACTTTTAAAAAGACATTTCTCCATGTAATCATACTCTCACTGCTACAGACTTCAACTTATAATAAATCTTCACCACCAAAACTAGCAGCAGTCTTTCTTATTATTAAATATTTCAGTGTTTACATAATATTTGTTCTTATAGCCTGACTATAAAATACATTAACACTGAGGTTGATAACCATGCTGAAAGTAACAACCCGCATCCTTCATCTCAATAAATTAAACCCATTAAATGGAATGTGGTACAACCAGTTCACCTTCCTGGTGCTGGACAAAGAAATTAAGAATACACTTCAGGAGACTGACATCATCACTTGAGAGGACAACAATGCACTTTATGATTCATCACCACTGTGTTGAAGGCTTCAAACTGAGGTAACTTATGCAAGCCTAATTTAATTTGATTTACTAAGCTGAAGCAGTCCACATGATCAAATCAGTCCTGAACTGAAAAGCTGATAACCCTCAGACACAATGCCTCCTAACAGCTTCTAACGCTTTTTCTAGAAGTACAACATCAAATCAAAGTCACATCCCAAACCACAGGTTTTAAGCATACAAATAGTTCCAGAGCCAGTGAGACTACTGGCAAATAAATCAACTACTGATTATCTGTTACTAACACCTATCTTGCACATGTGCGAACTATTTAAACTTCTCTTACACAGTAAAAGGAGATACAGACAACATATTCAGTGAGCCTAAATGGATTCAGCCCACCATGACAGGGATACCCATGGGCAGGTGAACTTCATCTTTCTCTAGGCTCCATTGCCTCGATACCTTCTGACTTTAGTGCAAGCTTCAACACCCAGCTACTCAGCAGAAATCTAAATTTAGATGTTTTAATCTGGAGCTGAATTCCACTCCTAACAAGATCAAAGTTAATAATGTACTCAAGTATATTGCTAAACCAAGGTCTTCATTAATGTGGTTTTAGTCAGTAAGAGTCCTGAAGAGCTGCATGCAGTAAATTTAGGAGCATCTAAAGATATGCTTAACTGCAGGGTGAGTCAACAGAGCCTATTTTCAGGTCTGTAATAAATAAAATGCAATGTATTCTCAACAAACACACGTAAATACAAAGTTAATTCACTGAGCAGATAGGAGTTTCTGAACCATAGTTTGCAAGACCACATACAGTATTTGCAAAACATTTTTCATCAGGGAAGCAAAATCAAGTTGGTAAGAAAGCCAGATTAACACAGAAGTGTTAGGATTTTCAGACAGCTGCTGGGTTACAACTATTCAGGACGCTGCTACTTAATAATAGCCCTATTAAAGGCATTAGTTTTAAACCTTCCCACCTTGTAATTTTCCTTAGTACTCTGCTATTAATTCAGAAACATACAAAGACAGAGAAAACACACATCTTATAAAACCTGCAGAGGACAACACAGACCTTATTTACATCCAGAGAACAAGGCTTAACAAGTTCATACCATTATGGGGGTGTCACCTGACTCCTACATATGCAGCTTCAGTCCCCAATCTCATAATATGGATAAACAAACATTTTTGTAAAGAAAAAAAAACCTACCCCAAACCAAAACAACCAAAAATCCCACAAGTCTTATAGCTGGAATTCATTAAGGGTAAAAGTAACAGTGTTAATCCTGTAAGGAAAAAAAAAGTTAAAAAATTTTTAAAAATTACTAGCTGTAAGTAGGAAAATTATTCAGTGTCTCATCAGCCAGGGTTTATAAAGTCTTACTAATTTCTCATCATTAAATATTCAGGTCAAAATTAATGAGCAAACTCTTAAACCACTGACTTACGTATGAGAACTGATGCCCAAGTGATCATTAACACAAAATCACTTCTACCAGGCAGAGACACTTCTGGCTGCCTGACTTGAAATTTCCAACACTACAAACCTAGTAGCACAAAGAAACATATCCATAAATAAAATCCTTAAACAAAAAGTATACACACACTACCTTTACCAATACATACTGCAACCTGAGGAACATCGTTTTTTATATTCAAGGGAAACCAAAGCTTTTGCAAAGTTTCAGGAATTTTGCCATTAAGGGAAAGAAAACATTAAAATAACTACTAAAAAGTAGCACCCCCAGACGAGGGCCTACCCATATGAGTCACTTTTTTTGTCTTATCTGTGAATGTCCTCGAGTGCCTTTGAAAGAGTGGGTGGCCTAGAGATGTAAACAAGTCTGCATTTTGCAAACAGGAGCAGTAATAAATAGTACCTCGGAATTGTAGATCATCTTGTGACACACACAAAAAAGACAATTCACATCCAGTATTTTACTGATCATCTAGTCAATGTAGAGACAACCTCATAAAATGTCCCCAGAGAATCTACTCTTTCAGCAGCATTCAGGGACTTGAATTAAAAAAAAAAAAGTCACTCAGCGTTTGTTACTATAGGTCTTGAATGCAAAGATGCATCAAGATCTTCCTATCAAAACTCTGAAGAAAACTTCACAGTTATTTTCTTAATCACTGAACAGTGACAAACTGTTCAGTAAGACTCCATGCTTCTTGCCCTTCTAAAAACTGGTATTAGGAGAGAATGTCCATCCCTGCCAATCTATGACCAGGTAAACAGCAGAACATCACACGGCCCAGATAAAGTCTTTCTCTTCTGAGTCCCCTTTCTACTACTCCCACTAAAAGATTAAACTAGTCACTGCTTTACTACACCCTGATTTACACTGTCGAACACATTTTCTCATATATCAATTGCATGAGGAAGGGAAAGACTGATATTCTCTACAGAAGCAGTTTCACTTAGTATTCCAAGAGCCATAGCAGAATCTGGTATGAGGCTGAAAAGAACTTTCAGTGAAGACTTAAACTGTGTCTGATGCCCCAGCCTACATGACTGACCTGAAACATAAGAGGAGTTACTGCATGATACCTACGACTTGTATAGTTCTGAAGATAAACATTTCTTTACTTACAGCTGTTATAGAAGTCTTTGTTTACAGAAACTGGACCACAATGAAAAGCTGTCGAATGAATCTTTGACAAGTTTCTTCTTGTGGATTATGACCAATGCCTTTTAATGTTTTGATAGCATATCAGTGTGTCCCAAATCTCCCCCAAGCAGGAGTTATTTTGCTCACCACACAACCAAAGCACCATCCAACATAACAGATGGATTAAAAGAAACACATTGTTCTCCCTTTCCCCCCATTTTGTTTGGACAGTAACGCACAAAACAGTTCAAAATAAATCTATATATACATTGATACATAATACTATTCCAAATAATCCTTCAGACTGATTTTCCAGTACTTATTTTGCCTAGTGCCAAAGGGTAACAAAATGTGCCAGCATCCGTGAAAAAAGCTACCCTAGCTGCATTAAAAACAGTAGGTACATGGGACTCTGCGTATCATCATACTGTATCTCTCTACTAATTATTCTGACCATCGAACATTAGATTAAATAATCAATGAAACATACTCATCTGCCTTTCCCAAAAAATAAACTATCTTAAACATGGATCACAAGGTAAAGCACAAGCACACTGACAAAGCTACTGGCATGTGTCAAAGCACCTTGTTTCCTATACTCAGGTAGTGGAACTTCTACTACAGTGTGCAAAAATCCAAGTCAAACAAGTTACTAATATGCCCCAAATGGAGATTTAAAAATTGCTTTAGAATTTATGACAATGGCACAGTAACTGGATATTATATAGTAAGTGTCACTATCATATTAAACGTATCTCAACTTTCAGAAATTTAATTAATTGAACTTTCAATTATTTTCATTAAAATATTTCTGAAGGGAGAAAAATCTCTGTAATTCTCTATACAAATGCATCTGTGGAATACCTTCCCACTACAATATACATTTTTAAGAAAGTAACTTAATTATGCATACAATATATTTTATTTCTATTACTTGCAACTGTACCACTGTAAGGCCACTTTGCTACAGCACAATTCACGTACATAACGTTTTGTGGCTTTTCACGTTACAGTAAATTATGAAATTAATGTAATAATTAGCATATAGAACAGAAGAATTCTAAAATTTAACTTCAGAACCCATAGATTAGTTGTTTATGAAAGTTCCTCTGAACTACCAGAGAATGCTAGATAATTGCTGAAAACCATGAAATTTAAAGAATTACTACAAAGAATAAATATAATGCAGTTTCTCCACTTATCTAAATAAAACACGAGATTTAGCTACATACAGTTCCAGAGAGCACATCGTGAGGGCAGCAGTTGAGAAGGTGGCTCTTGCACACTCGGTCATCACTGAATTTGATTCGCTGACGGGTCGTGTCACCTGCAATATAGAAATCAGCATATTCCAGGTCAGAAATCTGTGGCAGTCAGACACGTTCTGCAGGTTACATGCAAAGCGTTAACAGTGCCCTGTCACATACGGAATGTCTACAGAAACTACAACTCAAAACACTCTATGCTTCTTTGTCAAATAACACCAAAACCACAAATATGTGTTTTAATGCTCTATAATGCTATTTAAAAATCCTCACACTTCCCCTTCAAAAATGCAGCAGGAAAAGTGCTTGAAACCAGAAGGTCAGTACTAGCTTAAAAACACTTTGATACAATAGCATTTGTTAAGTGATATATAAGCTATACAATGCTCTGTTCAGACCTTGCAAGAAATAGCGAGGTATTTCTATGCAGGAATTAGCATATCAAAGCAGCCTCATAAACATAAAATGATACACATTGAATCTTCACCAAATCCCACCTGATACTCATTTTATGATTTTGCTCTTGGATGCAATGTACCCTTTAACATCTGATGGGAGTAGGATAAAGAGTTGGCAGAATGATTTTAATGCTTACAAACCTGAAAAAAAATCAGTCAAACATACGGGCATAACCTATATACAAAATATTTTAGAGGTGTTTGCATATCTCCATACGATAAACCTGTTTTCTTTTTGCTTCTACATGCTGTTTGTTGGGCTGGTATATCTTAATTGTATCTTCATTGTGGCAGGTTGCAGCTCCTGCATCAGCAGAAGCACCAACCTGCCCAGACACTGAGGTCCAATTGCAAGGTTAAATAACCCATTCTTGGAGCAAGACCTGAAGTCTTCAGAACAAATTAACCAGCTGGTATTCTGGGGATGAGGGCTGAATATGCTTCCCTTTGAATCATAACGTAATTGTCACTGTTTGAAATTCAGAAGAGAGATCACTGCAATGGCTCTCTTCTTGTTAAGACACAGGCATGATAAAACACCTTCATCTGTCTAAGGATATAGCCTTTTTGGGTTTTTTAAACATAATTTGATATAATCTCTTATCATTGAAAACCTACTGGTGAATTACTGAAGCAAGAAGGGCTGCTGGGAGAAAAAGTGACATTCAGTGAGCTCAGATAGCAGCCTCTCACATTTCATCAAATATTTTAAGGAGTGTAGATACATTTTGCAGTTATTAAAGTTTTTTTATGGCTTCATGGTTTGAAACTCTAGACTTTAAGATTCAAATCTCTTGAACAATTCAAGAAGCCATATTCATTACTGAGGTTAACTTCAACAGAGAAGAATAAAAAACCTGTGTCTTTTTAGTCAAACCTTTCTTACTATTATGTAATCAGATTCTTAAATATCCATTCTATGTATAGCATGCTAATATATAACATTTTCAGATAGGCCATGTTTCTGATTATTAAGTAAACAAAAGCTTTCATAAACAACACATGCTTAATTTGCCTGTGGGATACAACAGGTAAAACCTGTGTGTAACCCACACACCAAAGAGCTTCAAAGCAGTTCAACAATAGGTTTTCTAGAGGGCAACCTTACTGCTTGGCTATACTTACACTACTAAAAATTTAGAGTAATCCCTTTACAACCATGCCTGCTACTGCAGTAAAGAGTTTTGCTCTTTTTTTTTTTAGGAGGTGGATCTTGATTTTTTTAAACACATAACTGCGTTTGTTCCACATTCATTAACACATCTGAAAAGTTATTGATAACTCACGGCTCGGCGAATGCGGGGCCTTTCTGACACTCCCTTGCAGATTGATGTAGGCAGGCAAAGATACATTGAACCTTTATAAATAAAACAAGGGGCCAGATTGTTCAGTTTGTATAGAATAATAGACTCTGCCAGCAATTTTAACACAGCATCTAGAAATACATGTTGACTGTAAAGATTCTTCTATATAAAGACACATCAACAAAGTAAAGTATTTAGAAAAACCCCCACAGCTGATGGCCTAATAGCACTAACCTATCAGGAGTCTAAGAGTTACCAAGACCAGAAAACTGCTGAAAGACTCTGGTTCATTAGGTAAAGTTGGCAAATAGTATTTTCACAGACATTACCTCCCAGTAGCTTTTTTCACATCTCTACCACAACTAGGTACTGATACTACAGCTGAAATACAGTCTTTTTTCATCAAAGTGGCTAGCATGATGATCATTATTACCAACCCAAGGACAGCATGGCGGGGGGGGGAAGTAGCAGAAACTGATCAACAAGCCTCAAGAATACTTCACGGATTTGTATTTTCAACCTTTATTCTTCCTGCACTGTGCCTTTATTCAAGCATTTAAAAAACTTTTAGAAAGGTTCTCTTACAAATATGATTGGGGTATTTACATTTTCTTCGCTACAAAAATCAATTTTATACATTTGCCTTTCTTTAATATATGCTGTTTCAGAAGCAAAAGTTTCTCAAAAAGAAAAGGTATCATATACCACATTCTAACAGTGATTGACTTTTGTGTCCCTCTGGCAGCTCATTTGAAAGTCTGATAGCTTCAGAAGAAAATTGTTTTATTTCTTCAGGAATTTTGGGAGCTCCAATATTCCTAAGTAGTGCACACTTCTTGGCAAAGACAGAAGATTTATTCTGCTGCTGACCTACAGATGAATCATCCCGAATGGGTGATGGCCTGGGATCTACATGGGTTGCTGGAGGGGGAGGGAAGAATAAAATCTATGGATCTACTATGCACCTGACATTCTGCCTTACAGCAAATGAGATTTATACAGATGCCTCCTCAGAACTAAAACAACACAAACAGCTGTATTTTTAAGCCAAGGATTTCTGCAGTACAGGAGGTAACCAAGATGCTACTCCTGCTTGTCAAACTGTAGGGAAGTTGATACCTTCTTTGTATGGTCAAACGAATGCTAAATCTAAACAGTAAGTATCAAAAAAAAAGCTTTATATATTCTGTAGTAAGAAAGTAATATACCCAGGCAACAAGTAGCTGCACTCACCTAAGTTTTAGAAGTATTTTTGAACATTTATAAAGAGGACATTATCTGAGGACTGGTATTTCAGACCTTATTAGAAATTCTATTTTAATAGGTAAATAATTGAATTAACTCAGAATAGCAGTTTATGTACCCTGCTTCTGAAGAATAGCAGAATATTCAACTACTTGATCTTTAAGAATCATGCTCAGTAAAGAAATGGAAGTAATTTACCAGGGCATTACAGGAGTCAATATCTATTACTATAAGCCATCCTTGTGTTTCCAATTAGATTTTTTTTCCACTAAAAGAAAAACCATATAGTTGATAAAATTTATATGGAGAAAAAATAAATTACATTTTCCCCAAGAAGCATCAGCTTTAGTTTTACTTGAAGTACCTGTCCCAAACCACATTTCTCTAAGAGATTACTTTCCAGGTAAATGAAGAATTTTGATACAGAACTGAAAAGAAAAAAAAAAAAAACACCAAGGAAAATTCTATACTTACACATTTCATAGCTTTACAAGCATAAGGAAACTGCACACAGTTACACAAATATTCAAGATATAATATTCAAAGATACACAAATAGTCAAGAGATTATTGGCAGTTATATAAACTTAATAAAGGAAATTTTCTATTTTGTATAAAATATACTGACTACAAAATTAACATCAATATTCAAGACCAGTGCATACTGCTGGTTAAGGAACATCCAGAGGTAAAGCTTACAATGTGGATTTGTACTACACAAATCACTTTGAACTCCCAAGTCTAATCTATTAACAAGCCACCACAATGTCATTTCTGTTCAGTATACTTCAATCACAAACCAGCAACACATACACTTATGCATCAACAATGCTTAGCATAGTAACATGCTTGTAGCAATGACTTCTTTGATTCAGCACCTCTTACTATTCTTATGTACTCTAATACACTACTGTCAACAATCCCAAAGCACAGATGAGAACTACCCTTTATAATCCAACTGTAACTGCTAATTGTAAACCAGTGGTGCAATCCATGCAAAGGAAACAAAGTGAAATTTCATTTTCATGCTGTTGACTGCCTGAATGAAGACACATAAAGAAAAAATGGATAACTTTCCACTCAAATTTCTGAAGCATGAGTCCCAACATGTCTAGGGACTCTAACAGCTTTATTCGAGAACTACTAACTGGGTGGAGTATGCATTTAAAAACTGTCTATCAAATTCCACACGCAAAGAAAGCCCTGTCTAATGAGTATCCAACATCATTATTTAACTGAGGCTTATGCAGGCACAGAAGATCCTGTTCCTGCTGCCCAGTGAATGGGCAGCTAATTCTGATACTCTTGTCACTAACACTGGACATGTCCTGATCCTAACACTTT
>VZSR01003524.1:1666236-1693807 GCA_013398615.1 Brachypodius melanocephalos | reverse complement strand
ACAAAAATAAGCAAACCAAAACCATCACATTAATTGGTGGCCTGTATGGGGGGGATCAACCAAACCATTACGCTAATGCATTAAAAGTGGAACAAATATCAGAATAGTTTCCCTTGAGGTATGAATATGGCCATTTGCTTCTTCATAAATGCCATTTTAGACAGCATCCAAAGTAGTGAATAATTTCTCAAGTCCTTCATTGTTCCCATCATTTTTAAGGTTTAAACCACCAGAACTTTATAACAAAGTCAGAAAATACAGACAATTCACTAAACAGAGTCATTGCTCTTAAAACCTGATCACTCTTGATTGACAAATAAAGCACCTTTTCATGAAGTTTGTGTGTTGTGACTACTTTCAGATTTCTGAGCTGACTTCAGTTCAACAATTTGGGGAGAAATTCAGTATATGAGATATTTTTCTCTGCCTTTGCTGCTGCTCTGTATTTGAAAGCAGAGCTCTCTAAAGAGGCTCCTGGCTCCCTACCCTGGCTCTCAGCCTGGAGCTACCCAAATGGCTACAAAATCCTCAACATCGATCTATCAAAGTTTAAACACATATATCACCTTCTACCTCCAAGTGTGAAGCAAAGTGGAAACCGAAATCTACCTATCCCTGCAAATACCAACATCAACCCTTCACCCACTGTTAAGCACATGGAAATTCTTCAGTAATACCATAGTATAACAAAGAAATTAAAAAATGGGTTACAATATTGGATTACACCTCTGTTACCACATAAAGTGTGCCACCAAACACTGGATGACTAAAATAAGCACACGGATGTTACTTTAATTCCTTCCAAACAATGAGGACAGAAAACACACATTACTAATCACTACTAAAGATAACTGAAGCGTAACCTAGAAAAACCGGTTACAATGTGAACAGATGCAAAAAAGGTATTATAAGCTTCAAAGGCAGAAGATGAACTACAAGAAAAGTGTGCTTGTTAGCAACAGCTGAAAAACTGAGTTAAAGACTTCAAACACAGCAGCTCAGCTCAAAAAGCTAGCAGGTGAAGCTAAAAGATGTGCTGACTGGCGCCTCATACCTATGGCTTCTGTCTAAAGGCTCCAGAGATTTTTCTGCTAGTCACATAGTGTAGTATTTGTTAGGACGCTTGGGAGAACCTTTTCATGACCACACGTAAGTCTCAGAAGCATGCACAAATTCCTCTGTCTCTTAAGAGAATCCAATTAACTTTGCTAGATTTTCATATTTCTAGACTGTAGTCTAATTTAGAACTGGTGGCAATTATTTGAAAAACAGAAACCACATTTCTTTGCAACAGTCAAGTCTTTAGCAGTTTCAAGATGTATGGTTCAAGGGCCACTGGGATCTGCTTTGTCTGCACTACTGTCACAGGTAATGATTCTGCTTCACCCTCTGCTTCCAACCAATTTCTCAGGCTGACTCCAGCACTCACTCCTGCAGCAAGGCAGAGCATGTTACTGACCTGTCGGAAAACGAAACAGCAAGATAAGCTGATTCACGATAAAATGGGATCTTTCCCATCAGGCCTTTTGTAGAAAACTTGTCAGTCTTTGCCCATTTAAACTATATTCTGGAAAAAAAAAAAAAAAAAAAAGAGAAGAAAAAAACCCCCAAACAAACAATCCTGGGGATACTAATATCAATTGTTAACATTTCACTCAGTTTGTAAATGACTCAATTTATAGTTATGATCCTATCTGTAAGGTTCCCTCCTGTTTTCTGGAGAACAGGGATGGCAAAAGCAGGGTTTACCTAAGTGTACTATTTTAAAGAATTTACTCAATTTTAGAGTTGAAAAACAGTATTTAAAAAAAAAGAAGTCATACTTTTCTATGCGCCATGTACTCCTAAATGACGAGTTCCAGCAGTTCTGGTTAATAACAAAAAATCCAGCTAGGACTAACCTTTAAACTACTGACATACGGAATAAAAGCTCCTTTAGTTTAAGTGTTAACAGTGAAAAAAAAAACCAACAAACCAAAACCTAAACCAAACCAAAACCAAGTACACAAGATAAGCACCTGGTTTTCTTATTTCTCAATATCTGGAAAACTCATATTATATATTCAGTAATTTATATTTAAAGTCTCTCTAGGTATGGCAGATTCTCAATACTTCAAATGCCATTTCAGAGATCTTTTTTCAGCCTGCAGTCATGACTATATTAAAAACAACCAGCTTTTTACTAGCATCAGAATCAAAGGCACTTTGCCTTTTTGGCACAGTCTACATGCAATTCAGCTTTCCTCTCATCAGAGAAATGTGCAAGAGACGGTTAACCTAGGTAATATGCAACTATTTTAAAAAACCCACTTGCTTTGAAATAATAATTAATAAATGGTTTTCCCAGGTGTGTAAAAGAACCACTCCTGTCATTCAGACATTTATTTGTATCGACATCACCAACACAACTGCTTTTGAGATAACCCAGACGTATTCTAAGAACTTCAACTCACTGGCAAGCCCTGAGAAGCACCTGCCAAGTCCCCTCAGTTTCACCCTCTGTCAGGTGTTCATCACATGAGCAAAGGCAGGCACGGAGCACGGGGCCGAGCAGCTGCCAAGAGGCTGCCAAGCCCCACATCCTGGCAGGTACCAGCCAGACAGCAATGCCGTATGACTGCAAGCGCATCTATCCTGCTGCCCAAACTCAGCCGAGGGAGGAAGCAGGCTGCCAAAGAAGTCAGGAAGCTCTCAGCCGTCCCTGCCCACAAGCACAGGGCCCTCTGGAAAAGGGTACAGCCAGGGGCAGGCCTGGAGCAGCGCACCCGCTTCTGGATAGCCACATGCTAGGCAGGCCCGTTTAACATGAGAAGACTTTTCTCTAACACAGATTATTTTTCATACTGAGTATTTTTGAATCACTGTGACCAATACAGAACTGTGCTTTCTCGGTGTTCTCGGAGCTTAACAGCAAATGCATAAAAAACACTTAATAACTACATCTTCCAGGCTTTTCCATTCTGGCCCTAGGGACACCAATTATAATGAGTGTGCACACTGTCCCACAAATTACAGCCTACAAAATGGCTCCTAAAACCATGTTTGAGCATCTCACTGCAGAATTTTCAAAACCATTTTCAGAGCATGTTCATATTTTCTACGAACGATATTATAACCTAAAAGGGAAACAACCCCAAACCAAAAAAACCCTGCATAGATTCAGGCATGGCCACTGGTTTTAAATTTATTTCTAAGTTTTTTCTATTCCCACTGAAGAGATCAAATGTTTGATCTACCTTTTCTAAAATATGTAATATTTTTAAGCCTTCATGTTCTAGTCTCCTTAAAAAAAAATTCTATCAGACTTTGTAAAGTTTAAAACTAAAAAGCACTTCGGTAATATTGAACAATATAGAACAGAAACATTGCCCAAGGAAGATTATTTTTTCGGAACATCTATTTTAAACTCTACTGTGTTGCCAGGCAGAGTAAAATCAAAGGCAATGGGGACAAGTGGTGAAATGAAAGTTCTGATCTACCAAGAAATTAAAAAATTGGCATATTCTAATGAAAAGCTGTAATTTGCATGTTAACAGAAATAAACTATTGGTCAAAGGTAACAGGAATGTTAAAGAACCTAATTATCCCAAACCCCACTACCCTCAAGGTCAGCAATATTTCAATGACCTTGAGCCTGGCCTTGGATTTATTAAATATCAGCTCTGCAAAAAAAGGGTTCATTTTCAATCCCTATGTACAATTCAGTTTAGATAATGCTCCAGCTCCACTGAACTTTTTTTTTGTTTGTTTTAACTAGGATGATGTTACACAGAGATCCCCAATCCAATAATGGAAGCCAGTTTTACAAATGGTCTTTTCTCCTTATCTTTCCCTATCCTGCCCATTTTGTTTAAATGCTTCCTTTCTAGACAGCTAGTTTCTGAACAGTTCAGCACATGCGGTTTAGGAATTACAGGGTGAGTGGGAGGGGGGGGAAATACAATTATCAATACAATAACCGCCTTCTTACAAAGCCAGAGAAAATACAGCCTGAAACGGCTTTTACTGGTTTAGACATTAGTCACCTAACATTTCTGGGCAACTCTCTCAAGTAAATCACATTCTTCTCCCACCATCCAACAGAAAATACCTTCAGAAACTGAAACAGCTCTTCCACACCCCTTAAACCTTCTGTGTAGTCTTAGGGTAGCACTGAGACAGTGATCTAGGTGCCAACAGTCGGAAGACTTGAGTTTCATAAGCACAATGTTACTTTACCAAGCACTTAGACAGACAGACACAGCCACAACATGAAGTACTGGAAAATCTTCTGGAGCAAGACAAAACCACCCCAAATTAGATCCTGTATGATCCTGAACTGACTAAATAGCCTTACTCTGGAAGACAATCTTTGCAGAACAGTAATTTAGAACTCAGCAGAAAGCATTCACAATAGAAGGAGTATGTGCAAACCAGTTACATTTATTCGAAATTCTGGATTATATTAAAAAAGCCGTCACATCACATTAGCCCAGTACCAAGAGATGATTAGGACATACACTTCTCACATCCTACTCGGTGCATGGGGAAACAGGTACCCGTTAATTCAACACGAAGCTTCAGCAAACTAACACGTCCGCAAGAGTGAGTAGAGACTGAGTACCACATGCAGAACATTTAAATTACCTCTAATTGCCACCTACCCTCGGGTGCAGTATTCTCTTTTAAGTTAAGTACTGCACAGCATAACTGGCACTGCTCTCTTCTAGCAGCCCTCCCAACTATTTGGATTTATGTGCGAGTGCCGGTTCAGACTTTCAAGCTGACCGACACGCACTCCGACAAATCTGCGGGAAGCTTTACACAGCAATACTCTTCACTGTGTGATCGCAATCTGAAACCTGACCGTACACCTCTCGCTGGTATGACTGCCTCCAGATGTTAAGCTTTTACTTGGCTATTTAGGGCTTGTTTTTAAAATAATTTGTCCACTTGGGTCAACCCCACATTGCCTTTTAAAAAGCAACAGCCACATCGGCCTGCTAACTGACACGATGGTTTGGGCCAGAATTTAGACAAACGTGTAACGACACAAAGCGCTACCCTGCTCTACTGAAGGGGCTGTTGGCCTGGAGGAATTTTTTGATTCGCTGTGTCCTCTCGATGATCAGAATCTCGCAAGCTTGTGAGTCCCTCTACGGTGACAGCGCGGGAAGGCTGCGAGCCGCGGACACGGGCAGGAGCGGATCTCCAGCGGCCGCAGGTCCGCCAGCGCGGCCACCCGGACAGTGGCCGGCGCCGCTAGCTCTGCAGAGGGAGGCGGTGCCCGGCTCCCCCCACGCCGCCGCGGACGGTCCCGGCAACCCCGCCCCGCTGGAGGAGAGGGGAAGGGCCTCGGGCCTACTGATCACCGCCCGGCCCGCTCGGTACCGCCGTGACCTCCGGGGCTGCGGCGGCTCCGCCCCCTCCTCCCCGCCCCGCCACGGCCAGGGCGCACTTACCGTCCCGGGACGTGCCCATGAGCTGATCCAGCATGGCGCGCATCTGGGCCTGCGCCGACATCTTGAGCGCGAGGGGGCCGGCGCGGCCCGGACGAGTCACGCCGACAGCGGCCTACAAGGCCCGAAGCGCGGCGGGCGCTCGGCCCTGCCCCTCGCGTCACGGGCGGGGCCGCTTCCCCGCCGCCGCTGGGGAAGGGAGGGAGCGGGCGCTGTTTCCGCCTGGCTTTCCCGGTGGGACGCGGAGCGAGAAACTCGCTTCGCGCCGGACCCGGTGCCGCCGCCTCGCGCCCTCACACACTCCTTTACTCCCGCTCCCTTCCGCGCCCGCCACGCGCGCGCGCCGGCGGGAACGGAAGCCCGCGCGCACACGCCCTGCGCTCCTTCGTCTGCTCGCCGACGTCAGCGCGGACGGGCCTCGGTGCTCGCCCATTGGCCACGGCCTGCGCCGCTCGGCCAGTGACGCACCGCGGCGAGACTCCTCATTGGGCGGCCGGGCTGGGCCCTTGGGGCGTTCTGATTGGCCAGGAAGGCCCGCGTGGCCGGTCTGACGTCACGATCTCTGGGTCAGCGGCGGCGCCGGGAGGGGCTGGGGTCGCGAGCGGCCCCAGGAGCGCGGCGGGAGGATCGTTCCCGTTTGGAGACAGTTCCCTCTTGGACTGACGTGCAGCAGCACTGCAACGGCCCCTGCTTCTCTCAAGTGCCGGGTGCAGTCGTGGTGAACCAAGTTATTGTAATGCCCCGCTTATTGGACAACCTTCCTTAAAACTGAGGGTACCGCCATGTGTAGCTGATAACTCAACTTACAGGGCACCAAGATCCATTAAAAAAGAAAAAAATCACGATTTTACCCATTATAACGCCTGCATTTTGCGACTCCCCCTTTGTCAACCGTCATGTTGCCATCTAGTGCCCAAAACCCGTCACAAAGATCAGTTCTAATCGTCCACGAGCGTTGTCGTGTTCAAGGTTAGGTCCATACAAGTGAAAAAAGGCAACACACAACCTCGCCTAATAACCCCTTCAGCCTAATTATCTGTATTTCAAAAGGACTGGCAGAGAAGATGGTCTTTTGTAACACGTTCAGGAAAAATTCTCTACCCAGTGCCCTTCAGCTATTTACCATATGTCCTGGCTTTGCTTTTTCTTTAAAATCTAATTTTACTTCTGTTAGTTATCTCTTTGGCTTGAAGGGGAAGTAAATGGAAGAGACATCAATGCTTGCTAGAATTGTCTGTCTAGTACCTCGGTATGCTTAGGGGAAACTGAGAAACTTTAGCGACTATTTACACCAACACCATACACACTTTAGTTCTTTCAGGTCTTTAAACAGCATCTCTCTCTGGCCAAATGATGATGACTTTTTTTTTTTAATTTCCCTTCTCAAGCAATATACTATAGAATGCAGCAGTTTTCAGTAAATAACCCAGAACACACTATGGTGACATCCCACAACTCTGATCTACTGAGCTGAAAATAGGTTGATACTTTCCCACCCATTATATCAGCGGTTTTCAAAACAAACACCACTGTTTAGTGAGACACTGTAAGATCTGCAAACTGGAATTTTGGTGAACAGAACCCTAAAACTTGTAGTTTGCATCTCCTTGCCTTACCTAAGCAGCCCAAATATCCTGTTTTAAGGATCAGTTGTGCCTATACACTATACTGTGGGGATTAAACCATCCCCAAGGATGGTTTAATCATCATTTTAAATCATTTTAAATACAGAGGAAGGAGGAAGTAGACTTAGATGAACTAATTCTATTTGGAACGCTTTTCTGACAGAACACTTGGTTTCCCCTGGCAGTAAAAAAGCCTCAATAAGCACACTCTTTTCTTAAGAGTTCCTTCAAGCTTCTCCCCAGGTAAACCTCACATTTTTAGCCATTTAGAGTCATTCTTGTTATAGATTTCTCATGTATCTTGCATACAATTCAACATCCTTCTGTGAACAGCAACAACTCAAGACCTTCTTTTATAAAAAGAAACTTGCCATTTCAGATTTGTGAAATAAGCGAGAAAACACAGTCTCATTTGTGTACCTCATATGACTGGCTACAGTCAGTTCCCTTCAGCTTTTCTGAGATTCAGCGGGTAATGGCAGCACAGGAAGCTGGCAGTTGCACACTCGACTTCTCAGGAACACTGAGAAACATGTAACTCATTAAGAATTCATATCTCTGAATTGCTACTGCTCCCTCATGGTCATGGAAAAAACCAAAACAATCTTTAAAGAGGGAAGAGGTTTGTGCTACTGCAGTGCCCGCCAGAATCCACAGATGCTCCACAGAAGAGACCTTTTTCTTGGGAGAGTATGAAATTCCACAGACTATGGCTGGAAAATGTTTCAGTAAACACTGGACAAATTCTCTCACTGCTTTTAAGTCACATGGCGGAACCACGAACCCCTCCCTGCAGCCCCTTAGACAAGCAGTTCAGCAGTGAAGGCTGACGTGTTTTTCTACTATAAACAACAGCTCTTGTCAACTCGAGGAAGAGTGCCCATCATAACACAGTCACAAGGACAGGACAGGCGTCTGGGAAGCCTGATAAAGGGAGAGGGAGTTGCTTGCTTCCAGTGATGGCTTTCACACCATAACCTAAAACTGACAAAAGGCACTTGCTAGAGAACCCAGGTCATTCCAGTAGCTCTAGATATTTATTTATTGAGGAATAAACATTGAACACAGCAGTCCCGTCTCAGCCCTTCCCTCCTGGCTGCTGAGGCAGTCTGAAGCCCACCAGTCCGGCGACCTCCTGGGGCGAGCGCTCGCCCCTGCCGTGGTACTCGCGGTGCAGGGCCTCGTGCTCCCGGACGCTGCGGAGCAGGCACAGGTAGGTGGCGGCCTGGAAGTGCAACTCCTGCTGGGCCCGGCACAGCTTCTCGCTGGTCACCTGCGGGGAGCGGCGGTCAGGGCGGCCCCGAGGCCTCGCCGAGCCCAGGGGGCTCCCCGGGCAGGGGAGGGGAAGGGGAAGCCCGCGCGTACCCGGTGCGCGCGGAAGGCCGCGAGCACGTGGCGATAGGCGGGGCTGTCGCGATAGGAGCGGCCAGCGGCGTGGCGCACCTCGCGCAGGAGCGCGCGCAGAGTGCGCAGCGGTGCTCCCAGTGCCGCCATCTTCCGATCCGCGCGCGGGCGCGCCGGCCAATCGAGCGCCCCCCACCGGGCCTCGCCCTCGCGCTCCGGCAGTACGGGCACTCGAGCGCCGAGCGAACGATCGCCTCCTCCTACTCTCTGCAGCCCGCCCCCACCGTCGCAATCGACGCTGGTTAAGCGCCGGCGGTTGAGCGGTGATGCCGGTGCATGCCCGCTGCATTCCTCGCTCTGGGCCCTACGCCTCGTCGTCGGCCTGTGGTGACGGAGCGGGGAGCAGTGGGAGCCCTCCGAGAGGCGCTTCATACGGCGTGTAACCGAGATGGGCCGCGGGTGCGTCCCCGTGACTTTCTGGGGTCTGCGGTTTAAAAAGGGCTCCGGGTCCCGCTGGAGCCAGACGTGGACACCCAAGAAGAAGCCCTAGAGCCGCAGACCCGAGGTAGCTGGCGGCTCACGGCCGTCCGGAGAGGCAGGCGCGGCTCGAACGCGAAGGAAAAAAACACTCACCCCAGATGGGACTCGAACCCACAATCCCTGGCTTAGGAGGCCAATGCCTTATCCATTAGGCCACTGGGGCTGCGGCAAGAGAATAGCTTTTGTATGCTTACTTCTCTCTTATCCCCGCCCCCTTTTATGGAGACCGATATCGGAGACCGGTGATTGGGCAGGGCGCGGCTGCCGCCCGGCCCCCTGGGAACCGAGGCCAGGCGGCGGGGTGGTCTCTCAGTGGCGTTGCGCGGCCGCATCTCGGAACAACGTGTTGTTCCCACATGGAAGCGCTCCCTTCCATACCGAACCTTTGGCGGTTTCAAAACGCTGGTCCTTGCACACAGTGTTACCGTTCCCCGGGTGGTTGTCCTGACTGAAGGAGGCCCCCACCCCCAAAACAGAAAAACCCGACAAAAAGTCCCAAGAGGGCCAACCCTTCAAGTGAAACCTTTTCTCATTTTTATTTTTGTGAGAAATCAAAGACACAGGGCCAATATGTACATTCCTCTTTATTTAATACAGCACAGACACGTGACACATAAAAAAACCAAAAGTACACTCATGAAAAAGCCTGTCGCAGTCAGGGACAGGGAACAGCTACGCCGAATTGAGTAAGGCTCCTACTGCAGAACGGGTCTGCCGGCAAGGGTGGATCCCAGAGCAAAGTCTGCCAAAAAAAAGCTTGCGCTCCTTTCAGGAAAGCAGAAAAGGGCAAGCCCCTCCCGGAACAGGTGAAGGCAGCGTTACCTTCAAGGTTCGCAGGATACAAACCCCGTAAGTGTGTTTTGAATCAGAGCACTGATAAAATGAAATGCTCTCCAGTTATTCTAGCAGAGGGCCAATAGTCCTGACCTCTGAAAACATTGGACTGCTCAGGGATAGGAAACCTGAGTACCTGGAAGGAGGGAAAACGTCAAGTAGTCACACAGAAGAGAGTTAAAATTAGCCCCCCTGACAGGGCTCTGCTAGCCACAACTGGGAATATTCAGGGAACTAACCGGCTTCCCAACTAACAAAAGACTAACAGCCATTAAACTGACCAGAACAATATACGCATTTGGAACTGATGCAGGCTTTTGAAGCAGCAGCTTCTTCCTTTTCCTGCTTCAATTCAGGATGGAGATAAAGCAGGCACCAGTTGCTCTGGCAAAGAGCCTTACACACTTTTAAAAAATTAAAATGCCAAAAAGGGAGACAGGTGTATTTACAAAATCCATGGCTGGTACAGTACATCATTTTTAAGACACACTAAATGCTACAATCTTTCAGGTCCTGAGATTATTACAAAAAAACCCCTCAAAACAAAACAAAAACAAACCCCAACAACTCAAAAACTTGTATTCAGATCCAGTTTTATAAGGAGAGAGGAAAGAAACCACACATTTAAAACACAGTATCCCTTGAAGTTACTGGAACAGACCTCCCTAAAAAATCCAAATGAAAGTGGTGTTTACCACCCACATGTAGCTGCATTTTGTTGTTCAGGCTTCTTGTCACAAGAGGGGAGCATTTCACGGGGCAGTTTCCCTGGAGAGCTCATCAGGTCAAGCACAAGGCTGTTGGGATCCTCTCGCCATCCTAAACCCTATGATCCGGAATGCGCGAGCGTTAAAAGGAGGAAGGTGAGCTCGTATTCATGCTGGACTGAGTAAAGCATCACAGGAATCACCAACTCAGACAAGTTTGCCGTCTCGTAGTAACTGTGCTCTCCTTTGTTTGAAGCCGAGGAATGCAAAGAATTCTATCTGTGATTTTACACGCGTTAGTAACAAAAACAACTGCTTTTTGTTCTGAGCTCCCCAGTGAAAAGCAGCAAGTTTCTCAGCCCTTCATTGTCTGGGGGATCACAGCAAGTCAGGTAGAATTAAACTGGCTATATCCGAACTTGCTAATATATATATATATATATATATATATATATAAAGTGACACCAAACAAAGGATACAGAGGTCAAACTGCTGTTGAGGGGATGATTCCCACTGCCATTAGCTGTGCAGGGCACTCTTCTTCACTGACCCTCTTTTATCAGGCAGACCTAAAGGGATTTGCACCCACAACGTTTTTTTTTTTTTTTTCCCCACTGAAGTATTCTGAACATAGAGATTTTCTATCATCAGAAGTTATCATCACAGATGCCCTTTTATTATAAGCACCTGACTTTAAGCTAGAGAATGACAGCTTTTTAAGGATTACTCATTAAATGCTTCTAACGCTCAGTAAAAGACAAGGAACAAATCACATTCACAAGGATACTAGTTTAACTGCTAAAATACAGCACTCCTCAGTAGACTTCTGGGGGGGGGGTAAAAAGTAGTAGTTAATTTTGTTGTTGTTGTTGTGTTTTGTTTTTTTTTAAACAGTAGTTCAAAAATAAAATTTCTCCATCTATTTCCAGTACAGATCTTGATAACTATGCAAGAACATGGTACTAATTGCTACATGATGGAATCACCGGCAATGAAACACATACTATAGTTCTCATCTCTGAGCTAAATTGTTATTTGTAGTTACATACAACAAGACTAAAAGACCAGTGAGAAATACCTGGGGACTGTGATTTAGTTTTTATTTAGCTGGTAACTCCCCTTGTTTAGAAGCAACTTAATTTCAGTGAGAAATTAATTCACTTCTGATTCTTGAAAGAAACCTGGGATGTCTCATGAGTTTCTTCCCAAATCCAGTCTGTACATTAAAAAACATTTGTGCAGTTTCTTAAGCCAATTGTGAGAGCTGAATATTCTAAAAAACTCTCAGACAAAAACCTGTCACAAGAAGTGATTTTTAGCTTCCCCCTCATGCAACTTCATGACATTTGACACTATGTGTTGCACCAGTGAAAGGATTTCTTTTTTAAAATACAATTTTTTTTTTCACGTTAGCAAAAAGTTCTGCATTACAGACATTAAAAAATACTCCATTTTCTTTGGGTAAAATTTCAATATGTGTTAAGAGGGGTAGCTGGGGAAAGGAATGCATGTAACATGGAAACATGTAAATACTTATCTGCATAGTTGGTATTAGTGACTACTAATCAAACTAAGGCCTTATCTGGAAAAAGCTGAGAACAGAAGAAAGCTTCTTCCCCCACTCTGGTGAAATCTACTAAGTCTCAATGAAGCTCTGTCTACCTCGGCAACTGCTCAGTTTGGCCTATGATAGTGGCATCTCCTGACTGGTTTTGGTTGATTCTCCTCCACTTTTTTCTCTTGGTACTAGACAGTAGCAAATATGACTATTGATAAAACACATCTGCACATATTGCTAGGAAGAAACAAAAACCCCTTTTAGTATTGTGCATGACAGGAGCCAAACATGGTGTACATGGCTTGGTTAGGATTACTTCACCATAAAGAAAAACTTTGTAGCTAATGGTTATTGTTTAAGCAGGAGAAGGTAGCAATGGAAGAGACTGAAATGCACTTATAGATACAAAACATGGTGGTGGTTGGGTTACAACTATAGCTGTCAAAAACGGTTACAAAATACAGGCCTATATCCTTGACTACTGACAAGATTAGCAGAGTTTTACTTATGAGTGTGCAAAATCAATTGCAGGGTATCTTTGTACTTCCCCAGTTTTGGGCTAGTTCCAGGCCATGCTGATCTCTCAGCGTAACTCACAGCAGCACCAGGGCTTTCTAGAGCCCCCAAAGGCTATTACAGTAGCAAGGGATCACTGAATCATAGAAAAAGGATGACGAAGCCTCACCAAAAGTTTCCACAAAGAATCCCCCTACACAACAGTTACCTTTCAGGTGGCCCAGTAAGCATACTTCTAGCTACTTATTTTGGCAGTGATTTCTTAAGCAGTAGACAGACAGAGATTTTTACAACAGCTGCATTTGTTAAAGACTGCAACAGTCAGCCATCATCACCAGCAGTCCATTCCTCATCCCACAGATCAGCCTAGGATGAAGGGCACGTGTGTTCAAAAGGAATTAAACAATGTAACTGGTGAATGGGATAAACTTCACTGATGCACCTAAAACAGATTAAGAAGCTCCCTCAACTACCATTCCAACGGTCTGAGCTACCAGCAATAGTCCTATCTTTGACTGGCACAATTAGATTGGTAGAAGAAATCCACTTATGGCCTGGTTTATGTAACGGGTTAACTCAAACATGTGAAGATGAGCCAAGAACTGAGTTAAGCTATTCTCTGCCACAGGAGAGAATGCTGTACTTGGTACTGTATTTTCTGTTTTCCACACTGGTGCTCCACCCATGAAGGACTCCTCATTCCATTCCAACTCTGTAAAATAAATGCTTCCTTTTCATATTGCAGCTCAAAATTAGATCTTCCCTAGGGGAAGCACATCACAGAACTAGAACAGTCTAGTGATGCATATGTATGTTACTGTAAGTTTAGCACTTGGTCCACAAGTGAATTCCTAATTTCAGGTATTCATGTTTATAATAATCGTAAGTTAGATAGATCCTCGGCACAAAGCTGTTAAAATCACCAGATTATCCATTGCAGATAGCAAATTTTGTCTGAGGACAAGGAAACAAGCCGAGATACTATTATGAGGGTTTATCTGCAGCTAAGAACACATGAACTTACTTTACTTTTCATTATAATAAGTGAAAAAACCACTAATGAGATATCAAATTGCTTAGAAGTACAGCTAGAAAAGTACATCATGGTGAGTGACTTAGGCAGCATGTGAAGCATAGCTAGCTTTAAACTCAACTAGCAGCTGCACTCTTGCAGGTTTTACCAAATTACTTCTTACATAGGATGCGTGGTGGAAAGTGACAACTTTGGTAAATACGAGAATCCTTGCAGTAACTGGTATCAAGCAGATGTGACCAGCTGCACACAAGATTCTTGTAGCCTCAATTCAAATACACTGCAAGCTGCTATTTTAGCTTTATTTACCCCCCAGCGCCTTATGTCAGCCACACATCTCTGCCACAGGCTCCAGTAATTAAAAAGGTTGTTAAACAGGGCCCATATTGTTTTACTCATGACCTAATTAAGAAACAAATTCAAAACCTTCAGAGAAAAAATGGAAGAAGTTTCATTCCCATTACCCACTTCCTTTCTCTCATGCATTTATGCATACTCATGCACACACTCTTTTATTGTACTGCCATCTTTGCACAAACATTCAGCCTTCAAGTAGCATTTAACAGAGCCAGGAGAATGGAGAAGGATGAACAAGGTTCAGGAATATTGCTTGTGTGTGTGTGTGCACGTGTGTGCATGGGAGAGAATGCACAAGCACACAGAACCAATGCCACAGTACACCAGCTGTGAAGTTCTACACATTACACACTTGGTTTTGTTTTTTTTCTTTACAAAAGGGGGAAAAAAGTAGTATAACAGCATAAAGCCATCTTGGCAAGCTTAAAGATTTTCCTCTAAAATGCTTTCTAGCACTTTGGGGTCTCTGAGAAAAGTTTAAAGAGGGTAAGGAAATTTAAGGAGAAAAAAAAAAAAGGCACTTAAAAAAAGGACAAAGGCCTGGATCAAGTAAGTCATGAAGGGTGACAGCCATTTCACCAGAGCTTAGACCAATCAAAGTCTACCAACCTTTTCTAAAATTTCTATAAAATTAAAATTGCATAAAGTGTTAATTAATAATTTGTTTACCTAATGCTTTAACCTTCTGGTTCATTTTATGAAAAACAAACAAAACCAAAGCAACTAACAAGCCCAAACAAAAAAAAAAAAAAAAACAAACAAGTGTCCCTTTAATGATTTTTCCCCCAGTTCAGCACAAGATGAAAGTTAAGTGTGGGAGGAGGCCTTTCAGCATTTGGCTTGGCTGTAGGTTTTCCCTGCAATGCCATTTTCAAAAAAATCAGAACAAAAGCAGAAGAGGGACAACTGTGCTTTCACCAATTCACTCAAAAACAAACGAACAAAAAAAATCAAACCCCCACCCCCAACTCCAAACACCCTTCTAATCCAACTGTGGGCAAAAACTAATCAAAAGAAAACAAAAAAACCCCCTGTAAACTAGATTAAAAATTTGCTAATAAATACAGCCAAAAGTTCATTTTACAAATATAGCAGCAAATGTGATAAAGTTAGTTGGAATCCAAGGTGACTCCCAGAGGGTTACTGGTTCACACAACTGATGGCAGCTTGGGAGAGATGCAGATTTCTCTGTTTTCATGTCCTCAGTGGTCTTGCACCAAGTGGAGAAGGAGTGTGGAGGAAGGGTCAGGTGATGGGAATGCAGGAAGAACAGGCTTTTAACACCTGTCCCACCCCTAAATCCATGCATCAGACAACTTTGATCAGATTCAAACACAAAGCAGAACCCAAGTAACTTAAAAGTTACTTCTGATTAGCAGAAAACAGATGTGAAACCCACAGCATCTGCACTTGTGACTCAGCTGATCAGTATTTAGACATGTTTCTCAAATCAACAGAGAAGGCCGGACAAAGTGACTTAGGCCATTTGTGTCTTGGAATGGGGGAACGCTGCAGTTATAGTCCAAGGTAACAGGAAACTCTGCAGCCTGTTTTTCATCTAGCCTGCCTTCTTTCTTTGCAAGAGCCTCTAATGATTTAAAATAGCTACCATGGTTTTTGGGACTTTGGATCATGTAGCAGGGAATACTACCCAGAAAGTTTCAACATCTAAAACCTATGTTCGAAGTTATTGCTTGCATTTGTTTGGGGCTTTCAGAGAGCTTGACAGGTTAGCTCATATACAGTCCCCAAACCAAGTTCAGCCCTGCTGCCTGGAAAAGACAGCTCTACTTGGCTTTCTTATTGCTTGTGAATACTGAGGATTTATTTAGTATGTACAACTAGAGTTTATTTATTAGCAAAGGCCCTTAAAAAGTAGAAAAAAACTGGGGGGGAATGCCTTTAGAAGAACTGCTGTGCAGAAAATAGTAAAACATCAACCTAATTTTGCATTCAAACGTTGCAGCAATCTTTCTCATCCTGTCTATCCTATCTGCAAAGGTCTCTGGGAACCACCCTATTATCTGATTTGGCCTTGCTAGGTTTAACCAGGGAGAAGAGTAAACAGCAAGTAAAGGGTCCCCAGCCCCAATATTCTTCATTCAAAAGATGCTCAGGAGCAAAATGACTGAAAACAGTTACCTGCGGGGGAGGGGGCATTGTTTGAACTGATGTCACAATGAATGTATGGTCATCTTTATTTTCATCATCCTAGTATCTATTTCCACAATAAGTATTATTTTACTTGTTTCCCAAGACTGAGAAGCTCAATAGGACACAGAGGCAGGGCTATTCCTACCCTCAAGATTTAGAGAGGATACTCTTCAATTGAAGATGAAAGATACTTCCAGGAAGAAAGGAATGTTGAAAGGGAATTTGTGCTGTAGTTATAAAGGGCTCCAAGTCTCCCAGTCTAAAATTTCAGTAAGTATGAAGACAAAAGATGACAATTTGAATGGGATGCCTCGATGAGGAAAACACAGAAGAGGTAGAACTCTCTTAGGACAGGGTTCTTTAAATATATTGGTGCCCAGTGGCTCACTGCCGCAACTCCCTTAGCTATGTGCATCATTAAAGTTCTCGAGTTTGACACAGTTCAGAGAATCAACATCCTGCCAGAACTGTTGGGCCTCAAAGCTGGCTTCCTTCAACCCTTCCTGGAGAAAAGAAAAAAATGTCAGATGAAGCTTGCACTCTAAATAGTTTATGGTATTTTGACAGAATTTGTGCAGCATTAATGCCAAGGTCTACAGAGCTGTGTGTTTCAACTCTAAACCACAATGGAGATGCAAGCTTATCTCATCAACACACCACATACAAAACATTAGTGCCAGCTAAAAAGCATTTAATTGGCAGATGCTGTGGAGTGAAACTAATGAACTAATGCATCTTAATTCAATCTTTCACAGAAGTGTTGTGCAAAAACATTTATTGCTGAGCTCAACCCAACATTTTTATACTAAATACACAATATATATTATTTTTAATTTATGTATATATATTTATATAAAATTAAAATGAGCTCTAAATAGGAAAGAAATTGTTGTCTGATCTAGGAAAAATAAATCACATGTAAAAGAAACCTGCAAGCTCTAAGTAAGCTAGGAAAAAACATTGAAGATTCATTATTCAGGGGTCAAAGTCTCTCTAAAAGGTGTGAAATAACCAGTAGTGTCTGGTTCAATGTCAAGTCAAACTACCAGAAAAACTATTTACTAAGAATTTCAGCATCTCTGGTCAAAGGAATGTTTCAGGGTTGAAGGAGAAAGGCATCATACTGGTTTATTCGCTCCTTTTCCCTATGATTTATTTTAGTTTCTGCCATTCTCACCTTTTATCTGACAGCACAAGGGACTCAAAAGCAAAGTCCTGTCATAGTGTCAAAAGTGCAACATGTGCTGGATGCTCCCTAATCTTACATGTGAACTGGTTGATGTATTGCTATCAAAGGAAAAAAAAAAAAAAAAGGCAACAACAAAAAAGAGCAACAACAAAAAACAACAAAGCCAGCTCTGCAGTCTTGTGCTACCATGTAAGAAAGAGTTCAGGTCAAACTCCCCAGGCCAGCAGGGGCTGGAAATGCTGGAGACAATCCTTTCAGCCCCCAGAAGAGAAGGCACCTCTGGTCGCTTTTGAACGACTCCTCTTTGGCTAATGCCTGAAGTAGTATTAATCTGACTGGAATAGGTCACAATCAGCTTTCTTTAACTAGCAAATCAATGTAATGCATGGCTTCTGGGAAGAGTTAGATAAAAGATGAAGCCTGAGAATGTGAAAAGAACTGGTTGTGGTTTATGAAAGACATAAATAGAATATCTTTTCAGTAGCAAAAACACAAGGTAAAAGAAAGCTTAACAAATAGAAATACTGAAACATTAGTGTGATTTAAAAAAAAGTGGGAAAGAAATGTTAGTCTGGCCAATAAAATGTGGGTTTCTTTTCATGTAAATGAATTTCCATCCCCTTCCTCCCTTAAATAAGAACTTTTGTACTTAAAAAACCCCTGAAAATAAATCAAACAAATAGTCTGTGTCTCACATACTGATGTACCAGGAGATCTGTTTTTGAAGACAATTCTCTATCAAGACTGCATACATCTGTAGGCTCCCTAAAGCCAAAGAGCCTTCTAAAGCTGGATAAATGCCCATTATCAGAAACTGCTTTTGTCTAAAGGTTTAATTATAATGCAAAGTATCCCAGCACCATCTCCATCCTACACAACCTTTGGTCCAAAACTGTATAGTACACTGAGGACCTACACATAATCTTATACTGGGAACTTTGGGCACTAAGGAAGTGGATGATTCCACCTTACACAATGAATGGAGAAACCTATTCTAGCTTCTTTCACCATTTCCACTCTTCATTGAACTTCATCCAGAAACAAAATGTTGGTGCTGCTGTGGGTTTGACGATCAATTTCTTTTAAGAGCCAATCAGAGCAGATAAAAAAGGTTGTTTCTTTAGGCAATATCAAACTATGACCAGTCTGCATGACCAGGAGGACCAGTCCTCCTTTTCCTTCTCTCTTTGATCAAGTATTATTTTATTTTTCCTCTTCCTCTCACCACAGTGCTTAGGATCAGAATATGTAAACATTGACAGAAACAGCAGCCCTGTGACAATAAGCACTTTCCCAACTGGGCAGATTCTGTCAGCCAACCAGAACTGCTTCAGCTCCCTTGCTTGTCCAGAAGTCACTGGTTTTTCCGCTGTAACTTTGTGTCCCCTTTACTTTGGCCTCCATCTGTAGCTGAGAGACACAAACAAAAGGGAAGAATAAAAGCATGAGTGATCTTTTGTTTTTTTGTAACTTACAGCAGGAGAGACAGGAATTTGGCAGGTTCAGCTTTCGCATCAACAAAAAGTTGTCTTTACTGAGTGGAAGACTTTGCATATTTTCTGTAGTACATTTATTAGAAATAGCATTGTTGAAACCTCAATATATTAAGCTTCATACCAAAACACTGCTCAATTTTTTGGCACTGAGAACTCTTAAATGAAGAATGAAGAATGCCCACCAAGCTGCTGTCACCCTTCGCATTCCTTCTCCTGGCCCCCAGAAAACACACTATGGGTGACAAAGGAAGATGTACTCTAAACCGCACCTTCTAAAGGGTGCTGAAAATTTTCTTGCTCTAAACCTTACAAACAGAAAAATAAAACCTTCTGCTTCAAGTTTCTCTTCTCAATCAAAATATGCAACTCCTATCAAGCATAAAATTCCTAAGGAAAGCAGGTATTCCATTAAGAAACCATCCCACCATTCACATGGGAATATATTCTTATAAGAAACATGACAAGAGCTTTTAGCTAGAAGGTCAGTTTCTCCTTCAAAGGGGAAATGAAAAATTTTAGTGAAAAAAAAACTTCATGCAGCCTATAAACAATCATGTTAGTGTCCAGTAAGTACTATTCCTTTTTTCCCCACCAGCTGAATTTGTACACTTCAGTTTCTAGAATTGGTGCAGTAAAGCACTGAAATTTTTGAAATTGTTTTGTTCTTGACATTGAAGAGAAGTAGGGGAAAAAATCATTCAGGTTCCAAAAATACTGCTACAATAGAGTAAGTTCTGCCAGCTGCTACCAAAGTTTGTCCCTGTGTTGTGTCTTCTCTAAACTAAGTACTGGTATACATTATATTTCAGTCTAAGGCAGAAATCTGACTTTTAACTTAAAATGACTTAAAAATAAGTAGTAAGAAATATATCATGTCTTTACCTGTGTAAGCTTGCTGCAAGTGAGCAGGCAGAGGTGAGTGAGACAGTGTTGCTGCATGCTGAGCACCTGGCTGTAAACCCTTCAGTAAGTCTGGGGAAAAAAAAAAAAAAAAACCAAGAGCAAAGATAAAAAATAAATCTTGTGGAGACAGGCAGGCTCTGTGAAGTAAGTTTTTGTTTTTATCATGTAGCTGTAGTAGTAGGCTTATCTCCACAACAAAGAAAAAATACCTGATAGCATTCTGATGGCTGGAGTAAGTCAACAGAGACAAACCTATTCAAATATAGTTAGTCAAAAGTCAGAGCAAGGACCATGCCTTGCTATTGGGATGCAAGTCTTCATATAATTTTGTTTGGCAGAAAGACTTAATATTTTATATGGCTTCAGACATAAATAGCTTCTTTATAAGCAATCAGAAAAAGTAAATGCCATCTTGGGTTGATAGCTCTTCATAAGAGAGCTGTTTGATATCTGAGATTGAGTTAAGGCTACGTCGATGAATCACCATATTAAGTCTCTTATTTGAACTGTGACATTTGAAGACTTTTAAACTATACTCCTTTCTAAAAATAAGGTATTAGAAGTTAACCCAAAAAAAGTACGTTCAAAACTAAACATATACTGTGAATATGACAAAGAAGGTAAGCTTTCAAAGATGACTTATAACACTTAGGTGATTATGTAAAGAAAATTTTTACCAGTGAAGGAATCCCATTTACTCTCCTGTAGGGATTTTCATGAACCAAATCTGAGTGTCTCAAGACTTTATTGCTTCCCTACTCAATTTCCATTTTAAGGATGCATCTTTCCTTATAGCGCAGCGTCCCTAATTCCACTCACTCTGAGTTAGGCTGTGGTGGAAAGCCGCTGAGGTAGATCCCGAGGTGGTTGTTGCTCCAGCTGTGTCTGTCCCAAAGCCAAGCAGCTCCAAGGGAAACTGGAAGGGCACAGTCACAGGAACAAGGCCGCCCAGCATCCCAAAAGGAGTTAACGGTGCAGACGTCACGTTCTGACTGGTTACAGACAGGGGTGATGCCATGAGAGTCAGAGGTGAGGCATTTGCCAGTAATGATGTTCCTGCTGTTGACTACGGGGAAAAAAAAAAAAAAAAAAGCAGTATTTCAAGATTTTTAAAGATCTGAATTGTATTCTTTAAGGGTATAAAAATCAACTACTCCCTGTTAAGCTCTGTTGAGAAGTGTATTAAACTATTAATGAATATCCACTTATCCACCTAGGAAGTCTTCCCACTGTTCATTTGCTAAGCAAGCACAATTATGTTGTAGATTCAGATGTAAGAGTACACAAACATCTATCATGTTTTTCTCATCAGCTTTACAGGTAATTTCCTTGATGTCCTTTCCAATTATGCCTTGGGTCTACAGTCACAATGTAATGCATTATCTTCTATTAGATCAATAATATGAAATTATCCAATGTAGATCTGAAGTTCTCCACAAGTACAGTATTACACATCTACCCTTTCCAAATCTGGGTCTCCACATTATTCCGAAAAAGGTTGCAGAGAAACAATGAATTTTGACAGTTAAGATTCATATGCAAGAATCCCCAAACTTAAGAATTTAGTAAAATGCATACATACATATGTATGTAGAGGTGTGTATGTACATGTCAGAGGAAAAGGCAAAGCACAATAATCTCTCCACTCTAAAAGTCAAAATGAAGTTAAATTCACTGCAGTTTAGAAATAAAAATGCAAGATTAGCCAGAACATTTTATCTACAACAGCTCCCAAATCACATTAACTCCTCTAACATTAGATCAGCTCATTCTTGTTTAACAATCTTTCTTTCACTGAATATACAGTAATTTCATGTGCTAATGTTCAGTTATCTACTACAAAACAGTTAATATAAAAAGCACTTTGAATCAGACTCCAACTCAGATATTATAGTTATTCAAATTAAAAAGACTCAGAACAAGATTTCAAATTTGTGCATTTCTACAATTAAGCCTCAACTAAACCCAAAACTTAG
Organism: Brachypodius melanocephalos; assembly: GCA_013398615.1. NCBI lineage: Eukaryota > Metazoa > Chordata > Aves > Passeriformes > Pycnonotidae > Brachypodius > Brachypodius melanocephalos. The sequence continues at coordinate 1,672,137 of VZSR01003524.1, read as the reverse complement.
AATCACTCTGATGAGCACATGAGCTTAAAATGAAAATGCCATTTCATGGAGTTCTGTAATAACAACTTAGAGAAAAGCAAAGTGATGAAATCTCCTAGCATGGATAATTACCAGTTTTGGTCTTAAGATGCTCTGATGAAAGCAGCTAAAGAAAGGACAGTTGCTTCTAATGAGAAAACACAGTATTTTAAAACAGTGGCCCTGTAAAGGGTATTTACCTACATGTGATGTTCTTAGCAAGTGTTTATATTGGTCATCTTAACAGTACCAACTTCTACAACATACTCTATCCCACAAGTAGAAAAAAAGAATGAAAAATACCAACACACTATTATTCTCTTCTGTTTTTAAAAGTACTAGTTTCAAGTAAATGCATGTACAAAAAAAGGACAACTGTTCATTGTCTATGTAATTTAGTAAAGCGCGACAAAATAAAAGCCATTCAGTAATGTTCTGCAACTGTAAAATGCCTGAAAACACAAACTTTACAAAGTGCTCTGCCAAGAATCATGCTTACTCACTCAAAAAGGAGGGAAGAGAAGTACAGTGAAAAGAGCTACAGAGCATGTCCTAAAGGAACTGCAGTTCAGATATTTCTATTTAACTCATGTACAATAGTTCTTAAAACGGTTCATCCTGGTCATGTAGATCTGAGTCATTAACATCCTTAGAAGTCTATGTCAGACTCTGCTCAATAGAACTAATGTTATGCAGAGCTTTTTAAGGAAATCACACATGTACTCTTTGTCCTTAAGATGTAACTTTCTGTGAAGCTTCAGCAGGTATAAAGCTGTATTCTGGTAAATAATTGTGTCAATCAGAAGTGGAAAAGGAAGAAAACACTTCTTGAAAGCTTTCTGGTTAAGAACAGCTTTATTATCACATGAAATCATCTAGTTTCACCTTTAATATAAGCAGACCAGAATATTATAATGAGCAATGCAGATACCATTCTCATCTTCCAATAGCATCTCAAATAGGAATTAAATCCCTACAGCTTTAAAGGAAAGGAGATTGACTTTCAGTCCTATGTGAAGAGTAACTAAGTCCTTAGCACCTTGTACCTAACAACTAGTCTGGAACTGATGTCAGTTCAGCAACCAGCTATTAGACCTTTATAGCTAAATAAAACCCTCTGTGATCACAAATCTCTTCCCCTTTAGTGTACTTGAACTAGGAGGTAATTTCATGCTAATCTTTCCTTGAATATACTCCACTGAATAAGCTTCACTGTGCACAGCAGCAACAGTCTTATTCCATGGTTTATCTTCTTTGATTTCATAGTGTTCTTCTGAACCATTTTTAGGTTATCAAAGTAATTTCTGAAGTGTCAAAAAACCCCACATGGAAGGTCTCAATTATTTCAGTGATACCGTATACTGCTCAGTACCTCTAGCTGATTTACCCCCTCCTATATACCAACACACCTTATTTTGCTGTATTATAGTATGGACTCATGTTACTTGATTATTTACCACACACTCCCACACTTCAGTGCTCTTCAGTAGGACTGTGGCCAAAATGCATTTTATTACTCAGGTGATCGGTGTTTCTAACAAAAAAAAAAAACTTGCCTTCAGCTAGAGGAGGGTTTGCCAGAATTCATCTCATCATCCAACACAACACTGCTTATTTCCCTTCTCTGTCACCTTTAAGCACCACCACATGCATTTCACGTTTTTTTCTACATCACAGCCATCGCATCCAGTGGATTCTGCTGACTGCACCAGGAAGAAACAACTCTTTTCCCAGTTCAGTCCCAGTAGCCCTTTTTGTCTCCTCCTGGCATCTTCCAGAGTACTCAGACTGCACTGTACTTCGTTCAACTCTTCTCCAGACCCTATGTGGTACCTCAGTGGCCCCTACACAGCATACAGGCTGTGGATTTTTTTCCATTCAAAGCACCCAGAGTAAGTGAATGCTGTCAGAGCCTGCCAGACTTTTATTGCTGACTGTTTCAGTACAGTAGCATGAAAGACCATAGAAGTGTCTTGTAAAAATCATCTTCCTCCTGTTATTCAGCTGCCTTAAGAAGAATTTGATGGCAAACTAAGATTATAAAATATTGCCACAAGTCAAGTATACATTGCAGCCATGCAACAGCAATGTGCACTGTTCAGAATAATACAAAGTTTTTCATTTGCTGTACATCACAAATATACTTTACAGCAATACTACTTTTCTTAAGTCTTCATGACTTCAGCATAGAGAGTACTAGGGAGAGGAAAATATCAAATCCTCTTGGTAATTAAGCATTCCCACTAAGACAAACACAACTTGGGAAAGCAGGTTGTCTTCTGGGTAAATAATAGGTTTATATGTTTTAGAACAACAGTGTTTTCAAAATATTTGTTTGGTTTGGTTTTTCTTATCTCTAGTGATAGTATAAGCTTTCAGTTGCTAGGATATTTATATATTAATGGGGTGCCTCATTCAGTTTGACTAGATCTTAAGAAATAAAACACATAGTCAGAAATACAAAAGAAAAGCCCTCTCAAGCCCATACAATTACAAGTTTTGAATTACACTAAACCACAAGCAACCAAACTCTAGTTTTGAGGTTAATCATGAAACCTGACAATAAATGTATGAAGACACCTTTTACATGACCACCATCATTACAAATAGGTAAATATGAGAGAATACACAAATCAAATAATGCAAGTAAATACCACATCCCCTGAAAATATCGTCACACAAAGTTTACCTTTTCTAGTGCTGTTAAGAGAAAAAAGTGAATTCCTTTCCACAGTATAGCTCAACAAAGAATTTACAGTGAGCACTTGTTCCACACTGATCCTTGCATTTCACAACAGCTGGAAATATATACTCTTTAGTGTGAAATTGTTTCATCAGTATCAGCATTATGCTTAGAAAGGTATAAAATTACATTTATGACATTTACAAATCAAGATAAAATATACTAAGAATGTTTACAAAATAAATATGATAAACATTAATGTTAGGCTCAAATGTAAACTCGTTAGATGCATACCTGCACGCTGGCTGCTACAACTGGAGACCCTGAGGCAGAAGATGGTCTGTGTGGAGTTGACAATTGTTTGGTAGCACCCTGTGTTCCACTTCCTGCTCCCCCAGACAGACTAGTCCTACTAGCTCCACTTGAGTTAAGGTTACTGCCTCTGCTGGCAGGTACATTCATTCCAACTCCACCCAGATTATTTTTACCAACAGTTCCAGAAGGAGAAGAGTTGGGTAATTTTGAAGAAGCCTGAGGGTTTTTTGCAGGCTGAAGGCCTGAGGTGCGATTAGAAGACAGCAAATTCACTGTGGGAGACTGCCTACTGATATTTACACCACTGGTCTGTTTATGAAGGGGGTTGTTGCTGGAGTGACTACTCTGGGAAACTAGTGCACTTGAACTGGAAGAACTGGGTGTTGTTGCAGGCCTGGGGGATGAGGTGGACTTGGATGAAAATTTAGGTGATGCATTGGGCTTGGGTGTCACAGACGGCTTAGATGAAGTGGGCTTGGGAGAAGCAGCAGGTTTGGGAGAGGCAGCCATGGAGAAGGGAGGCTTGAAACCCTGGGAAGAAACTTGTGACACCATAGCCTTGGCTAAATAGTTACTAGAGGTAGAGGTGCTGGATGTTGTCCGAGAAACCAGTGGGTGAGACACTTGAGAGCCACTTCCAGATGAGGGATTAGACAAAGGCAGGCGATATACTACAGACTTGTCTTGAGCCTTGATGACTGGTGATGAGCAAGAGAGTTTGGGATTACTACTCAACTTCACCACAGGATTGGTCTGTGATTTACTAATAGTTGCTTGCAAGGGAGATACATATTTCTGTTGTACAGCTGAATGCTGGTGCACCTTTGGCACTTGTGATGTTGAGGAAGTACCACCTTGAGCCTCAGCAGATGATACCAAGATATTAGCATCCTTGGTTCTTTGAGAGGAGGTGGAAATAGCTGCTTGAGTCTTAGAGGAAGAAATGTGAGTCTGAGAAGAGGAGGAAGCAGCTTGGATCTGACTTGACCTCTGTAGTCCTTGTTGAAGTAGTTTGGCTGGCAAAGGCTCTAAAGAAACCTTGGGATTTTGAATTGAAGATCCAGCAATAAGGCCTGAAGAGATACCAGTGTGAACTAAGTCCTGGGGTTTCTTTGGTACTGGCCCTGTGTGACCAGCAATAAGACTTGATGAATGGGATGTTTGAGTGGGCTCTACTTTCTTTGAAGTTGCCAGAGGCAACTTACTCATAATGCTTGCTAGTTTCTCTTCCCTCAGCCCAGGGCGAGGTCTGGATGTTGGTCCATCTAAGGTGGACCCAAGAGGTGATCCCTTGGCACCATTATTGATAACTGCCAGAGCATCAGAAACAGAGTCCAGCGAGGGTGGATGGAAAGAGAGGTCTTCATCCAGTGAGTCATCCAAGCAGATCGTCTCCGGAGCTGCTGTGCAGCTAGAGCTGGCTGGGGTGCACACAGCTGCACTGGAACTCAGTACAGTTGCACAACTTGAATTGACTGAAGACATACAGGCTTTCTGTTCTTTTTTTGGACTGGAGTCCTGAAAATGAAGGGATAGGAAACAACAGGTTTAACAGTCTTTCTGAAATTGATTTCAGGTCATCTTTAGTGTAATACTTTTATTTAGTAAATTCCAACAAACCAAAGATCTACTATTGAAATTTTCATATTAAGATACTTATCTAGGTGCTGGAGCCCTGTGTGCTAATTAAACATTTGGATTTAAAAATCTAGTGTTGTTGCTCCACATAACTAAAAGCGTCCTATACAGTGAAGAACAATCAATACTGTGAAGAATTGGGTAGCTAATCTGATCACTTAGTAAAACTCCTACTGAATTAAGACAACACCTGGTCATGTCAAATGAGGACCTCTATACTATGGTATCCTTCCAAACATACTGTTTTCCAGTGTTGCCAAATTTAACATAAACTGAAAACACACAAAGCACATTCAAAAATGTGAACCATCACTGGAACTAGTATCTCTTCATAGAGAATTTTCAAGAAACTAATACAGCTTAAAGTGGCAAAGCTATACAGAAGTATCTTTGAAGTAATGCACCACCAAATCAGTAAGCACTGCCTGACAGAAACCTTCTGCAAGGTTTTTTCAGGATCAGAGGCAGAAACAGGTTGTATCAAATGGTCACATTGGACCATTAAGTGGGTATTCAGATATCTTAATAGGCTTTTACCTTCACTTTGGGCTTAGGGGCCAGAATCACCTTCTTCTTTGCCCTAAAACAGAAGGGATAAATTTTGCATCAGAAGACCATAAAAAGGCAAGTAATTTTCATTTTAAGTGTTACCCTGATTATATCCCAATAAACTAGAATGATGACTACAGGAGTGCAGCTTTAATAATAAAACATCCTTGAAATGAAAAATGGTTTAAAATATGGGGGAAAAAAATAGAACACTATCAATTCATTTTCTGATCATATATCTCTATGTAAATTAATCACAAAATCAACTGAATTGATAATGTGACATATAGATCAGGATATATCCAGAGAACTGGTTTTATTATTCTGATTTGGAGAAACTTCAAAATATCAATTAATTTCAGCCTCTTAATAGTATGAGTCTGTCTACTTAGCAGAGCATTGTCTACAGTGTGAAGTCTTCTAGAATAGTATATAATTTCACTTTTTACATTGACATTTTTCTCCCTGAGAAGGATGCTTGCTATTCTTATTTATTTCAAATCAGATAAAAACAGTTCTCTTCCCCCCACAAAAGTGTTTTGTTGCTTATCAACTGTTACAACAGTTTCATCTGTTTGTTGCAAGAAGTCATTTAGCAAACTGTCATATTTTCTTCTGCAACATTACATGAACTGCAGTTATGCAAGTAAGGACAGCATTGTGGTGGTGTGTTTTTAGCTTTTATATGTTTTTAGTAA
>VZSR01003524.1:1623212-1666136 GCA_013398615.1 Brachypodius melanocephalos | reverse complement strand
ACCCAGGCAGCAGGGTCATTCATCTTTTTCCAAACCTCACTCTGCTGTCTCAGGGGAACGTCTCTAGCCTCAGAAGAGCCTACTAAGAGTCCCGTGTGGCACCGTGGCCACCAGAAGGGATCTCCTTCGCAGCTGGTGCCAGGGCTAGCTAGCCAGCGGAGAAAAAGGCACCAGAAGCTACACAGCATTAAGGATTATTAGTTATCAGCTACAACTTCGAGGTTCAGCATTTCACACTTTATTTCTTCAAGGGCAATCAATAGATTTACATCTTATAGGCAATTTTTGATCCTTTCCTAAGCAACTAGAAAAACACCTGGAGGAAAAAAAAGACTTTACTGTAGGTGGATGGTGACTCAGTTTTGACCTTACGTAGAAAAATATCCTATGTTAATCATATTTATCACAAAAGCTGTAATTGTGGTGTTATTTAAAGTCATAACAATTTATTTGAATTCTGACTGAGTGTGGATGGCTCCTGAGAGGCACACAGTGTTGTCTGAAAATGAAGATAAAATCCACTAAGATACATAGATTTCTGTGATTAGAGATATTTTTGAGGAAAAGAAAAAAGCAGGAAGTACTGCGGTCTGAGTTCAGTTTAACATGCTGTATGGCAAAATTTAGGCAGTGTGTAATGCTTCAAGTAAAAGGTATTAATTCAAGAATAACCCCTGGAGTTACCTAGCCACTTCACAGGTGAGTTAAAATATAATGCCACAAGAACATTACAGTTATATGCCTAAATTAAAGCATTAAAAAATTATAAACATTACTGTAAGTATCTTCAAACAAATCTTGAACTACCTCCTTTTCCTTCCCTCTGTGTAAAGGCAGCAGGAAGATGGGAAAAGATGCTATGCACAATCTAGAGATCTTAGCAAGTTGCCATTATTATACTCACGGAGCAGAAGTGAGGTGATTGTGAACACTTCGGCTTTCTTTAAAAAGCATCCTAAAAGAGTGGTGAGAAAAGAAACATCAAGTGATTCTACAGTGACAAACAGCATATGACCACCAAATACCCAAATATCCTTTGGTTTTCAGAATCAACCTTTGATTATCTGTCCCCAAGGGAGATAATGATTACTTTGTATTGCTGTCATGGTATAGGTCTTGGCATCCATAAACAGAAGTATCTAAAAAAATAATAATAATAATCTGTTTTTATGCTCAAAATACCTCAGTAAACAGCCAAGTGAAAATCAACATAAGAGAATATTACTTCCTTCAACTGGACAGAAGAAATACACTTTGAATGCTCTTTCCTCAAAGCCTAATAAAATAATTCAAATATAAAATAAAAGATTATTGTAAACTTTTCACACTACATGTCCAACACATTGATCATAGGCTTGGGTTTGTGGTTACTAATCTCTTGTGGGTTTTTTTTTTTAAAGCAGAGAAGATAAAAGTCAGAACACAGTAGCCAAGCTTTTAGTACTTTTAGTGCTGAAAAAACTTTTACTAAAGTTTTTGAAAGTTTAGTAGAAGAAAAACTTCAGGTTATTGTGTATCATTTCTGACTTCAGTTACACTGGACTTATACATATTACTACAGAGCCAAGGAATGGCAAGATCCATTATGACAAATCTCAACACTTTATGTGCTTTTATTCAGTACTTTTAGCTCTTGAATTGCCAAGTGGAAAGTGAAAATGACTGCTGACCTGTATCTATGCTACAGCTTACTATTCAAATGCAGCTATGAATAGACAATGAAAACTTGGTCCCCTTGTTTCCAGATAGGCAAACTAGGACAGACAACATTTTCTTACAAGCACTGCCATCACACTGACACTGACCACATAATGAACAGCTGTCTAAACAAGAGCTTTTCACTACTGATAATACAACCTGCAGAGCTGCAGTAATTACAAAAAAAATCAAAGTATCCAAAAATCTCATGTCATCTGGTAAGAAAACACTGACATCCTCTCACTACAGTTCAGTGCCTTACTTGCCAGATTCTATTTCCAGCTCCATTTTCACATTTTCTTCACCATACTAACCTCCAAATCTGTATTGCATTGTTCCATCAGAGACTACTGAATGTCTATGAAGAATATCATGGAGCAAGGCCAACATTCCTTGCTGTATGTTTAATATGCCACCTCCTGACCCAAACAGCTTCTCCAGAATATTTCCCTCCCCACCTCCTTCTTGGTGCTTTGTCCATTCCTTAATCTTTTCAAATTAGAAATGAAAATTCAAAATCAATCACAGACCCCAGTAATTTGTAGCATCATCCGTCAAGGTTAAAGAGAACATTTTAAGTACTATAAAAGGACAGAAATCACAGACATGATACAAAGAAAGGACAGAGCAGTATATGAGGACTCTTCCAACCTTAATAATCCTTTGATTCTGCAACTTTCAGTTATGATCAATACCTTACCTCTTGCTTCCTTATAGAGCTATAAGAAACATAAAGGAACAGTTACAGTTCCTTACAGTACATTACAGTTAACTTTGAAATTGCAAGAAATTTTTCTTCTAAGCTGAACCCACAAAATTCTGGTATTGTAGACCTATTCTGATTTGTAAGAATTCCTTTAAAAATACATGGTCGGTAGATCAGTTTTAGCATTAAATACCTAATTTTTTTTCAAGTTTCTATAGCTCCTTTTCACTTGAGGCCATATATAAAAATGAAAAATTATAAGCCTTCAGCATAATCCCTAACCCAACATCCCAACAAAATTAATTACGTGCTGTATTAGGAATTACCACTGCCAGACTCCAGGAAATACTTTCTTTTCCTCTTTCCGTGCCTAACTGTTTGCCTACAAATTACAATACATGACTTCCTTAACAGAAAGCAGGAAAGCACCTCCCAGTAGATACAGGACAATTTGTAAATCATTATGGTACTAAAACCACTCAGTTAGTAAATGAAGTCTTGCTGGTCAACAGGAAGTTATGATCTGTCACCTGTTGGGGTTTGTTTGGTCTGTTTGTGGTTTTGGGGGGCATTTTGGTTGTTTAGTCTTTTGTTGTTGAAGCCAATTGTATGGATAGTTTAAAAGCTCATGGAAATTTTCAACAGACTTATCAAACAGAAAAGAGAAAACTGTATGTTTTATGGCTTTCCAATACAAAGTCTTAACATGCTTCCTTCTATGTATTCTTGAATCACCTCACACTATCTCTTGACTATTTCTCCACTATCATCAGTGATCTTCCTATCTTCCATTCTTAGACTAACCTCGGATTCGCAGTCTCATCTAATTCAATAAAATCTTCGTAACAGGTAACATCTCACTTGTTAGCATACTCACACAAAAAAAACCTATCATTGATCAAAAATAAGTCAGCTGTACACCAGGAAATGTAAAACTTCATTTGCTCCTTCTGTTACTATTTAACCAGCTACTTCTACACTGACTGTTCATATCTCAGTACAGTTATTTTTACAGCTTGATACAGATTTGACTAAAATCAAGGTATCCTTGAACAAGGTTATTAGTTGCGCTATTTAGCTTTTACAATCTGGTTGAGGTTTGATGAAATTATCTTTTGAAGCGGGTGCTATGGAAAGTACTCAGGCCAAACTATACTTGCTTCTCTTTCACTCCAAACCATTAGAAATCTCTACTAAACCTGTAGTTTTTCACAATGGTTTACTATTTGCTCCCATTTTATTTCTCCCTCTCTTGTGTGATTGTTTCTTCCTATGTCCGTAAGAAACAAGTATAGAAACTGCTGTATTTTTAACTGCTGTAAAACAGATTATCCCAACTGCAAACAAGACATAGAGAGTAAAATCCTTAAGTCTGTTGTGAACACTGCTATCGAAATTCTAGCTTGTAATTTAAAAGCCTGTGTGAGCAGTCTGATAAGGCAGTGTTCTAACATACAAGCAAAACTGATTTCTAGATCATTATCACTTCCTATATCACATAAAGAACTTTCCAAGCTGTTACCCTCTCACCTCATACTTCTCCTCAAATGAAGCATCATACTTCATGCTGTGTTAGAAGCAATGGTAAATTTAGTCTCTAGAGGATAAAAGCAAACAGCTCTCAAGGAAAACAGTGGGGTTCTTCACTCTCAGGCTTACAAACAAGACAGAAAATTAATTTTAGAGAAACATTTGTTCTTCTAAAATATTCCAGCTTCACAAATATACTCCTAAATTCCAGCCAATATCAATAGTACACGGTTGAGTCAAATGTAAGAATAAATACAAACCAAAGAAATCATTAACACCAAAATTAATAGATACATAAAGCAGGTATCTTACCTTGCCTGCATCCAGCCTTTAGGCCAAAGTGGTTTCACTTCTGTTTCCATAAAGGTTTTGAGGTAATCTTCAGCAGACTGACTTCTATTTGGCTCTAGCTCATAACATCCCAGCTTTATTTTGACAAGATTACACAACAGAGACCTGCAAAAAGAAACAAAATAAATATATTTAAAGACACAGTCCTTTCAAATGCTCAGCAGAAAAAGGTAAAGAAATTGAAGCTGCTGTCCACTGATAGTTGTAGGAAATGCTTAGTTCCAACTGTGTTTTTTGGAAGTTTGTACTGCACAAGTATTGCCACTACATTTTGGTATGGTCTACCATTGTCACTTCTTCATTTCCAACCGACTCTATTGCTCTTATTTTCATCGTACTATAATTTTGTAATTTGTTTTATATTTTCTTTCTCGTTTTCTCATAGTTGGAACATCTCCTCTTTGCTCACAGTGACCTCCCATTTTCCTGAAAGGAAGTGAAATCCATTCTACACCGAGTACTTCAAAAGAGCATTCCTTCTTACAGGGATTTTGTCTTTTGTTCTTAAAAATATAGAAGTGCACACAGTTAAGTAACATCAGCCTTTCAAAGCCTCTTGAATGAAAAAAAGCAACAGAGTTAAGTATCTCTCCCCTCCAGGTCAGTCCAAGCTACATTGCTCGTACATATTTAATGATGCTTTCTTCCCCGTTGTCTTCACATACTAAAAAGACTCATTGAGAAAAGTCTACCAGCCCCTTTTAGTTACATAAACATGTATATACACATACATGCTTGTTCTAAAATTGTCTTAGATCTTGCATGAGAAATTACTAATTTAGAAAGACCTGCTTGCTTCAAAGTCTAGATTATTTAAATAATAGTCATCTCAGTTTTCAGAAAAATCTGTTCTATGAAACTAAACTCTAGTAACTGATAATTTCAGGTAAGAATCTGTGCTACTCTTGAGAAATAACAAAATATGTGTTCAGAGGGAACAGAAGGGGTTAAGATTAACGTATTATTCTAGTCGTTGTTGGACTGGGAGGCTTGCCAAATCAATATCACAAATCTTGATGGCCTGTCCTCCTGTGGCAGAAATCTTTAGTTCTCGCTGGTATTTTGTAATGTATTCCTAGAAAAGTGGGAAGCAGGTATAACACTGCTTACACACCTGTTCTTTGCCTAAAGAAGCTCAAAGTCCTGGAGTCAGAAAATTCTCATGTATTCAGACAAAGCAGAAACACAAGCAATGAAACTTGAAAGGGTTGGACATAGGATGATTTTCCTTTTGAGTCAAAGAAGGAGTTTCACCATTACAGAATTCCAGTTTGCCTATTCAACAGCAACACTCTTCAAAACCTCTCTAAGGTGTAATTTTGGGAAAAATTATTTATTCAATCATGTAATAATATCCTCTTGGATATCCCGTTATAAAGTCAGTGAAAATTCTTAGTGGAAAAGGTAGTTTTGTCTTACCTCACTGTGTCATCCCAGTGAAACTTTTTTCTGGGTCCAACAACCCTCTTTCCAGGTTTCTCATCATCATCTTCCTCTGATCCATTTTTCTCTCGTTCATCTTCTGCTTGCAACCTACAGTTGGAACAATTTCTTTAGAGCTATACTACACAGACAAAATATTTCATTTAAAAAGGACTGTCATTCTAGGTCTTAGGGGGAAAAATAACCCACAGAGGACCTGCTTTCAGATTTTTCCTATACTTCCTTATAGGATAAACAGTTTAATTTCCCTCTCTCCACTGCTTTATGATTCTCAGACAAGTAAAAATGACACACTGTACAAATGCTTTCAGTGATGCCCCTATAAACTTCAAGCATGCCTCTACTGGGAAATGGCAGGATACTTATGAAACTATTAACACCTCTCCAAGTCTAAAATTAGTTAACTATGATCGAAACAATTACAATGAACAAGGACAAAAAATACCAATAACCTCAACACCATCCTCCTCCATTAATCCACCATTTTAGGAATCAACCAGTAATGCTTCAGATTATTTTTTCTATCAAGATCTACCTCACTCAGTTAATGGAATTTCTCTCTGGCATCAGACAATAACACTTACACAAAATTAAATATTTTGTACAATTCAAAAAAGACACCCTTAAACTGGAGCAGAATGATTTTCTGAGCTAAGAAAGTAAACGAGATGGATACAAACTTCCAGCTGGGTTCTAAATAGGCATGCACAGCCTCCAGAATAACCTACTTGGCATTCTTGGCTTGATTGCGAGCCTGACAGTCCTCTTGATACTTGCATAACTGTTCAGGCATGACGTTACTGACAGCCAGTTTCAGCTTCTGCAATGGCTCTCTCAAGCGGTCATCCTGTGAAAAGAGGTGCACCAAAATAATCCTGTTAGATGTAAAATAAAGAGAATTTCAGATAGCTTCATGAAAATTTCTGGATCACTCCCATGGTAACATTCCCAGTACTATTTATGGACTGCAACAGACATATTCTACATAGCACTTGAATCCTGTTAGGTGCAACAGCATTAGATAAATGAACATATGTCTCACATAAGTCTTAAGACCAGAAACAACAGAAGAGTCACAAAAATATGTCACAAATATCCCAAAACATTATGGCATGAGCTCTTTAAGTAATGCTTTTAAAATAAAATAGTGAAGGGAAAAAAACTTAAGGGGGAAAAAGTGACATAAATTGACCAATCAGTATCTCAACATTTGCAAATAAATATCCTATTAATCAAGTCTCCAAAAACTGTGATATAAAACATCCTAGATAATGAAAAAATATGAACATGTATTACATTATCCAATTATTAGACTGTTATTACATGCAATTTATCTACGTGATAGGTAAGGACTATGTATTTAGAATTGTCTCCAAATATTAAAAACTTCAAACATTAACCTAATATACTATACACTTTACTACATGTTTTAAACTCACTTTCTGCATCTTCTGACTTTACATTCTTAATTTTAATTGCTTATTGAAAAGGACTAGAATATTCTTTTATGTTTATCTTCTTAAAAATAGCATTTGAATCTGTTTGCCTTATGAGCAAGTACCAAGATCTCTGCATTTATCTTCAGATCCTGTGGAAGATTCAGTCCTGGATTTTAACTAAACAATCTGGTCATAGTACTCCAGATTACAGATAATTTTTCTATCCAATAGAAAAACAATCTTCAAAAGAAAAGTAACTGAAAATAGCATACAAAGTACTTGTAAGACCTAGTCACAAAGGGAAATTTCAACAAATAATACAGGCTGGTCGTCTATTATCCATCTAGCCTTCACTTTTCCTTGACACAAAAGTGAAGACAAAAGTATGGGGTTTTAGCCCATCATAACTATTATTACTGTGGCTTTCTAATTCTGCTGCTTTGATATGTACCCTGTGACTACAGCAATACTCAGTGATAACAGCGGAAACACTCCTTCAGAGCCAGTACCCAGCTTTCAAGATGAAAGCACTTCATTCTCAAAGACTCTGAAATACTTAAAATAATTGTTCCTAATGTAGTGAAAATATCAGGTATATACAAAGAAGCTTTTGTACTTATAAACTGATCCAAAATATTTTGGTTGATTTGAGGCTGTGTGACTACTGCTCTACTCTGCTGCATTTAATCCCCCTTGCTGTCACATAATTGACTCCTGCTGGAGGCTCCTCTCCCCGTCATTACCTGGACATTGAGGTGTAACTTCTTCAGGCGCTTTATCAGTGTGTCCTTATTGCACGGCACGAAAGCCTCCAGGTGTGAGTACACTCCATTGCGGATGGCAGGATTCACCTCCTGTAACTGCAGCTCAATACTGACAAACAAACAGGAAACAGTCAGAGATGCGCTCCAAGGTAAAGTCGACATCTGAACAAAAACCTAAGGAAACTTTGGAAGCATAGCATATTCTAACTAGGCATACTAAAAATAGCAGCTTGGGACATTTTCAGATAAGCTTTTTGATAAAAGGAAGAAGTCCTAATCAATGGCAAGAAACCATTCACGTATGTACTTGTCCAGCAATGTTGAACACTCACTCAAATTTAGTTTACACCCACCACTGTGAATCAAAATTAATACAATTTGACTGTTACAGTCTTCTAGAGATTACTTTTGCTTCTTGAATATGAACACAGAACTCTCTACATTAAACTCTTAATTGAAGATTACAGAGAAAAAAATCTGGCGTTTGCCCTCATGAAAGCTGAAGGTGTTTTGAATTATGAAAGTGGGAGACAGGAGCAAATAACGGTAATTTTGTTGAATTTTACACAGGAAGTCAAGGACCAGGGCACTACAAAACATTTTACACTGGATAAAGACAGACAGGCATGACAGGAATTGTATGCATATATAAATCTCTTTAGCTAATAACTAGCTTAGACTGATCTACCTTCATTGACTTTTAAGGGCTCTGTTGGAACAACCTCAATAATACTTCCTCTTCTGTACTCTTCCTTTCACCCCCTTTCCAAAAAGGGAAGGTTCTACAGATAAGCACTTACTCCAGAAGAATATTATTCATGTCTTGTGTGAAAAACTTCTTCCTGCCTTCTTCATCAAACATCTTGGCAGCCTGGAAATACAATAAAAAAAAGCATCCAAGTTCACAGAGTATTTTGAACCAACAATTTTTGTATCTTTACTTTTACAGCCATATCATATTCTTATTTCCCAGATAACATTACTTGGAAAAGAATAAAGAAAACCAAGTTATTCTCAGCTGTTTAGAAAAAACTGAGGCTTGTTATTGTTATACTCAAATATACACACCTTGCTCTAGGGCAGACAGTCATTCTGTTTAGGATCTGCCTGGATCACAGGTGTTAACATATTCATCTTCTGAATAACCATTAAGAAAAAGGTAGATGCTTTATCACCTCACCACCCCCAACATTCTACTACTGCCACTTTAAAAAGAGAAGCATTGTTTGACAGATCAAGAAGGCAAGAGCATTAACTAACACATTTCTACTCCATCTTTTGTTATCGGTTATGTGCCCCATCTAGTTACATATTTCCAGCTTTCTTAGAGCTCTCTCAAACCTTCACTGCAATTTCTATAATGAGATTAGGTATGCTAAAAGAATACCTCATTCCTCTCTTCTGCTGCTGTCCAGCATCCTTGCCATCTTTAGACTGTATCTCTAGCACTTTTGTGTGGTGTCCTCCTGAGTCTGGTTGGGTATACGTATATATATTTATATACATATTTCCTTTGATCAGATGTTTTTAGTGATCTCACAGGAATTTCCATGCAGAATCCCTTTCTTTGTTCTTATCACTTTTTTTTCACAAGGAGTAACAGCTTATAGGACAAAGCCAATTCCCTGTACCAACCTACAAAAACCAGTAAGAACCTTTCTGTAGTGTACAACTACTCTGCAGAATTTTAGAAGTCATGAAAAAAGAGCCTCTCTTTGAGAGGCCTATTGTCATCTTCCATGTTGCCATTGGGACCAGACAGCAATATCTACAGAAGCTAGAAAATTATATGCATGCAGAAAGCAGGCAAGTGTGGTATCATTATAGTGACTGACAAACATTAAAGGCAGCCACATGCTATGAAGCTGAATATTCAAATAATTGAGAATCTTTAATTATGTCTTTAAAAAAAATAGAATAATGACTTGCAACAACATAGCTAAAAACTACAAATAAGTGCAAGTATTAATAGGATTAAATTAATTTATTACTGTTAAATACTTACTTTTCTTGCTCTTTGTAACTGCCTCATTTAAATTTGAAAGAAAAAGATTTTCTAAAAATTGCAAACTCTACAATGCAAGGGAAAACAGTGTGACACTGTCAAAGCTGTAAGGTAGCCCATTGTCTGAATGCTTTATCGCTTCAGTCATGAACACTGATACTGGAGTTTAAGTTTCTGCAAGGACTGCATTCCACTCATTGTTTTCTACCATTAATTCAGCTGTTGAGAGGATGGTACTATCTGTTTAAAAATACTGAAGCATTTGTCCTGCTAAAAAAATTAGAAAGGTTATAGATGCTTGCAAGTGATAGGATACCAAAAAGACCGAAGGTCTTAAATCCAGTATCTT
The DNA here is from genome assembly GCA_013398615.1 of Brachypodius melanocephalos. Taxonomy (NCBI): domain Eukaryota; kingdom Metazoa; phylum Chordata; class Aves; order Passeriformes; family Pycnonotidae; genus Brachypodius; species Brachypodius melanocephalos. The sequence continues at coordinate 1,655,851 of VZSR01003524.1, read as the reverse complement.
TATGTCTAATTAACACAAGGGTTAGAACCATCATCTGGTTTATATAAAGCAGAAGGAAAAAGCTTTGACATTTCGGTCCTAGGTAGACCTTGAAAGGCAATTCCAGCATTATACTATTATGCTGGACAGCATTGCTGGCTTTTAAAGAGAGCAACACTGGTAGATTCAAAAACTTCATCACTATTACTAACTATGGTTGGGTTTTATTTCCAGAATGATTATCTTGACAGTGACCTTCAAAACAGAAAAAACCCTCTTATTCACTTTTCTGCTTGTGTACAATATTGCCCTCTGTCATGGTGGTTCAGAACAACCCACTCAGGGAACTAAAACACATTAATCTACCAAAGGAAGTCAGGAAGTTTTTACTGCATTTAGTCAGTGGCTTTCTAATCTTATTTTTAATCTTGATATATTATACTCCATCCATGAAGCATAGGCTTCTTCCTACAGCTTTATAAACTTTTCTTTGTGCTAAAGAGCTCTAAAGCTGTGAGAGCCTGGAAAATATTTGACAAGAGTCATTTATTTTTAGTGCTTTTTGGAAGATGTCTCATTGCAATTTACAGCAGGTATGGAAGTTGCAATTTTTAAGTCAGCATAAAGTCTAGTTGTTCCCCAAGTATAAACTTAAACTTGCTCTGCTCAGCCAGGAAGCTTTCAGAAGGCACTGTCAAAAACGGAAGACAGAGTTCCCAGCTGATCTAGTGGAAGGTGTCCCTGCCCACAGCAGGGGGATTGGAGTGGATGATCTTAAAGGGCCCTTCCAACTCAAACCATTTTATGAGGAGTTACACTTTCCAGGAGCCACTGAATCAAAGATGCCTCCCAACTGGTTTGGGATTGTTATACAGAGAAGCAACATGAATTAACTTGGGGGAGGTCACTAACACTTCCCAACTTTTGGCCTAGTCCAATTCTGCTCTTTTGCTACAAGCTTATTGTTGATTCACAGCAAAATTAACCTGCATACTCAAAGACAGAAGCTCCTTCACTTTAGTAAACATTAATTCATTGGCTGTATTTAGCTTAGTATGTTTAAAAAAAAGTAAGAAAACCAGAAGACATTTCTATACAGGTTAAGAGCTAAGCAAGGTCTGCAATTGTTTAAATTCTTTTCTTTTTGTTCAAAAAAAGAGAACTGCTTTCTCATAACTTAGTATAAGTAAAAAAAGCTGCACTTTAATCTAAATAAGGAAAACCTGCACTTTATTCTAAGTAAGGAAAAGCTTTAATATCATAATCTGAACAAGCAACAAATTTATTCTCAATTTAGGATAAGATCCACAACTGAAACAAGGAGTATGTAATACCTTAATAGCTCTGATCCCTTTCAGTAACTTACTGGGATATTCATAACATGTTAATTTAACATCTTTAATCCCATTTTAAGAAATTCAGATTCCATTCTAACCTTCCAGAAGAAAAAGAGCAGTTTTGTGGTTGGTTGGGGTTTTTTTTTTTTTGTAGTTGGGTGGTGGTTTCTGGTTTCGGTGGCTTCCCCCCCCTCACCCGCCTTTTTTTAATAAAAACTAGCAAGTTAAAGCCAAAAAAACCAACACATGGATTTGTAAGCTGCAGTCATATTTCAGGTCACCTTCTCCAAAGTAAGAAAACATCATTCCATTTCCAACAAATAATAATTCAAGTAACACTGGTATTTCCATTATGGAGAAAAACCCATAAATAAATGAACATTACAAGTTATTATACACAGAAGATTTAGAAAACCCTGCTTCCACTGTGAAACAAACACTGCTTGAATAATTGACCTGCATCATCTCTGCCCATTTTAATCTGAGTATAAACGCAGCCATTAGGATTGCCATTAACATCAAATCTTCATTTCTAAAGTTTCAGTCAGCAATTCAAGGATGACACTCAAGGTTCTAATTGTTCTTCCTTGTTCTTTCAGATTCTTGAATGCAATCCACTACCAGTGAATTCATACTTACTGTTCGAAGGTCTCCAATGCGCTTTTCAAGTAGCATAGGCAAACCTTCCGGGAGGGCAGGCACCTGCTTGGGTGTCATGACCTGAGAGGTGTAGGTTGCCTGAGTGACATTTCCATTCTCTCCTGACAGCTCAGAGACCGGGCTGCCATCAGAAGTGCCATCAAGCAACTTGTCAAAGTCAATGTCTCCCAGCATCTCCAGGGCACTTTCAGTTTCTTGCAGGAGCTCAGGTTCATTTGTGCTACCAAAAATGGAGAGGACAGGATCATTGATCCTAAGATTCAAGTCAGATATATCATTTCCTGCACTGAGAGACGAGGAAGGAATTTTACTAGGGGTAGAGGATGCAACAGTCACTGGAGGTTTTGGACTAGGTTCCTTCTTCCTCATGGCTTCCTTCTCCTTTTGAAATTTACGGATCATGGCAGCCAAAGAGAGCGAGTCTTTATACAATTTCTTTTTCTTCTTCTCAGACTTGTGTGAATTTAAGGCCATTACTCTGTAGAAGAAAGAAACCTTCCATTAGCATCTGACTTTTGAGCCCTTAGTAACCTTTAACAACAAAACTCAAAGTTTAGTACAATTAAAAAATTATCAGAGGAAGAAGCAAGTACTTCCTGCTTCCATCTTCAGACCATTTTATCAATTACAATAAACCTCAGGTGGTCATGTGATTACATGTTCACCAATTGATTTGTTACTTTTTATACAGATTAAGACAAAGTATTTCATTTTGACTTCTCAATTTAATTATGGAAAAGTTGGCACAAGTGTTAAAACTCTATATTCTACTTAAACTGAGAATTTTCCACCAATTTGCCACCTTGATAAAAATGAGGTCAATAAATTTTCAATATTCAGTGTGAATATTCACAGTAAGACAGCTTCTATCCACTAAACTATGGTTTTCTAGAAGCCAATTAAAAAACCCCACCTCCTTAATCCATCTATGCTAGCCTCAGAACTCAGGAAAGCATAAAGTGAGCAGAAATACATAGAAGAATAATTAAACTGTATTTATAGCTTTACAGATGAAAAACAAAGACAGGAAGAAAATTATTTTTCAATAGAAGATGTAATTCCTACTGCTATCTTAGATATTGGGTAGGACAATGATGCTTTTTGCTATTCAAAAGACTCAAAATTTATTTTCTGTGATTTGCCTTTCCTTATTATTCCTTGTTCAAAGTTTCAGGGGACAAAAATTTAGCCCATAGGACTGAGTTATACAAAAACCCCACACAAATTCTGAAACAAAATCTGTAAGCTATTAATTACAGTTTAAAAGTACAATATTCAAAAGAGCTGTAATAATCTTGCTATGGCACACAATCTTAAAGCCAAACTTCTAATATAATTCAAGGGTTCCTACAAAGAAAAAGAAACCTACCCCAACTGCTTAGGAACTTTCATTTTCCGAGGCTTCGTCTCCTTTTCTGTCCCTTCATCTTTTCGCTTGCGTTTCTTCATTCCACGATCTTCGCTTTCTTTTAACTTTGCTATCTAGAAAAGAGATAAAATAAAGGACAATGATTCTTCCACCCTAAAGGATTTCTACAGCAAGAAACATTCAGTTTTCTTTACACTTTTCAATTCAGAGCCAGGAGAACCACCTCAATGTCTGTAAAGGCAAATGGTACGATGGATTCCTAGCAGCAATTGCAGTTACTGACAAGTGTTAATCATTGATAATTTTTAAACAGTTATGAAATTTAGAGCTTTCAATAAGAGAAATACTCTAAGGTACATGCAGATTGCTGCCCAGCCAGTATGACCAATGGCTATCTTGGAAGATAGAACTCCCCCACCTTCTTCTGCTACCACAGTTTCATTGCTGACTATGAAGTGGCACAGTATGGAACATCTTTGCTGGTCAATACAGACCACCTGCCTTGTCGATCCATAGATTACCTGAGGGTGCAGGGCAGGGAAAATGAAAGCCTTCAGACTGCTGGCTAATGCTTGCACAACGGGCAAAATTCTGGTGTAGCTATCAACACCGTTTTAGTCACAAATCAAAACCACAGCATCATACAGGCTGCTAGAAAGCAAGTTAACTGCATCCCAGCCAGAGTCAATACAAGAACCTTAAAATTAAGAGTTACAGAGCATGAAAGGACACTAGGAAGCACTAAATTCTCAGAAATGGCATTCAACTTGTGAACGTCCTACTGCAATTATGTTTGACAAGTTGCATTGACTAACTTGTCAAAGTTTATGTAACAGCATGCTGTTTGGAAAGATTGTATGTATAATTTTAATACAGCTATTCTTATTAACTCATTTTATTTTAACAGGTATTTTGGTTTAAGTGCAATCCTCAATATTAGGAACAATTTTCAATCATGAAAACTTTGTGCAAAATCATTAAGAATGGTACTGATGAATTTAAGGTCTCATCTACAATAAAATTCTAACAAAATTACAGAATCATCTGTCAATTCAAGATGGGTGGACAAAACTTGTTAGGCTGCCTAAACAGATGCTTGGTCTTACAACACTGGACAGCCTGTGGACATCCTGAGTTAGTTACTGAATGCTAGTACATGAGCCACAAAACAGAAAATTAAATAAAACAGTACCATGCATCATTCTGCTTTTGGACTCTTCTTCTGAGCCATTTTAAGTGTATCAAATATTTCAGATGTCCACCTAACTTCTATTTCTGTATAAAAGCCTTAATTAAAATCACTCACTTTAGGTGGCCTATGCTTTTTGTCTTCTGCAAAGTCTTCATCCTCTGATTCAGATGCCTGGCGAAACTGCAATGTACCAGTGTTGATATAAAACCCTCCATATTTGGTTGTCAGGGATGCAGGAACCAATTCATCATACTGCACAGGAAAAGGAAGATGAACTTATCAACATTTTTTAATAAACTAAACATGTAGTTCATTCACCAGCCCCTATACATAAAAACATACATACCAATTCACACCACAGCTTGCTAGAATAGAAACAGGATGGCAGTTCTATACAAAATTTACTGGCTGCAGCAGAGAACATTAATATCACAAAGTATCCTTTCAACTTTCAAAACAATGCTCTATTTTTTTTTTGTACAAAGGCTGGATTACAGCATTAAAACTAGTGCTTTCTGAAGTTAACTCACCACAGTGCCCTGCTCAAAACCCTACTTCTTTTAAAAATTTCTCTGACATTTTCTTCTGTTAAAAATGCTATCCCAGACATGACAAACTTAACCACAGTATCTGTTACCTTACTTCCAATTTTAGGTGTTTAATACAACATTGGCTCTTAAATATCACAATGCCAGAAGTTTTTTTTTCATTTGAAGGCAAACATTCTCACTCTGTTTAGACGATTTTAAAACCACAAAATGTTTCAAACTCTATCAATAGTTTATTTTGAAAAGTACTAAGTATTTATGAAGAAATTTCCAAATTAGAATTACAAAGCTAAATCTCCAAAAAGTTGAAATCCAAAGACATAGAAAAAGCAGTCAATAATCAGTATGGTGGATAACAACATTAATTCTATTATTACATGCAACCAACAACCTCCATGACATGTAAAATATACTGAAGATAAAATGGTTTAAGAACTGAAAAGTCTAGGCTACCAAAGACTTTTAGACAGGAAGAAGAGTTAACCAGAAAATTAAAAACAGTATACTTCAACAAGGAATCTGGAAAAAGAGCCTGAACTGGAGGCCTACCCAGGGATTCAATCTGAGTAAGTAGTTAAAAACTTCCCTGACTCATCACCTTTTATCTTCCTGGAATGGAGAGTTTAACAAGCAGTATAGAAAGATAAAATGGGAAAGGAAAAGTGGTGACAGCATTTATGAAGTATCCTAATATGATATGAAAAGCTAGCATAAGAAAGTGAGAGAATCTATTAATTTAATAAAATGAAAGTGAAGTGGCTTAATAGTGACTTGTCATTCATTTTAAAAGACCAGGAGGACCATGCAAAGTAAATTTGAGAGTGGAGGTTGTGTAAGAACTCCAGAGAAAACTCATGCTTTCTGCACAGCTCTCAGAAACAGCTTTATTAGGTGCAATGAAAATGAAAGTAGAGAAAAGAAATTATCCACAGTGCTTAATAGACAGAGCAGACATTTCCCATTTGAGCTGATAGGATGTGAACTGAACTGGAAGGCTGGGGCAGTAAAGGATCAAAACTGAAGAATACAGTAGTTGCCAAGTTAGAAGGAAAAAGCACACAGTCAAAGCTGAGACCATTATCATACAAAGCAAAAGCCAACACAGTGAAGACTGAGATGCAGAAGGTCTGGGTAATACACAAGTAAGGATTAAACAGTCCACAAATGAGGAATCATGAATCACAGCAAATTATCTGAATGATCAACACACTGCAAGGCACAGATCCACCGGAACAAAGCAACAAGAAAGGCAGAATTCATTCAATATACAGAACGAATGCATTCCATAATAATTAACAGGTAAGTAAGATCAGCAAGATGTGGATGTGTACCTAAGCAGCTGAGGTTTCAACAGCTTCTGTAGAGGACTATGAACTTAGACTTTCAAAGACCTTTCTGACATTCAGTTCCTCTTAACCCTTGAGTAAGACTACGTTTCTTTACTGAAATCTGTTTTTACCCTGAGCCTCCTAACAAGGTATAACTTAACTCAGTGTTCTCTTTTAGACATAGGGGCCTGCAGACCACAGTGTAGTTAGCACACCCTTTGAGCTAAGCTTACTATTTTCTAGTGCCCTAACTGAACAGAAAATGACCGTGTTTGTAGAAGGTATTAGCAACAGATTAAGATTAATTTTGAACTGCTTCCAGAACTCTGTTAAAGGGAACATGGCTCTTGCAAATTCTAAATCTTCTTATGAATTTTTTTCAAGACCTTTGCTTTAAACTAGTTTTTTCTGTATATGAAATCACACAATTTATCTTATTAACAAGAGTAAGTTTAAAGCCCTTTACAGTGTTCTGCTCTTCCTTACACATTTCAAGGGCAAGAATCAAAAAGTCCCAGACCTACAAAGAGACAGGGCTTGACTGACTACTGTGAACACAGGTTTGTCCTATGACTGATTATGGAATTATTCTGCAGATAACAAAATAAGACTGATACACTGTCTGACCATCTAAAAGCACGTTCATATGTAAATTATTTTAAGCTACTGTCCTTGAGCTACATTAGTACACTTTTAGTGCCATTAATCTAATTGAATGTTTTGGTACGAAAGATAATTTAATTTTTAAAAAATAAATTAACTGGTTTCAGCTTCATCACTATACCAAGAACAGTGAATTTTTATGGATTATACCAATTTAGTTCTGAAATTGAGACCCACAGCCGTATCTTATATTAGTATTGTCTACTCTTGTGTCCAGATATTTTGACCACAATCCTCAGATATTCTACTGTGATCCTTCTTCTCATTCACCTCCCTTCCAGACAACAACCACCAAAAGTATACACGTGAAAAGGTTTTTAAACACTTCCACACTAAGTCTTTGAAATGAGATTTGGTGCAAACACGTCTAAATGTTTTAACAAATGTAGCTTGTTATTTGTTGTGACACAAGTAATACTTAGCTAAAAGATAAGCAGGGATCATTTTTGTACCTTGCTTAGTTTATTTTTGAGGTTGCTCTAATCAGCTTGGGGTGGAGGGAACTGTTTAGTTTTGATCATCAGTAGACCACTGAATAAAGGTCAAGCTACTGAAATGATGTCAAATACAGTTCCTTCAGTGAAATGGACTAAATATCCACACGGTTCACTACACACTTCAAGATACTTCAAACATACAGATTTGATTGATCTCTTTGCTTCAAGATGCAAAGATCTGAACTGCACTCTTTGGCTCTGCCATCCTCTAAGGCTAAACAAAACCACTTAACTATCTTTCCAAAACTACAGTATAATAGAATCTACAAGGAAATTGTGAACAAGGTTAAGGGGAAACAATGCATCGCTTTGCTAATCCAAGGAGACATCAAAAAGCAAGCACAAAAAGCTTTCCTGTGATAAAGAAGGTTTCTCTTCCAAAATGTGTAGGCAAGTCGGTGGGCTGGTTTGTTTTTCTTTTAACCCTGGGGAAAAGGACACCCTGCAGAGCACAACAGAAAAAAGCATAAGAGATTTAAAAAGTACTTGGCCAAGGGTAGTCTCATAGGAGAATGCTGGTTTAGTAGTCAGGATATCACAATCCATCAGCCTATCAGAGCACCTTGAGAGAGAGAAAAACCAACACACATCTATTCTCCTGTTCTGTTCCCATCTTGACCAACACCTTTTATACCTTTCCACCAGGTAGGCTATTAGTTTAGGTGACCTTCGTTGCAAAGAGATTACATTCTTATCACCTTGAAACATTTCAGCCGAGGCTGTAAAATGTATGACCAGTCATGTGACCACTTTTATCTGTACAGCTCAATTCTTTCAGAGCTTGAGCTCCGACCTGACCCACAATGAAAATCTAGTTCAGTGTTAAATAATTACTTGATCTCTCCAGGTTTAATGTTACAGAACTATTAGAATATTCTGCAGGAAAAAAGTAGTACTTTCCTTTTCTCCTCATTTAACATGAAGAGCAGACTTTTCACATGTGACACTTAAGACAAATGCTCTTATCAAAGACCTGTTATTTTGGCATGTTATAAACTTCCCTTGGTATTACCTTAGTAATCATATGGTTTGTGTATTTTTTGGGAAATACTTAGGTTCATTGTACTGCTTAAACAAATTCATCTACTCAAAGAATATCTGATCCTAGATCCATGATCTACCCCTCTAGTAGCTCACATTACTTTGAAAAGTGATTTTGTGCTCTTCAAAAAACTAGATCTAGCAAAACACAGGATGTTGCTACACCCATTATTATTTCCTTCTCCTACAGATTTAAAGAGTGGTACTTCACAGGCCAGATACAAGTCTCTGGTGTTTTCAAGAGCCTATGCAGGTGCTGAATTTTTGGTTTATTCAGTTTATTCTTACTTTTTCTTAAAGAAGGGTATGTCCTTTTGCAAAGTGAGCACAAAACCATTACTATTGCATTAACAAACATCAGATGTGTTCTGCAATTTCAACTACCTTTGTTTCTCTAGCCATTTTGATTCCTGTATCTGCTTAGCTCTTGCATCTGTATCTATTTGTTTGATACTCCACTTTATACCTTTACGTATTTTGGGGTAAGGAGAACAAAAAGCAAAGAATCTCTGAATTGCAACTTGCCCTTGCATTCACTCAAACATATAAAATACATCAGGGGACAGCTGACAGGGATCCCCTGAAGACACGCAGGAAGTGTGCATGAGACGTTATTAAAGGTGACGCCGTGCTCTTGGCTGAGCATTATTCCCCAAACACACAACTTCCAAGCCTGGGCAAAGTGACAATGAACAAGGAAGACAGTAATAATATAAACACAACAATTCATAACAATTCAGAGCCAATGAAACAGTTGGCAAGTGAATCTCTTCACAAAGATGGCCTTTTCCAGATGAAATATGCCAGAGTGTTCAATCTCTCTCAATACACCAGGAAAGTGTTTAATAACAGATCCTATAGAGTGTTTTTCTGTAAATGTCTCTAACATTTGCAGGCTGATAGCTTGGTTGTTAGGTTTTTTTAAGGGACAGTGATCTTTTTAAAACAAGAACACTCCTTTCCATAGTCAGCACAAAACAAACTCCGCAGAGTAGGAAGAATGAGAGAACAGTATCAAGTTGGCCTGAAACTATATCTGGTCCAGAACCTCACAAAAATGGTGAAAATTTCCATTAACACATTGAGCTGCCATTCCCTGAAGAGATACTAATCTTGCTGAGAAAAAGTTTCTCAGATATTCAAGAGTCTTGTCCATGATAACCTTACTGATAACTCATCAGCTTCAAGTTTTAGGGGCAAGCCAAGGTAGGAGAGAAGAGGATATTAAATCTATCATACCTTTTTAAGTCTGGAGATTAGAAGATGAAGACAAATTTATCCTGGAAACATGTGAAAACTGTGTATCATGACACAGAATTTTTACAGAGACCAAGCCCTTAAATTATGGAAATTATTCCAGGGAACCCAGATCGAAAAAGAGCAATGCTTTTAAGAATGTGTCCAGAATTACTAAAACCAACACAGAATCTTTGAAAGGTTTTCTTTGAAGATGATCTGAGCACTTGAGGCAAGATGTATCTAAAGAAAAGTTAAGTTTTTCCTTTTAGCTGAAGTACCTGTTTTGGAGATCTTTCCATGCATGAGAATCCACTGATACACTGGTTTTCTCTAGTGACCAGCACAGGAATTTTTTACATCAGTGTTTAGAAGGCTACTATGGAACCATGAATATAACAGACTAGGTCAAATATTTACACAGGGGCCTGGGTGTCTGAAGAACTGAACTGCCTGCTTCCCACTGCTCTTGGTGTTCACATTTAACTTCAATTTCTACCAGTATGGCTACCTGGTATCACTGCTTCAAAAGATGCTGCTTACAGATTTGTAGGCCAACAGTTCTTTTCCTACATTCATCTACTTGGAATGGAAGAAGTCTTTGGTTTGGATATCCAAGCCTCGTTACCTTCAAGCAAGAGAAAACACCACACATTTTCATTAACACCACGTACTACTTTAAATTCCCTCTTCTGTATTGCATAGCAGAAAGCTCAGAGAGCACTGGGTTCCCTTGCAGTCTCTACCTATATAAGGCTTACATTGCCAGGAAGGTATTCAACCAATCAAATAATCAGAGGTCATCACAAGAGCAAGTAATCAGCCTGACCTGGCTGAATATGCATGTGTGTGCAGGAAAAATAGAGTGGCTGAAAAATTCGACAGGAATTCTACTGCACAAAGAATGTTGTTCTGGGCAGCTCACACTACAGCAAAACCTATTTTCAACATCACAGCAGTGGGAACACTGAGGAGGAGCAGCTTTCTTTGCAGGTTATGGACATTATGCACAGGTCCATTAAAATAAGCAAAGATTAGGACTTGCCATCAGGCTAACCCCTATAGAGCAATTAGAAACAATAGTAAGCTGGTTTTGATTTACTTTTTTTACTGGAATTATCACAATCCACTGACTACAGTCAAAATACTCAGCCCATGAATAGCTGCTCACATAGATTTCCTGCTTGCCTGCAAATGCATTTACCTCAAAATCTGTTTTTGAAAGGAAAGTATCTCTAAAGCTATGGAATAAATCTGTTTCAGTGCCAAAGAGCTCAGTATTTCTTTTACAACTGTGACAAGAAAAAGGACTAAAATTCTGAGGAAGCTTTCAATTTTTTTTTTTTTCTGGGATAGAGACAAGCTGATCCTGGAGCAATTAAAGAGGCACTCATATTCATTTTTCAAGTGTTTGTGCCCAGGATATGTTTACGTATAAGAAGAAATGCAGGGCCTGGCTCTGACACATCTCAGGGTACACAGGAATTTCATAGCTGGCCACACAGAAGATGAGCAAGCCAGACATGTAGATTTTCTTTCTGAACACTCCTCTCATATCCAAGACAGAATGATGGAATTAGAAGTTTTGTTGAACTTCAACTCCTACATTACAGGACCCTTAAGATCCACAACAGCAACATGGACTGCAGTTGGCACACTGTATTTTTTTCTTATTTTCTATTAAAAAATGGAGATAAAGGCAAAACAAAGATGGTCTCTCACTAGTCCGTATTTGTAACACAGACACAAGGCATAATGATTTGTTGACAAGAGCAACCTTTAGAGAATATACCATTTCTTCCCAATAGCTTCCACAGCTAGCACATGACCTGATCCTCTAACAACTGCCTTTTGTACACTTTGCAAGGACTTTGGCAAGAGACAGAAGTAAATGCTCTTGCAAATCTACCAGATCTGCTGCTGGTAGCACCACCAGTACTGGAAGGAGGCACATTATGCTAAGTATTAATACACAAGACTTGCACTTTGACAGACCTGTGCTATGAGTACTGCCAGTGCTCCAAATCTCCTATCAGTTCTGTGATAGGTCACAGTAAATCCAAGGAAACCTAGCTAGAACCAGTGCTGTGTATCAAAGTTTTAAAAGCTAAAATTATGAACTTAAGCAACACTGAGAAACCAGATAAACCTATAGGCTCAAGTGGTTTCTCAACAGAAATGAAGCAGGTCTGTTCCTACCAAGCTGGAGACTAGAATCTGACTTTCAGAAAAGACATATGAAGGCTTAGACCCCAGTATTGTTCCAGCAGCACAATCAGAATTTATGGGATAATGACAGAACAGTTTAATATTGGCACGTTCAAGTTTCTAGACAAAGAAAAATTACAAACTAATATACGTTACAATAAGCACCTTACAACAAACTTCAGACCTACATCAAAAACTACCAATGGACGCAGATAAGCTCAGCCTACTATGCACTGTGGTTGACTGACTGCTCAACTTCTGCTGAAAAAGGTATCAGCTCTGCAGACACTTTCTGTACACCTCACACAGGCCATAGGATCACTCATTGCAACATCTACATGCTAGAAACTTCACAGCTCAGTTTACAGCTCTTTACTCTAAAGTTTTAGAATTGAAATGAAGGGCTTGACATAATGTATGTTAAGCAATGCACTAAGGTGCTTTTCTTACTCTTTTCTCACAACTCCTTTCCATAACCTTTCCTCTCCCATTCAGAATTCTAGCCCCTTCCACCTCACAGCAGATCACTGCTGCTTTGTCCAGTGTCACTCAACACTGGAGGAAACTGAAGGCTGGCAAGTGACAGGTCTATTTTTTTTTTTGCTTTTTAACTTGACTAAACTTTACATGTACTTCTTTCTGACATTTAATAAGGAAGAATTAAAGGAGGCTTCTGAGCTTTTAGATCATCCACTCTTTTCTCCAAGCTTTTTTCTCTTCAGATGCCCTCTTATAAACCTTCTGATATTCCTGATACTGCCTGCACCAAACTAGTACCTTTTTCTTTTACCTTGAGATGTGTTTTCATTTCTGAAAAATATTCAAAATAACAGTAATATCCTGCCGTTTAACTTGCTTTGTCTCAAAATTTTCAGGCATATTCAATGTTAGAATAACCATCCTATTTTTACTGTTTTTTAAGAGGAGAATAGCTTCCTGATCTAATGCAGGAAATCTAATGCCAGCAACCCACTAATAATTCACAGAGCTAGTACAAGAAACTAAACAGAGCCAGTGTCATTTCAGTCAACAGAATGAAGAGCACAAATGAAAATATTTTGATTTCTAACGCTGGAAAATTATTTGATCTAGGAATGGCTTTCTTAATTCTTTGGTACATAACATCTTGAATAAGCCTACAAATACATTCACTGACGTCCCAAAGTGGTATGCCCTTCGCATTCACATCTGTCATAGACAGGTACTAAGTTGTTTTCCCTTACCTTTCTTCTCTGTTGAAAAGATAAAGCACTGTTTCACAATTTCTTGCTGCTGTGATGAGGCTTACTTACCGCTTCAGAATTATCAATGAAAGGGTCCGTCTCATCGTAGCCGTAACCTATATCGATTAGATCCTGCAGGCGATCTTTTCGATGTTTGTGGAGCTTTCCACCCTGAAGACAAATCAAGTGTTACATCACTTAGGAAACATGGAAGCAATGTACTAAAACCTACAAAGCACAAGGCATTGGAGGAATAGTCATTCAAGGAATTAGCAGTTTTGCTTTCTTGAATGCTTCATTGAAGATGGTCTGGATGACTAATGGAAACTTCCACACACGGATGCATTCTGGTAAACATGCCTCACCAGAATCATCCTTGAAAGGCAGTCACTGGCTACCTTTTTCTGCAAGACCAAGATCTTCCTCACATTTAATTAATCAATTAATTTTAATCTGCAAGTATTCTTTTCATGTGTAAATTTCATTGTTAAGTCAAGTAAAGACTCACAGCCAGCTCAAATATTCAAGAAATCTAAACTTAAAGTTAGACAAAAATGCTAAGATCTAAGGCCTAGTTCTCTAGATCACATAGATTGCCAAAATCACCAACAAAAGTATTAAAAGATAAAATTCTCAAAAAAGCACTGCCCTCATTAAAATAGTAACTTCCATGAATTCAAGACTTGCTCCTGAAACTTCTCTGCCTGCACCCTAGAGCTCTGAACATTCTTAGAGAAAGTCAGTCTTTCTAGCTGTGACATCCAAATATCACAGTCCACTTGTTACTATGAGAATGCAGACGCTGTTCAAAGGTGGTTTCACCCTTGCTCTTTTATGAGAGGTGTAAGTATCTCAACACCTCCATTTTAACAACATTTTGAGAACATGCAAGTTTGTAACAAAGTAAAACAAGTGCTCTTGTAAGCAAACAGGAATCTCTCACTCATACTTAAATAAACAAATGCAATAGTCCTAGGAGAAAAACCTCAAAAGTGAGTTTTGGTTTTAGTTCACATTTCCAAGCTACATCCCAAGCTAAATATTCCTATCAGTCCTATCATCCCCTACAATCACTCTTTTGGCAAAACACCTGAATGATTGCACAGTTCCAAAACGTGGTACTTTAAAAAAAATTTGCATGAGATGGATGAGAAAAGAAAAAGTAAGTTAGAAAAAGGCAGCACTTAAGAATTCTAATTAAACTCCAGTGCAAAAGCTTATATAATTCATGATTCTGGCTTAGATGCCAGCAAGCACTTCAGGAAAGTTTTACTACCACAGCTTTCCTCCAACCTTTTTGTCCCAAAACATAAGCAGTCACAATACTAGAGCAAATTAAGGTGTCTAGTTCCAGAGAAGCTGCAAATACCACTTATGCAAGTATTCAAAAAAGCCAAAGATGACTTTAAGATATTACCTATGTCATGTAATTTTGCATTTAAACAACTTTTGCCCAACAGGACTAGAAGATAGGTGGCAAATACAATGCCAATACCTAAAGAATCTTGAAGAGCAGAATCTATAACCCAGTAAACCTGATCTTTATAGTGGAAAAGTTAATAAAAGCTATTAACATGAGAACCAGCAGGCACAAGAATATATAGAGCAGGAAGAAATGTTGGTAGAAAAAAGTATTTCAAATGCTTAAAAATGGTCCAAACATCTTTAAAGACAAAAAACTGTCATGAGATAAGGAAGGTCCACTTAAACTGATGTCTGATCTACAGCTAGGAAACAAAAGGTAAGAATAAGTATCTTATTTTGGCAAAGAGTGACCAGCAAAATTACTACAGAATTCATTCACCTTCAGAAGCAAGAGAGCAGGTAAAGAGCTGGGGAAGAATAGGGGTCTAAGAGGACAATTTACTGAGGAAAGTAGAAGAAAAGAACAAGAACCACTGGAAGACCTTACAGTTGCTCTGAATTTGGTATGATAAATAGGCAGTTGAATTCAGCATCAATAAAGCAAGGTAATCCACACAACATAAGTACAACCTAGGCAAAAAAAATTACAGCTTGTTCCAAATTTTTTATGTTGCTCAGGAACCACTGGAGTTGTTATGCATGGTTCAGACATTTGCTTAATCAAGAATAGTCAAAAAAAATTAGTTGGGACTTTAAAAAAAAAAACAAAACCCAGAGAACCAAACCAGAAGTCATCATTACAACACTGACAAATCAGGACATCATACCATTAATAGCCTTTCATTTGAAAAAGAAATTAGAATGAAAAAGAGAGTGGTAAGCCATCAAGAATGATTAAAGGTAAAAAACACCACTTTCATACAACAATGTTAAGACACTACAGCTGGAGAACAAAAGGGCCATGCAACATCCAGAAGAACTGGAAGTATCTCTCTTTCTTAGAATAAAGAAACTATTCTTATAATACAGCACTACATAAACTTATCAGGTTTAAACAAAGTGTGTTTTTATATGAAATGTCATCATGATACTCCAGTGCTGTGAAACACAGAAATCCACTAATGATCTGGTAGATATCTGGCAAAAAGCTATAAAAAGATTAACATTTAACCTTTGGCTTTGAGAGAAGTTAAGACAACACAGACTGCCAGATGAAGTAATATGTGAAGTAATATCAATGAAGTGATATCACACTTCACAGTGAAGTGAAGTAGTATCAATGAACACTTGCTCTATTATACTTTCAAGTATGAGATTCCACTAGTGTCAGAGACTATTCTACCATCCATTAGATGGACCTTCATTTTGATCCAAGAAAAATTCTTACACATGTACAGTATTGTCCAAGGTTCAGTATCATGTGTTCACAACAGTGAATCTAGAGAATAATAGCAATCAAAACAACGAAAATGGGAACCCTTCAGAGCAGTTTTTTTAATGCTGATGTTTAGTATGCGCAGCAATTGCAGGAGAGTTCTGAATAATCAAGCAAAGAAATGCTACGTCACATGCACTTATTCATAGGCTTTTCTTAGTATCTGCAAAATACATCAGAGTGTACTGATTTGGTTATGAGTACAGGAATTTATCTGAAAAGAAGGAAAAAAGTCTTCAAGGCAGGCTGTTCTTCATGCATCAAATTTTCCGAAGTACTGCCACATGTTATGATTAGAAATAATATTTGACTCCATTTTAAACAGATACCTTAGATAAGTAGTACCTAATTAAAGGAGGATCTAGTACTTCCTGCAAATCTGAGGAAAAAAACTCTTTATTTTTTTCCTCATACAACCACTGATAACATTTACAGTAAAGCATTGTTACAGAGTGTTACAATGGAACTCTAGCTAGGAAGAGTATCCTGCAGCTGGTCACTCACTTGAGAATGGGTAACTACTACATGGAATCCCTGCTCTAATTGAAGCTATGCAGTCAATATCTCACCACAAGAGAAAGAAGATGGCTGGATGCTGTCAGAACATGAGCAAATTGTACTGGGTCAGCATACAGAGATGCAATTCCTCTGAGCATGGATGGCAAGTAGAGACTGATGGTTCTTATATTGAAAGAGAAAGGGCAGGGAATTTCTAGCACAAGGAATTTTAATCCCTCATCACCCTTAATTCTTACTGGCTCTAACCTAGTAAGTGGTTCTTTATACAGAAGACATTCCCTTTCATGGGGTTGGAAGGGACAAAAGGCAAGTCAGGGAACGAAAGGGAAGGAATCAGAAGGGCAAGCAGTAATGAAGATGCAAGTATGCCACAAATTTAAACTACTGAAAACTAATTTTTTGTTACCTACCGCTTTCTAATGGTTAAAAGAATCTATTTGCCCCTTTCTGTGACTACAGAACATTGAACTCTGGTTTTCTTAAGTCTAATAACATGTTTTGTTCATAAATGTACATGTTCAGCTTTGACAGATGCATAAACATATATATAAAATTAGACTGCTTCCACTACCACTCCCTCTTACATATATTGCTTTACATACTTACATTGACTTTCATCAACTGTAGTTAAGCAACTTGCTTCAGACATTACAAAATAACTTTAATAGTGAAAATGAGTTTTCTAAAAAAGTATAATTGAAACATTTTTGTCTCACATTCAAAAAAAATATTTTTCACTCAAATTAAAAGCAAACAGCATTTTGGAACAGTCTTCTCAATTCATATTGGATTCTCTCCATCTCTCCAAAAGATGAGAATGATTCTTTTCAGTTTAAGAGTTGATTTTGTTATGTATCACAGCCAACATGCCTTGAAATAGTCATTACTTCTACAGAATGTATAGACTGGGCACTTAGTAAAATCTGCCTTTGCCAGAAAAAAAAAATCCCAAATAAGTCAAACAGAAATGATTTTAATATGTATATTAAAAGCAAAAGTTACTCTTTTCATAGCTCTTGTTTCCCTTCTTTATTATTGAGGTGTTCTATTAGTAATCCAGAGTATCAACATGCCTCAGCATGATGACGAGCTCTGACTGCCAGCTCAGACTTAATCACCCAACCCTACCCATATGAATTCTTAAGGACCTGTTTGGGTGTGGTTTTTGTCAATATTTTCTGATTTCTACCTTCATTTACTAGTGAAAGGCTTTTTATGTTGCTAGCTAGTGTTGTTCAAGTCACTCATACCACACTTTCAGAAGCCAGTAGAGTATCTTTAGGCAGTTGGCAGCTACAAGACATTCATCGAGCAATGATTTACTATTTAACAACTTCCTATGGAAACATTCCAAACTAGTCAGGAATTCATCAAGATTCATCAGTACTTAGCCCAAAGAGAAGAGCTGTTCAATAATGTGCAACAGCATTACATAAAAATTCTTTCCTCCAGCACAGTGTAGAGCATGAATATTGACCCGCATCTATTACCAAGTTGTATTTATATAGGAAGCTTTTCCAAGAATAGCTTCACAAGCTATAACATCTATAGACAAATCTATTTAGCAGACTTGTCTGATAAGCTTGTGGCAGCTTCAAGTTACTTAAATGAAATACAGTGAGACAGTCATCCCTGAAATGTACAGAAATCATTTGACACTACATTAGCAACCTTATTCAGGAAAAACACGCTCAGCATTATCTGTTATCACTATTAAATATTTGTATTTTTTAACAAAACACAGTAACTCACGTATTTTGCCTCAAACTTCTTGGCAAGCATTTCTACTTCATGTCGCTCATGTTGTTCATCATTAAATGGATCCTCTAAATGAACTGATTTCTTCTGAAAAATTCAAAAGTTACACATTCATTCCATAAGAAACACTGAGTGCATCTCAAAACCTGTTAAATGTCAAAAAACAATACTCTGATGACTAAGTAGTCAATTTATACTTATGTCTAAAATTTACTTTGATCATTGAATTATCATACAGCAACTTTTCTTCTGATGACAACAAAACAGGAAGAATTAAGAGAAATACACAGATTTTCCCAAGCATTCCACTACAACCTCAAATATATGCATAAGCATAAGAGAGAATTATGGCTTTTTGAGGTTAGAAAAAACTCTCTTTAACTCCTTTTCACCTCTGCATCCACTGGTTCCTCTAACAGGTGTTATGAGCCTTCTAGATACAATAGACAGGACATACGTGGTGTGCTAACCAGGAGGCAAGGAGCCAGAAGACTCAAAACCTCAGTAAATTATAACCATAATGAACTTAAGTCTTTTACCTAAAGAAAAAAAATACAGTGCATTTCAGTAATCATAACTATATTAGCCACAAAAGAATAATATTCCAGCTATACATACAAGGAGGGAGTAGCCCCTTACTTTTTTGGTGTTTTTTAGAAAAGAGGTTGTCACTGAGACAAAGTTAATGAACAGGATATACATAGGGCTTTTGTTTTATTTTAAAGTAAGTGATGGCAGAAAACCAGGGCTGCCCTCCTTCAAACTGGAGTTCACATAAATAGAGTAATTGCTGGAAGGGGGAAGATACTAGAATGCTAAAATATGGTGGAATGGAATTCCATTTTGCAGAATTTTATGCATGGCAACTAATTTTACTGCACATGAATTGCTCACCAATGAATAAATGAAGATTTATGCAGAACAAAAACCTAAGTTCAGAAAAGCAAGATCCTTCCTCCACAGTATGACAAGCCAGTATATTAACTAAATGCAGTATATTAACTAAATGGTGACCAAACCAGCTCATTAGCATCACGACTAATGTAATGAGAAAGGTAAGCTAAACAAAACTGCAAACACCACATTATTATAATACATTTTCCAGACTGAGTATTTCGAGAAAAAAATAATACAGTTTATAGTTACTCCTAAAACTTAAATTAAAGCCACTGACTTATTTCCTGCAGCCATAATTAAACATAAAATACTGCACAATTAATGAAACACTATTTTCTCTGCTTTTAGCTGGGAAAAGATATTCCTCATCTTCTGCTAGGCATATGTGGCTTTTTTCTAACTGTGAAAGGAGACAAGGTTGAGACCAAAGATCAAGTAAAACTTAGTACTTAAGCGTTAACTTGCCTCTCTCCATCAAACACTCAAAGCTGCAGCTGACTATCAATTTCATTTGTTAAGCACTACTGAAAGCTCAAATTCAAGCAAATTTTAGTTTTGACTGTTTTGATGGATGGCTCTGAAACTAAGACATTACTATGTCAGCATTTTTAGAGCCTGTTTGACAGAAGTCAACTTGAGCTTCTGGCTCATCCACTTCAAATTGGATTTTATGCACCAAGCCTCAGTTACCCCAAAAGTGGGAGCATGCTTTCAGTTCCACATTTAAGAGGCAAATAAACCCTTCAACCACACGAACTTATTACTCGCATTCAAAACTTTATACAGTCCCTCCCAAAAGATGAACCCTACAAACAACCCTATGAAAGGATGTTCTCTTTATCAAAGCAAAAAAGGACAAGGACAGCACAAGTTTTTAAAATAAACACTTCCACTAGCTTGTGATTCAGCATAGGAACCTAAATTTGGAATAAAAAAAGAAAGAAATTGCATTGCCAAATCAGTTCTGGAGTTCTCTATCACTTCATTATTATATAGCTATTATTATCATGGCCTATTAAAGCCTTACTTAAAATTATGCCTGTGCATCAGTCCTTGCCTTCCTTTGGAGAACTTTTCTTGGTTGCTACAGTTCCAAGAATACTACAAGACAGAAAGACAAGCTCCTGACTTTGTAATGTTAAATTTTAATGGGAAATGTTATAAAAAAGTTGAGCAACTTCTTATAAGGGAGGAGTCAACAATATCTTCCAGAAAATCAAATCAATCTTCACTCTACAAAAAATTTGCATAGTAAAAATAAAGTATCTGAACTGTTAATTTTAAATTGAAACATTACTAAAACAACAAATTTTGAAATCTAAAACTCCAATTAAAACCACAATATTAACTGCCAATTAGTTACTACCTACTCTGAAAAAGCAAATCTCAAGATTTTAAATCTTCCCTAATACTAGAGGAGCTTTTCTAGGGTCTAGCATTTAACAAGCAAGAAATTAAACTGACAGACCAAGTATAGATCAGGATTTAAACAAGAGTACAAGAATCACTTTAAAACGATCCTAATTTATGACACTCCTTTACATAGTAAATCAATGTTCCACAACCCAGTAACAGAAGGGCTGTTCATTCATTTTGGTGTCCATTCATTTTAATTTGGACTCTACAGAGCTGGAAAATATACAAAGTTTCTTATAACGCATTACTATCACTTTGTCTACCTTAAAAACAGTTTCTGATCCCAGTTGTACCAAAACCCCCTAAATCAATGCTACCTACCCCCTACCCCCAGAAGACAGGGAATCTGCATCAGAACTACATCAGAAAGAGCACTTTTACCCAGAATATGTGATTAAGATACGGGCAACCTCCAGAATAAAAGGCAGTTATGGAACTGGGAACTGCCAAAGGGAAAGTCAGCCTTCAAGTACTGAACCACTTCTAAACACTAACACAATTTTCACCTCCACAGAACTGCTCAGAAAGGTTGCACTTCAGAGAGCAGCACGATTATGCCACACTAATTCTGAGGAGTCATAACTGGCACTGTTTGCCCACAACAGCTGTAGAACAGGATGAACAGAAGGAACCTTTTAACTTGCACAACAAGATTTGAGGGTTTAAAATCAGTCACTGATTTTTCTGTCTTCCACATTTGAACACAATCCAGGGTGTACATCCCTCCTACAGCAGAAGTGAGCAGCCCGCTAAGTATAGTTACAGCACCACCATTGCTTAGAAACACTTTGGTTTATAAGGAAAGTTTCAACCATATTCAAGTTTGTGCTGGATGTAAAAATCGCACGGCACTATCAGTACTGGTATTTGATACTTGCTTTTATCACCAGATCTACCATAACCTTCTTCATAATAGTTACTTACTTGCCCTCTGCCTTTTCCAGTAAGAGAAAAGCTTTCTCTAAAACTATGTACTGCATTAAAGAGAAGCAAAAACTATTTAGATCAAGTACAACTTCACTGGTATCCTCAACTAAAAATGAGCAGCTAGCCCACGTGTAACCAGCCTAAGGACATGCATCCCCCTCCTTCCTACTTGAAACACTGGGCCCTGTTGATTGGCTAATGCTGCTTGCTTCCTAAAGTTGTCTGCAGGAGCTTTGTCCTTGTCTGCTAATGACCACTTCATTGCTTCTCAAGACTTATAGCAGAGCCGGGCTTTATTTACCTGCACACAGCCTAGGGACAACCCGGAATACAGACCAGGCGTGGTCAGTTTTGTCCAGCTGCTGGTAAAGAGCTCCCAGGAAGGGAGGATGCAACACCTCTCCGGGCAGGGAAGGGGAGCGGCAGGGAGGTAAGCCGAGATAAACGGGACACAAGACAGTGGCGCTCCTCCGCCTCAGCCCGCAGCAAAGGCCAGGAGCCCATGGCCAGCTCAGGAACGAGTGGGAAGCCTACCCTTCCCCCCACGGGCACAGGCGCAGCCTCAGCACCAGGAGGAGCCCGCAGCGACGGCGAGGCTGTCGGACTTCCCTCCAGGACACCGCCCCTCCCGCCGTGCCGGGACCACCCCCGAGCAGCAAGGGGTAACCGATAACACTACCGGCAAGGCCGGGGCCACCGGCAGCCGACAGGAGAAGGAGGAAGGGCGGCGGGGCTCGTGCCGCCGGGAGGGGAGGGAAGAAGGGGAGATCCCGTACCCGTGAGTCCCCGCACAGCAGCAGCTCCGGGTAGCTGAACTCCACGCAGCCCTCCTCGGTGGGGTCCTTCAGCACCACCTCCAGGCGGACCGTCTGGCGGAGCGGGAGCGCCTCCCGCGGCGGCGGCGGCTCCTGCCGCCCGCTCTGGCGCGGCGGTGGCGGCAGCGGCGGCGGCTCGGGCCGTGGGGGCTCCCGCTGCTCGGGCCGGCCGGGGTCGCGGGGCGGCTCCGGGCGAGCAGCGCTGTCGCTGGGCGGCTCGTGCGGCGGCGGCTCCGCCGGTGGCGCTTCACGGCCCGCCGGAGGTGGCTCCGGGTCGCGGCCCGCCGGCTCTCGCTCCAGCGCCGGGCTCTCGCCCTCGCGGCGCCGCACGGGTGACAGGCTAATGAACGGCACCCGGCGCGGCTCCGCCATCCTCCTCCTCCGCTGCCACCCCCCTCCCCCCCCTCCCGCCGTCCGCCGGCCCCCGCTTCACGTTCGGTGACACCGCTCTCCGCACTCCCTCCCACCGACCCCGGCTCCTCCCTCTCCCTCCTCCCCGCTCCGCCGCCGGTCGGAGGTACCCCTACGTTCTCCTCACCGCCCCCGCCATCTTGGCGCCCCCCCACATAAATAGAGCAGCCCCGCAGCCCGCGCAGGCGCAGCCGGGCCCGCGTCGCTGCTGTTATTGCTCAGCTTCCCCCGGACGTCAGCGCGGCCGCCGCCGCCCACACGCCGCAGGCGCCGGGCCCGCCCCCGGTTGCCGGGGCGATGCGCACGCCGGGCCCGCCGCCGTCTGCAGCCGCGGGAGCTGTGCACGGCTCATCCCCTCGGCACAGTGCGGGGAGGCCGCGGGGACCGCGGACCAACTGACGGGAAAATCCGCTGAGGTCCCTAGAAGTCGGCGGCTGCGGCTCAGTCACCAGAGAAAAGCCACCCGTGCGGGGAGAGCGGCCGTTCTCAGCCCGAACGGCGCGGACGCACCGTGTCTCGGTGGCATCAGCCCACGCTGAGTGGAACAGAAGGGGACACGGGGGTTTGACAGAATCGTGCCGTATGGCGGGGTTGATCGCAGCTTGTTCCTACAGAAGAGCAGCCGCTGCCCGGGGTGCCGGTCTGCCCTCGGCGGCAGGGAGCTGGTTCAGCGGACATGCCTGCTCTGCAGGGCACCAGCTCTGGCTGCAGGAAGCAGCTGTGGCTTGTTGGGAAAGAGCTGTTCGAGAGAGAGAGGGGACAACGCAAGGAAGGCAGGGTTTGAGCAACAGCGAGACTTCCCTCATGAGCAGGAGCTGCCTGCAAATACTGCAAGTGTTTCAGTCTGTCACCACCTACTTTGACAGACTCATGGCTGGTATTTCCAGATGGAGGTATGCCGCCAAGGCAATGTGAAGTTTCAAGCTTATGAACATCACGAGCATTGTATCCTGTAGCTTCATTGGAGCAGAGAAAAAGACGTTAACATTTTGGGGGCATTTTTTTAGTCTCAGAAATACTAGGTAGGAGTGGATCTTCTCTTTTTAAAATATGTACTCATGTAAAGCAAGCAATTTACATCTGTCTAATATTTTGCATAATGATTATAGACTATTCTGTGTCATTACATTACTGCACTTTTCAAAGTACATCCATCACCGTGCTTAATGTTTTCCTGTCATTGCATAGAAGTCTTTTGAATTGACTTTTTAATTTCATTTAGACTTCATGACGCTAGAATAATGTTACTGAAAGTTAAAATATCACTAACAGGGAATGGAGGACATTCCAGAATATTGCTTGCAGCACCAAGTTACTGGAATGACTAACCCGATCTGAGAAATGTAAACTTTCCTTTCGAAGCTTGAAACTTTGTTGAGCTTTATAGTCTAAGGGACTTGGTCTACCTTAAAGCCTTGCATGTTGTGGTGTGGCTAGCAAGCTTAGTAGAGGTGGATATATTCCTCAAATATGTTTCGACTTTCAGCATCATGATTAAATAATTTGGTATTTGCACTTGTTCTCTGTTGAGAATTTCATACAGCTATCAGTTGATGCACAGACGAGGAAATGTATTTCTGGGTTCAAACTGAGCACATCCCTAAGCTCCAGACCTGTGGACCCTGCCAGGAAGATTCTGATTCTCATTAAAGTTTCTGTCATCTATGCCATTAAATGCTATGATGGTAAAAAGAGGCCTTTCCTCAGAAAAAGAGCAGTTGGTTGCACATCAAACAGAAATCTTATGTGGAAGTCACAGGTTCTCCTGCAGCTCTGCTGAACCTTGTTTTCAATTACCAGATGGAAGACTAGACCTTGAAATAAGTACAAGTATATAACAGGTAGTTTGTTTACCGATAATACTTGGATATATCCATGGAAAGTGATGAAGATAAACTGTGTATTTTAAGTATCTAATGTAAAACTCCATTCTGTCTTTCAGTCTCCTAACGAAGACAGAGGGGACTATATTCAGAAGTAATCAATGTAGGGCACGTATTCCACAAGAAAATTAGTTTTACAAGTATCTGAATCCAGTGCTTCATATTGTCTTGTAGTATAGATACACCTGGAATCACATTTTGTTCAGAATTTTAACATACTTTTTAAGTTAGAAAAAACCCATAAGCTGAAAAGGAACAACCATCATCCAACCCATGGCAGAGTTACAGAGAAAACCAGAAGTAGTTCTTGTTCTTGGAAATAGTTTCAGATGACCATTTGCTCTGAGATTGCAGACTTTTATATTAGAAGCAGCCTTTCACATCTAAGGTTACTATGAAATAGTAATTCATATGCCCCCTCTTCCTTTCTCCTAGGAGTTTAATTAGACAAATAAACCCTTGTATTTCTATATTATCTAACCTCTAAGCATCTTGGCGTGCACATCCTATCTTTATAAGGCTTAATACCTGTTTATGCAACTAGACAAACTGTAGTTCCGGATCTTTGCACTTAAAGTGAAGTCACCAAAGACAGTTTGCTCTGGATCTGAGTATCTGAACTGAATCAGAAAGAAACTTGACAGCAGATCCAAGCATAGTCATTACTGGAATATGTTACTGTTACATTTGGTTTAAGATACTAGAACCATTTGGAAAAGAAAACAGCCAAATTCACTAGATTGTAAGCTCTCAAAGAATTTGGTTTTGAATGCACCAGAAGAGTTCCAGGATTGTGCCATTTCAAACACTTCAAAATGAGTTAAATTTGAATTTATCCATACTTTTTATTCTCTTTTGCTATCTGTTTTGTTCTTTGTCATTAAACTCCATCTCAGGTATTGTGTGTACATAGTATAACGTCCTGCCCTTGTCAGTGTAACACAAAATTTAAAAAGGAATTAGAGATATTCTGCCAGTCACTTTGCCTTCTCTCAGGATATGGCCATGCTAAAATAGTCCAACATCGAATACAGATTCCTTCCCTTTGCATTTTATCTGAAGGACACAGGCACATTAAGAGTTTAAAAAAACTTTAACAAATGCACAAAGAGCAATTTTGAGGTGACACTGAAACTGCTTTTTATTTCACTAGTGGAGGCCAGTTTGAGTAGATCAGACGAAGTGGATGCTTGGAACTACAGATGCTACAGCCACATCAGTGAGCAGCAGTTTGTTGACTTAGTTTCAAATACAGAAAACAACAGAGACAAACCAGCAAACTGCAGAGGTTTCTGCTTTGGTGCAGGTGGGATTCTCCTGCTCTGCTTTGGACTGGCTTTCTGTCTGTAGCACTCTCATGCTTTTGGGCTGTTCATGTTAGTTTGGGGTAGAGTCAGAGCTGTACCCTGTTTCATTACAGACCAGTGGTCACTGCTCTCTGGGACCTCATGAAAGCCACAGTGTGGCTTCCTCTGGGCTGGACACCCCACAGCAGCCGGCCCAGGGTCCCACCAGAAAGCAGAGCTGTCCTTATTGTCAGTTATATCTGCCTCTAGGGAGCTTGTTTTCAGTTTCAAAGGCTATTATTTCACTTCCATGAGCTATGAGCCTCTTGTCCTTGGATGAGAATGCAGGAGAAAACATGTTCTACTTAATAATATATATATTGTATGATAATATTACATAATAAGTTTAGGTGGCATGAAATGGCAATTTGTTCTTTCCTCAAGGTGAGCACTGAGATCTTCATTAGAGGTAGCAGCTGTAGTGGCAGTCAGCTCATACCAGTGGTAGTCACATCTCCACTGCTCAAAACTCTCCAAGACGCTTCTATCAGGTTTAGGCTTGGTTGGTTTTTGTTTTGTTGTGGGTTTTGTGTGTGTGGGTTTTGGTTCGGGGTTTTTTTTTGTGAGAATATCCTCATTTACTATCAGCTGCTTCCTCATTATATCCTTGGTTTCTTATGGTCCAACCATGCATCTCGTTGATCCTTGTGATCCTTTCACTGGAACTGCTGCCACAGTAGCTGCAGCTTCCATTTCTGTGTCAGGAGATGATACAGCTGCAGGTAGGTTGGTGTTTATGTAGTGTTTACTAGAACTGCAGCTGCATCACAAGAATCCACTGCACCAACCCTATGGCTAACATTGCTGGTTTTCTGTTTAATGAGGATTTCTGAATTCGAGTGTGCTTTTTTTTTTTTTTTAAACGTCTCTTTCTTCTCACAGCTGTACTAACTTGCTCCCTGACAGATCCAGAATCAAGAAATAAACCAGCCAGTTTCTTTCCAAAATGAAACACCAATGCCTTTCATACTATTCAGGAAACTGATTTATGTGCAGGACCCCTCCCCCTCATATTTTTACTGTTGTTGTTCTTTTAAGTAAAACATACTGTTTCCTGAAGAATATAGCCCTAGCTTTCTTTCCTCAGGCACATGTATTTAAGAGCTGTTATCAGCAGCTCTGCCACAGCCTTACAAAGTCTCAAGTACACTTTTCAGTGAAGTGAACTGTTTGGAAGGACTTTAGGCAGCTAGAGAAATGCCAGATTCACTCTAGAAAGGCTGTGTGCATTAGCTTCAGGTAATTAGGATCTCCTTTGACAGGGCAGTAATACCCATTTGTCACAATTTCAAGGCAGAGGAACTGTGACAATGAACTTTATCCCATATGTTTGTATTTGCTCCCTGTGAATTACTCAAGCCTCACTTACTGGAGAATTTGAGCCCAAGAGACATTTAACTCCTCTCCAGAGCTTTGAGAAATGCTTTGAACAAATCTGACCAAAAGTGCAAGGTTTCAATGGCAATAGGAAGTTTTAAAAATAGCAACAATTTTTATGCAAAAAGTAGTTGCTGCTCCTGTAACTGGAAGCACTTTTTACCCCTTGAAGTGGAATTAGGTGCATCTTTTGCTCACTTGCTGAGAGGAGGAATAGTCTTCCAACACCATATTGTGTGCCAAAACAACATAAATGGCATGACTGTTTATCTCTGAGGGAGCTGATGAAAACAAAATGTTGGCTTTTATCTCATGTAAGCTAGAAATCAGGGCAAGTCTTCATGTGAAAGAAGTAAAGGGATTTACAGGAAGGGATGTGTCACGGTAGTGTGAGTTCCTTAGCCAAAGGTGGGGTGTTAGGGTATCTATCATCCATGCTGTTCAGAAGAATTTTCTCAATGAGAATTTTAAAGCTTACACAAGTTCTGAATGACTGGTGTTTTTTATGCTCTTCAGAACATTGTAACATTCTTTAAGCTAATACATAGGATAAGACTTTTCACTTACAGGAACCTCAGAGAAAATTCAAAGCCTCAAGAGCTCCATTTAGATGAGAGTTGCAAATTAGTAAGAAAAAGCAGAGAGGGAAAAAGGAAAGGAGAATTGCATCCTTGCCAAGGAGGAGCAAGCTGCTTGGAGAAGCTGCTGTGGGAACATCTTTTGAGCCTGGAGAGAAGATAAAATATTAAGACATTAAATACCAGCTCTTAAGTAGGTGCATTTACCAAGCAGAACATGGGTCATTTGTTCCTTTGGATAAGAGTAGCAAAATCAATTGTAACTAACATGACACGAACACATTTCTAGTTACATCTTATTTTTAAATTTAATTTTTAAAAATTGGTTTTGCTTCTGGTGTCAAGATTTCTTGCTGGAGTAAGCATGCAACTTTTGTCTTTGCTAGTGTTAAGGAAACCCAGTAGGGTTTGACAAATAAGCAGTAAACTTCTACAGGTGGTGTGTAGACTCTGTCTTAAATGACATAAATTTGGGGATGTCAGCCCCTGAGATGTTTTCTCTGCCGAGCAGTGAATCCCTAGGAAAGTCCTCTTTGTAGGTTTACTCTTTACTTTTCTAAGAAGGAAGAAAAAACAGAGGGGAAAAATTAAGTTACCTTCTAAGTGATCACAAGAACATGAAAGCCATTGAATTACCAAAATAACAAGCAATAGGATAGATAAAAGATAAAGTTGACTTCAAATTGCAAAAAGGGGGTTTCGATTGGATATTAGGAAAATTTTTTTCATCAAAAGGGCTGTCAAGCAATGAAACAGGCCACTCAGGGAAGCAGTTGACTCACACTCCTTGGGAGTATTCTAAGGACTTTGTAGATGTGGCATTCAGGGACATGGCTTAGGGTACTGCTGAGTAAATGGTTGGATTCCATGAACTTAAAGTTGTGTTTTTCAACCTGAACGATTCAATGGTTCTTTAAAATAACCTTTTAGTTGAAATCCTGGAATTATTTTTTATATATACATTATATATACAAGACAGAAAGAATAGCAAGAAAATTACTTCAGAAATAAACACAGAAGGGATTTTATAGAGGATACCCAGGAATATGCGTGGGCGTGCACATACACACACACACACACACACACACTCTTTTTTCCTTAAGAAAACGATTACATAGAAAGGGAGCAGACTTGAATGAATTGGCAAAGAAACTTAAACTGAGGAGCATCTGCCTGTTACATGTTGATTATGGCGGTCACTTAAACTGTACCTAAGCAGAGTTTAAAACTGATGAGGAGCTGTCTTTGAAAATAATAGACTTCCTTAACAGTAACTCTTTTATGATTCACACCTGCTCATTTGAAAGTGTAAAAACACCTAGATGTTTATAGAGATTGAGAGGGATTATGTGCTCTGGGGAGTTCTCCTTCACTTTTTTCCTCATTTGCACCATTTCTTTAAAGATACTTGTGGCATGGGATGCTTATCTCGATGAAAAGCCTGTTCCATCAGGCCAGCACCCCTGGAGGCAGCCGATTACCAGGCTGTCTGAAACTTTGGAGTTAGGTTATTGTCTTATCTCTGTATTGTTGTCTGCCGGTTTTATTCTTCCAATAGTAATGAAAGCCACACAAGAATATGAGTCATGATTTCTTGTAGCTCTGCTACCCAGCTGTAACATGAGGAAGGAGGACTAGCCAGGTAGGGACTTCTCAGTTTGAATTGCAATTTCTACACTAAAAGCAGTAGTAATGCTGTTTAATGAGGTAAAAGGGTCTGGAAGTAATTCTCAGAAGTACAAAAGGTAATGTGCCACAGATTTGCCCTCACTCAGGATTTCTCTTGTGGATGCTGACCTAGGACATGACACTCTAGGTGTCCTTGAGAATGGACTCAGGCAGACTGCTGGCTAGAAGAGCCTTGGTCACTTGCCACAATGATATTTTCTAGTTTTTGGTGAAATACAAATACTGCGATAATTATAGGAAATTTATTTTTATTAAATACTATAATATATTTAAAATTATTATTGTTACTGTTCAGGCAACACCTGTCAAGCAATGTTCATCTTCCCAAAAAGGAGAATTTAATGTAGCACATATATGTAGATGGCAAAGCAACCTTCTAAAAGTTATAAAGACATACACATAATATTTGCCATGACCTTGAAGAAAGGTTTTTCTTTTTTGTTCCTCCTTTCACTTTCAGACTGATTTTACCCAAACTCCAATTTCCTAACCAAGTTTTTTAATGCCTCTCAGCACTTTGGAAACTGCTTTTACTGATGTTCCACACCTAGGTAAGTGCATATTATCACAGACAGCTGAGAGTGATGCATAAACAAATTACCACATTTTTAACATTCATACAAGCTTATGATCAGAATAGTCAGAAGCATACTTTGCATGTGCAGTTCAGCATTTTCATACTTCCATGATTTTATTTCCAAGCCAAATTGCTTTAAAAAAAGCAAAACAAATATGTATCACTAAGAATTAACTACATACCGAACTTACAGATTCAACACAAAGCTGCTTTTGATTTGCCACAGCATTAAAAATAGCATCTGAAAAATTACATATGAAAACCAAATTTTCATACATGAATAATTTAAATGGACAAATGAAATTCTTTGAAACTATTCTTTCCACCTCAAGTTGGATTTTGAGAAGACATGAAATGTGAAGTTTTTTGAGCATATTAAAACAAGCATAGAATAGCAGCAATAGAAGTTATAATTTTAAGAACAGAGTGGACACTACATACCCAAAATGCTTGTGAAAACAAGCTACATTTTCCATATGACAGTTCTATTTCAAATGTCATTTTTCTGATCTTAAAAGAATTACCCCTGTTCTACTCTTTATCTGAACACTTCCTTACTGTTTTAAGAGACTGAGTTATTCTTAGTGTCTTGCTGATTTCTAGTCTTCCACAGGACTTAGCATTTTACAAATCTGAAAATATCTTGCCTCAAATGCCTGTGAAGTGGGAGCGAGGCAAGTCATGCTCAGAGATGGTGCAAGGGAGGAAGGGAGAAGTGGAAAACAGCAGTACTTTAGCAGTAGTCCAGTAGTCCTGTAAGGCCCATCACATTAATGGGGAGACAGAAAGGAAAACACTCATTAGGGAACGAGAATGTGCAGGACGAAAAGTTGACACAGTGATAAAACCTGCTTAAGAATAACTGGCTAAACTGAGTTGGGAGTCTTATAAAGCTTGCCTCAGAAATTACTTTGTTGTGACTGGAAAATAGTTTTTCTGCCTTTAAATGGTGAGCAAAAATTTTATATAGACAGCTTCTCAGTTTGTTCAGTAATGATTAAGTTCAGCACATGTGGCGTCATGAATAAGTCAGACAAAAGACTAAACCGGTAGAATGAAAACATTAGGATAATCATCAGTATAGGAATATTCCAGGCAGTATGGGAATATACCAAGCAGTTTATGACTTGGTTTATCAGGTTTTTTAATTTAATTTTTGTAAAATTTTCTCAGCTTCCACACACAGATTAATGAGACACAATGAATTCACGTGGTATAAGTTAATTCACCAGCTCTGCAAAATAAGATACTGCGTTTTATCTCATAATGGCTCCCCATATAATGGCCTCACCCATTAATGCAAGGCAAGCAAAAGACTACAAGTAGCTTTAGAGTAGACATGCACAGTGGCCTCATCATGCTTAAGAAGGACAAAATCATCCAAGAAAATTGTAGCTGTTACAATGAGCAATGCAGCTGTTGGAATCAGAGCATGATTTTTTTATACATGATGTAAACAATGTCAACATTATTACATGTGTTCTTAAAATGTTACCTTGTATAATTCTGCACAGTTGTGTGTATTTTTTCACAGAACTGACCACATGGAAGTTGCTTACAGTAATCAAGGTGGAGTCTAAGGCTCATCACTCATCTCCAGTTAAGGACCAGCTTAAAGTGTGGTTTAAGGACTACAAAAAACTCAGTGGAATTCCTAGGTTCATGGAACAGCATACATAGTATCTCACTTCTTAGTTTGATTCAGCTGTATCTGAGAATCACTACAAACTATGAAACAGCATATTTCCTGTTCAAATAACTGGAGACCCATGGTCTTGAAGATCTGTTATAAAAACATTAAAGACCTGTCTTGGTTTGAAAGACAGGTATCTGGACAATTCAAATCCCCTCCCTCCAAATTATTATAATTTAGGAAAAAAAAAAAATTAAAGGGGGCTTTTCCTCAGGCAGAATCATGGGAATAGGAAATAACAGTTCTTTACTAGTATGTATAACAAAGCAAACAAAAAACCCCACAGCTACAGCACCACCAACAAAACAGTACCAAGAACCTTGAGGGCCTTGCCTCCCAAAACCCAGGACAGTTTGGTCTTGGTGGCTCGGTGGTCTCGGTGCTTCCTGCATGTAGCAGGAAACAGTGCAATGTCACGGGCTGGCAGCTGGGAACAGCAGGATGTCCCTGGGCAGGCAGGGCCTGGACGTCCCCGACAGACGGGGGAGGGGGCTGGATGTCTCCGGCAGGCAGAGGGGAGGTGCAGGTCACACTGTAGCAAAAAGAGCAGGGCGAAGGAGCCACGGTGGCCGGGCAGGGCTGGCTCTTCTCTGGCAGGACAGCCGAGGAGCTCAGAATTCCCAGGCATGCTGCTGGAACCCAGAGCATCCCTTTGGCTGCCCTGAGAGCTCA
>VZSR01003524.1:1569375-1623112 GCA_013398615.1 Brachypodius melanocephalos | reverse complement strand
AGACTCTAAACCACCTGAATGTCGGAAATCTCAATCCGACAGCATGCGAGCAGATGATGGAAGGTTTTCCCAGGACTGGGGCTCTTCTGGTGGCAGTGGAACAGCCTGGCTGTGTCCTCCCCATGAGTGCCCAGAGAGCAGAAAGAGACCAAGCTTTGTCCAGCTGTCTTTTACCTGTCCCCTGAAACTCAGTTATCTCCCTGTCCCAGAGCAACTCTTTGTTTTGGTCAAGTATCCTTAAGTACCTGGCATTTTGTCTCCCAGTAACCATGGGGAAAACAAATACCTTAAGCAAAAAGAAAAAAAAAAGGAAAAAACCTAACCCCCAACAAGATCATTATTTATTTTACTGCATTATTTTAAATTCTTCTAAAGAACTACTAAGAATAATACAATGTGGAGCAGCTAAGCACAATTCAAGTATGTAAGCATGAATTAAAACAGAGGTTCTCTTTTTATTTGAAGAATACACTGTGTCTTCTCAAAAGCCACAGCTCTTACTAAATATAGATATTACTTTTATTTTTAAATCTATAAATAGATGCTAGTGTAAATCATCAAGCAAGACCTATAGGGAATTTAGGAGCTGTCCCTTGCCCAGAGATGTGAAATGCCTGTTTTATTTGTTCCAAACAAAAGCTTAAACTCTGCAAAGTCAAAAGTAACCTTTTAGTGTGTGGCTAAATGTGATTGCAGGGCCAAAAAAAGAGTTGTTTCAAATTATTCATAAAGACTTGAGCAACTGGACTCTATCAGTCTCTCTAGGATGCTGAAAGGCTCATATAATAAAGAATGAATGGGAAGTATCACCTATGACATGGATCTTTTATAAGTTTAGCTGAATATAACAATACTGCAGTCCTACAAGTGCAATGCACACATTTCTGATGTCATATACTTAATTTTAAAGAATAGCATAATACCATATGTGTAAGGTACATGTTAAATAAGTTGAGAATGACAAATGATGAAAAGCAGCCGTCAGTAATCAAAAATGATGTCTTGGGGATCCTGGAAGTATGAAGGATCCAACATGCCCGTTGATGACCCAGATATAGCTGTAAAACTGTGCTAATAAATAGCTACAGAGAAACACACTAGTCATTAGTGGGGATAAGTAGTCATGCAGAGTGGTCTGCATAAGCTGGAAAACAGAGCCAATTTGAACAAAATGTGTTCTTGCAGAACAAAAGATAGGCTGTCTCTTCCAAAGGATAGACTGTATTCTAGAAAATACCAGATTTGGAAAAATCCTAGGTATCATGTCCCAGCCAGTTTAACGCAAGGTTCCTCAATAAATACAGCAAAAAGCATGAATGCAATCTTTGAGTACCCATGCAGGAGAATAGCAAGCAGCACTATGGAGAAGCATATTCCAATGTTACATACATACATTCTAATGTTCTATGCCGAGATAAATTACACCCAGTGTTAAACAGCCATGTTTTGAAAAAAAAAAAAATCTGTTGACACACCATCGGCCAGTGTTCCAGCCTGCAAAGCACCTTCACTGGGGAAGCTGTCTTTCATACAAACAAGAATGGACTTGCTGCACTTTAAGCATACCTAATGATGAAAAAAAAAAAAAAAAACCTCTGAAGAAAGCCACTAGAAAATCAAACCAAACCAAAGAATGCCAGGCTTTAATGGTTAACAGCAATGATGAACATTGGAAGAACTTAATATCAGAAAACAAGGCTAAACAAGTTGAATTTAGAATTAAGATACAATTTCTAAAAAAGCAAATATGATTTAACCATGTGAATAAATTTCAAAATAAAACTATGGATTTTTCATTATTCGTCTTCAAATTAACACTCTTAAATTTTTCTGGCCAATATTTAATGGTAAGTTGAGTTAGTTATTGGATTCGACACTGGTGAAATATACCATCTTGTATTATGTGGTGTTGGGCCAGCTTATCTAACAGTTGATTAATGACTTGATTTTAAGTTTACTGGTAACACTTTCATGCAATTGTCTACTTTTTCAATGAACATTTAATAGATTGTAAGGGAAGATGGAACTTTGGAAATGAAACTTCAAAAAGAGTGAGTGGAAGTTACTTCTGGAGATAATACAGAGGAAAAATGGTAAAATAGTAAAAAAATGGGCAAAATCCAGATGTTTTCTTCCATGGGACCATGTATAGGTGCCATATAGTGAAGCTACAGCCATTTAGGTAATTGCTTACTTTGTGTCTGACTACGTAATAGTCAAGTTCCTCATTCATGCTCAGACTGCTTTACTTTTGAAGATCAATGAGCCAGCTTCCAGCTGAGGGAACCACATAAACCTAAATGCCTGCTACAGTTCAGAGCTATAATGTGACATGACTTTTCTTTCACAGTAAACTTGCCGCCTCCAGTTAAATTCACTTAGATGTTACTGTCATAGCTGTTGTTCAGGTATTAAAAGTTTAATTCAAGGTTGACTTTTTTATCCATCAGGAATGGGTCAGCACCCAACTAAAAGCAGTTAAATGCTGTTTGGGGTTTGGCTTTCTCCACTCTAGTCAGTATTAATGTTATGATTGCTAGCACAGTAACTTCTGTGCATTCCCTGTAGCTTATTTTTCCAGAATCAGATGCTTATTCAGAGTATAAGAAAACTCTAATTTCCATATTCTTCCTTGAAATTATAATGATGCAACAATTTCTTTCTGCCTTAGTCTTCCTTTCATTACATTATCTGAAGTGCCACTGTTTCAATTTTATATTCACTGACTCCTGACCCAATAAACTTACCCATTTCCTGGACTCTGCACTTGTCTTCACTGCCTGCTTGCTCAATAGGTCACTTTTCTTGTTTTCCTTGAGATCTACCTTCACTCCCAGCCATCCTGTTTAAAATATCTTGACTATTTAAAGTTCCACAGTTTAGGGAAATATGGAAATGGACAGGGACAAAATTTTATCTG
Source organism: Brachypodius melanocephalos (assembly GCA_013398615.1). NCBI lineage: Eukaryota > Metazoa > Chordata > Aves > Passeriformes > Pycnonotidae > Brachypodius > Brachypodius melanocephalos. Next base: position 1,620,192 of record VZSR01003524.1, on the reverse strand, counting down.
TTCTTAACTACCTTTCAATTTTGTATCAGCTAAGGCAACTTCTCATCTCTGTTCTTTGAATATGGCTTCAGATTAAACAGTGGAACACACATTCTAGATGTATTTCTAAGGTAAAATAAACACCAGTATTTCAGTACTTTTCTTGTTTTGCATTTTAATAGTACCTACATATCTGTTCTATTGCCAAGACCTAAATGCTAAGACAGTATATAAAATACCTTATTTCATCATTGCTGAAGGCAAAGCCGTGCAGTCCCCTGTTATATCTTAAATGACAAAAGCTTTATTACCGGCCAATAAAATGCACTGTGCTAAACCCCATGTTATTTAGCATATCAAATATGGCATTATGGCTACAGTAAATAAATGTGAAGTTTTAAAAAAAGCTTCTTCCCTGGTCACAGACAACAGAATTTAAAATTGGCCCCTAAGCCCTTATGCTGCAAAGCCATCACACTTATTTCACAAGATTCAATCAACATGTAAAATGGTCTGTAATGGATTTGGATGCTCTTCAGCTCTCCTGCAGGTTAAGCTTCCATAAAGGGAGTAATTAGATGCATTTAACATCTGCTACAAAGCCACCAATATGATTTTTTGCAGCTTTGTACCAAGGTTCATAATTGTATTCCCAATCTGTTTCCCAGTTAATTAAACTGAGATGGAAAAGAAAAATACTGTTCACGAGTGAAGTGTTCTGTAACTGCTTCCAGTGAAGGTACTACTCCTTTCACACCTCTTTTGAATGAGTTTAACATTGCCCTACTGAAAGGTTTATTGTTGCTAGTGTAATGGATCAGTTTCTAGATTTAAGTGCAAGTAACCACAACTATTAATGTACTTCTACAACAATGATAGCCACCTTTTTTGCTTAAAGCAGTAAAACCAGACACATATATGCAGAAAGGTGTGCATGTTCCACATACACCCAGCTGTCTTAGTTTCAGCAAACTACCATAAGATCAGGACCAAGGCCATTGGCAACAAACCTGCCCTCTTCCACAGCAAAATGAATATACTATTTCAACTTCTGCAGTATGAAGCAACACAGACAAATCAGACATTCAAATGTAGATTCAAATAAGAGCTTTAATCAATGTACAGACAGTAGAGAATATGGAAATCTGAATACCCCTCAAAACATAAAAAAATACTTCGTAAGTATTTTACAAATTTATAAAATGTAAAGTTTCCTTTTACAAATAATATACAAATGTTTTTAGTACGAAATGCACACATTTTTATGTGACAACTGTTGCCTTCTCTTAGAATTATGTATTCCCTGAACTGTTCTCCTTAAAAACACAGGAGAGTATAATAAATCCAAATGTATAATGAATATATTGCTCACAACGGTGGTACATGCTGAAGGAAATAATTCAAAAGATCTTTTTATCCATCAGATTGCTAAAGTTCTCATGTGAACTACATTAGCATCAATAAATGTTTTGAGTGTTAAATTTCAAAGTGAGATTGAACAATACCATCAGTCAAGTAAGTCTCCATGCTCTGAAAAAGATGGTAAGAGAGAAAACAATCCTTACAGACAAAACTCCCCCAAATTAAGATATTGGTAATTGAAATTCATCCAGAAAAGGATACTCCTCAGAAAATGTTTTATATTTTACCCCAGATAGGTAATCTATAAAAGTCCTGAAGAAGGGAGACTTTTCACAAGGGGATGTAGTGACCGGACAAGAGGGAATGGTTTCAAACTGAGATTATGTTTAGCTAAGATATCAGGAAGAAACTCTTGACTATGAAGGTGGTGAGGCACTGGAACAAGTTACCCAGAGCAGTTGTGGATGGCCCATCCCTTGAACTATTTAAGGCCAGGTTGGATAAAGCTCTGAGGAAAGTGAGCAGCTCTGAGTGAAAGCTGTACTTGCCCATGGCAGGTTAGAACTAGACCATCTTTAATGTCCCTTCCAACCCAAGCCATTTTATGACTATATGATTCTGTGTTAAGCCTTTTGTAGTATCTGATACCCTAGTAGTGCCTAGTGGTATCACTGTCACCATCTCTGTTTGTCACATTCCATCACTCACTGAAGTAGGTTTTTCTGAGTCATGTAACAAATGCTTCTTCTCCAGAGGCTAGAAGGCTTGCTGGAAAATAATCCTTACCATGCAGTTCAGTAATTCTTGTGGAGAAACCTGAGGAACATTTGAGGAGCATTTTGATTTTGTGGACAGTTGAAACTACTAATGAAAAAAAATGGAACTTTGTGGAATTGAGTGGTGCAACAGAAAAAGTACCAATAAAGTTTTAATTTAAAAAATATTTTAAAAAACCAAAAAAACCAACTTGCTGTATATTTTGAATCTCACTGCAGGACACTTTTCCTCACACAGGTCACCTGCTTGAATGCCTGAAATCCTGCAAGGAAGGAGATACCCAGAACACACAGGAGAAACTGAGACCCTTGTCTTGCAGCCAGACATACAGTAGCAACTGACCTGGTTCATTTTGTGACACTGACTCAAACAGGGACTCTGTTCTCCTTGGCCCATTTTTTCATGATGCGAACAATGTATTCTACTTGAGAATTGCCAGTGCTCTTCAGCAGGTGCAGTACTTCCCGCAGAGTCTCTCTACAAAGATGAAAAGCAAAGATTTAAGCGAGTGTTAGAGCCAACTTATACAATAAACTGCTCACATCAAACTATTTCACAAAACATTGGTCCTCTGAGACAGAGAGGTCCATTCATCTGCAGTGCTGGAATAGGTTAAAATGCATGCTAGATGTGATCCCAGAGACAGAAAAAGCAACCGACAAAAAAGTCTTGTGTACAATTGTAAAGAAATCGTAAGTTTAAAAAAATTACCAAAATGTAATTAATTCAGTGTGTGCATATGTGTGTATTTGTATACATACCCTAGCTTTTGCAAAATTGTTCCCCAGAAATAACCAAACTTTAAAAAAAAAATCTTTAACGTTATTTACTAGTCTTTAGGATGGCAACATCTAGCTTAACGCTGCCAAAGCACTTTACACATAACACAATACACATAAACACAAAAAACATGGAAATCAACATTCCTAATAAAAAATCCCCACTATTATTAAACCTATATAAATCCTGCTGCAGTTTGCCAGTTAGATTACAGTAAGAACTTAATTGCATATTTTGAAAGAATACACAGGCAAGCTATGTGTATTTTACTGCATCTGCTGCAGTGATTGCTAAAAGGACACTTGAAAGGTATAGTAGCTAATGAGATTATTCCAGCAGAGAAGTGAATAGAAGGAAGGTGTGGAAGCCAAGATACACACCTAACAGTCATGTAGGAAACAGCAACTTTGGCCAGAGGACAATGGCCATCTGGCATCACAGCAGAATATCCACAAGGGAACAGTTCTTAAATACAGCTTTACTACTCTCTGTCATTCCCCCATCCAGTGAAATGGGCTGAAAACAAAATTATCAGTAGTAACACAGATGATTTCCTTTAGGCTTTCATCAAGTAAGTATATTTTTATAACATAGGCAGTGTCTTCAGAAGGCAAATTTTAATGAAAACACAGTCTCATCTACCCTTTGTTTAGAGAAGTCATGTCTTTCCAACAGTGTTGAGTAAATGTTTCCTTAGTTCTGTTTTATGCACCTTAAAATGTCATGTGATCGTTTCCTATTCTTACACCATCAACATGAAATGATGATGTTTTCCCCCAGTTCATGAACATACTACTACACTTACAACCTAGCATTTCCTAGTGATGATGACTTAAGTATTTTGGTATTTTATAGTCCACAGTACTTGCTCATAATTTATTCTCTACAATATATTCTATAACTGTTGATGTGGAAGATACACTTTAAGTTGAAGACTGAAATATGGAGCCTCTGGACAGAGTGTCTATTCTCTGAAAGGTCAATAAAAGATTGGAAGAGAATATGTAGTCCTAAAGCTGAGATGATGATTGTGGCTTACAGCTAGCTGAAAATAGGAAAAGAGCAAAATAAATTCAGATACAACACAGAATACTCACTTTGCTTCTCGGCCAGCTAAAATCATTTGAAATACACCCACACAAGCACCTCTCTTGCCTTCCCAGTACTCAGGATTATTGTCTAGTCTCTCCAGAACGTCAAAGGCTTTGGCTGAATAGTAGAACTGACGCATCTGCACAGAAAGTGAAAAATTATTCCTGACCACCTTTCAGAAGGGGATTAAAAACACTGAACTCAGTTTTCTGAAATCAGCAGTAAGTTGTAGAAGCAATGTGCATTTTCCTGTTTTTCTGCAGGCAGCAAGTGACAGAACAGCGACATTGCAGCTGGGGAAATGGGAAACAGGTGGTATTATAACATCTTTTTCTGAGGTGGCCTTATCTAGTGTTGTACCAATGATACTGAAACCCTTGATAGAATATCAACCTCCAACTAGTCCAGACATTTGAAAATGAAACCACATTTCCTCATGTAGACATGGCCACTTACTTGTTTCTCTTTCGGGTTTAACTTAAACTTTTTTCTTCACTGTTCCAACACAGTACAAAAAAAAAAAAAGATTCGGTGACTCTATAATCCAAAATTTTCCTTAGCATAGGAAAATCCAGTGTGTACCCTATCTTTTCTGCCTTAGGTTCTCTAATTGTAATTGGGAACCAGGAGCAATTTGCTTTGCAACAGTCAATACAAAATGAGTGACCAGATTAACTGTGGCTTTCAAAGCCACCATAGCATATCTCATGTGGGCTGTATGAATGTTCTCCACTTGGGTAAGCCTGAAGGGCAATGTTTTTTGCGACTAGCATCTTCCCATGAGATAATAATAATAATTTTCTTTTCTTCACATAAATGTTGATTTTAACCACTGGTGACTGACAAACACTTAAATGTATGGGAATAAAGATAGTGAGTGTGAACACTGTCAGATGTGTCAGCTGAAAAGCAAAATTAGAATACTGATCTATCCAAATTAGTATCCAATCTAGTTCCATTAAGCAGGTACAGGTTTAATGTTCTCCTTCTATCTGACGTAAATCTCGGAAATGCTTCACCCCAAGTCATTTGCTGTTCCCCATATGGACAAGATGGACTATTGCATAAAAAGCATCAAGAAATTAGCATGAAATCTGCTTGCCAATTCCTCACTTAACAATTTCTATCAGCACAGCAGTGAGGCATCCAGCTACATTAACTCTCAGGAGACTGTTGACCTTGTTCTATCCATACTCATTCTGTTTTCTGTTGAGCAAAGCCTAATGCAACTGCCTTCTTAAGCTACATCTCTGGTGCTGCCTGTGGACCTCCAATATAATGTAATGTTTCAGAAACAACAGAAAAACGCCACATAAAATCAAATAACAGCCATTTAGTTCAAGAGGTACAATGGCTGCTAGTGTAGAAAGACAAATTATAATACTAAAGTAACGATTTTGGAGCAGTCATTTATGGCCATATGTAGACACATAATTAGGCTAAAAAATTTAGTTCTAAAATGCAGCTTTCAAGAGCTGGAGATAAATCCAAAATGTAGAGCTACTTCTCCTCTTCAGGACAAGAAGATTTTGAAAAGAATTTAGACAAAACAATCAACTGATTTAAGTGAGACTTTAAATGATCTAGAGAGATTTTATTGTCAACCTGCTTTCACAAATTGCATCTACAGAAAACACCAGAGGCATAGCCACTTGCTTGAGCAACTAGACTTGTAGGGTGAGATGGTAACTGAGTACTTGAAAGATGTACAAGGGATAATTCTTTCAGTTTTAGAAGATTGCTTTTGAGATCACAAGGAGTCTCTCCCATTACAAGCTTTACGGAAAACACAATACTGTCCTGACCAAGGGGGGAAAAAAAAAAAAAAAGGCATGATGCATCTTGCTGAATCTATGTTAGATTTTTTTCCTTAAAAGTTTTTTGTTATTTCTACCCATAATGAATCCCTAGTAGGAGAAGCAACTGTTATCATTATTGATAGCTCAAGCATGCAGTAATTTACCAACATTTTAATCAATGGGTTCTCTATCAAGAAGGCCTGTATGTTAAAATACTGACTAATCTTTGCCAACTCATTCACACTGTTAGACATCCTACTATTAGAAAAGAAAGTTCACTAGTGATGATGATAAAAAGTACAAAAAAAATGACTGTTGGTAAAATCACTGAATTTACATGTCCTATATCAAGCTCTAAAGAGAAAACTCACTTTGTAACAATCATTTGCAATGAGCTGCAATAGGTTACAGGAGTCCCCTGAGGTTTCCATCTTCAGATAGAGCTTCCAGGCTAGCTGTGGTTTCTTATTCATAATATCTGCAATAAAAACAAAAAGCTGGAATCGTGAAAAGAATATGCTATGCACAATATTCAGTGGAAGGTGGAACAGATATTCCTCTATTTCTTCCTTTAACGTAAATGTATGCCTCAGCCATGAGCATGTGGCTGGGAAGGGAAACTTGTCCTTATCTTCTGCCTTACTAGTGATAACACCCAAATCAGCAGAGAATACCAATGTCAAAAGGAATAATTATAGTGTTTACATCTTAATTTATATTTCACAGATAAGCAATAAGAACAACTCTCATGATTTCAGATGTGATTAAGGAACAGAAGGAAAAGCATCAGAGAAGTTTTTTATGCAGGATGATGAACTATGGTAATCCATTTATATGGTAAGAGTTAGAATTGTGTGTTCTTACACACAAACAATTTTAATTGTCACCAAACTGAGGTCTTTAATACTTGGTGCCCATGTCAGTCTAAATATTCAATTCCCATGATTCATAACAAACCAAAAGGAGAGGGCAGAGTTTGAAGCCCCTCCAAAACATAACAAAACTTGTCATTACTAGAAAAAAATGTTTCTAAATTCCTGAGATCCTGTATTGGTTTTAAATTTGTGTATATGACTAGAATTTTTCATTGGTCTTTAACTTAAAACATCACTGGTATACACAGTTAGAAATAAATGAAACCGAATCTTCCATCTTGATGAGTAGAAATTCTGCTAGGGTGACCTTTAACACGAAGGTTCTATTTCCTGTGATAAGAAGCCATTCTCTTGAATCTGTGGTTGGTATTCATAATTACAGGCTCATTCAAACACTGGCAGAAAAGAAAATTAAATTAAGTTTTCCTTTCTTTTTCAAGCCTTAACAGCTCTCTGAGAGTACACGGCTATTCACAAAAGGATCACTCGTGTGTTTTTTCAAGAGGGACTGTTTAGCTTGTTATACCTGTGTCCAATATGTCTATACTTATATTGCAGGTAGAATGGGTGGTAACCAACAATAAACGTAACATCAAATCACAGAATTTATAGACTCTTCTCATTTAGGAAGCAGCAAGACATCAAACTGATGATCTCTCATCAGCTCCAAATACCATATACAGTGGTAAACAGTCAGTTCTCAATTTCCAGCAGCAATCTACCTAGAGCAATGCAGTTCTGTGCTAATCCAATGTTTTTGACCTTCTCCTCAAGAAAAATTTAGTATAAATGGTACTATAATACTAAACAAAAAATTACAATCTGTCATGCAAAAGGATGTATCTCTGGTACTTTTTACCCCTTGGAAATCTGAGCAGTGAATTGTTTACTACTCAATCCCTAACTGTACTCTGACATGAATGTAGTATAATGTGATCTGTTAGTAATTTACATACTTGACACAACAAGGTAGCTATATTCATCATTCCCATAAAAAATTCAAATAAAACATTCATATATAAAACACTCAAACACAATCAGGTACTGCAGTTTAATTAAAAAGGAAATAAACTTGCACATCCTAAAACAGAGTTATACGCATCCCTATTTGTGATGTGCCTGTCTGGAAAGATCATGTTAGGAAATGTTTACTACATCTGCAATATGGCATAACATCCCAAAGCATACATGTTTACATTCCAGGTACAACTGCTGAAAATGGCTTGATAAGAAAACATTTTTGTATTGAGGCACAGTAAGGAAAACGAATTAGCCTAGGGAGTCTCAGATTCAAGTCCTTAGAAAAGCCCTCTTCTATACTATTTTGTATGTGGTATTGCAGCTGTCTCTGTACTGAGGTGTATTCTGCAGTGTTTTAAAGACTGGTTCAGAAAATATAAGTAAGATTTGCTATAGAATATTAAACAAAACAGAAGTTTCCTGGATTCAAAGAAATCCACGGAAAGAACTCTTCTAAGAGTTTGGAAGAAAAACATATGCTGGAGATTATAAAGGAGTTTGGACAACATGTAGAGTTACATGGTAGGAAGAAAAATACCATGTATGCTTGCCTGATTCCTCTCTTCCCTAGACATCTGACACTGGCTAACACTGAAGACAGAACCTTGAGCCTGAGCCAGAATGAATGCTTCTATTTTGTGGGTTTTTTTCTGAACATTTTAGAGTTGTAACTCAGTCTTTTAAGACAGAAAGTCTTCACTCAAGCAATTGAGTAGACAATTGAGAAGAAAAAGGGTCACTGGTCAGGACAAAGCTGTACTAACACTATTACAACAGCATTGCACTGAAGCAGTAATTGCCTATAAAAGCCAGATGTATGAAAGGTGCAATAACCACCCACACTATAACTAGTGCAATCAGCTTTTCCCTTTCATAGTCCTGAATCCACCTACAACATTAAATTCAATTAGGAAAGTGGATTGCCAAGACTGACGCAATATAGGAGGATCTGTATTCTGCAATGTTGAGAGTAAAGTGACTCACAGCAGCGAGCCAGCCAGCTAAGGTAAACAAAATCACTTTTTATCTTCTCACTCTGGATCAAAAGGAACACCTGCAGGAAGAAGGAAAATAAAATATTATACATGCATGTACTTTTAAACAAACAGAAGGCAAACCTTCCTTATTTCAACACACAGATAAGATTTAAGTCACACAAACTGCTCATGAGAAGGGTTTGGGCATGAAATTGCAGGGTAGGGGGCACCCCTCTGTGGAGTAGGTGGAGGATTCACACAGTTTGTCAAGGGACTTGTGCAGCTACACAACACCAAGCTGTGCAGAGAGTGCGGCCTGCCCTGAACAAGCTCCAGTGGGCGGCCATGCAACACAGCACAAAGGAACACTGGGCCTGTGGGAAAAGCTATTTGGAATGTGTTTGTTTAGAAAGCAATGCAAGCAATTATATTAGCATCTTCTTGAAATACTAGAAGTTTCATATATAGATGAGACTTTCCTTCCATACATGTCAGAGATCATTCCAGGTCTGCAATAAGCCATTTCTAACCTTTAGAGTTTCAGTATGGTTCTCAGGCAAAGCATTCATCTTTTGTACCTTACTGTACAAATACAAGTTTGTTACATACTACATAAAAAGGGATGCGTGGGGGAAGTTGTACATTTTAAAATGTACTCTAGCTTTGCTCAAAGGAAAAAAAAAAGCTATTTATGCCTCTCTCAAGTACACTTGTAACTATACTGGATGCTACTAGCAAAAATCAAAATACCTTTATAAGAATAGATGTATGTACTGGAACAGTGAGTTATGCAAATTACTGACATTTGTATTGCTTAAACCTCGCCAATCCCCTAATTTAGGGGGAGAGGAGATGGAGTAATAGGGAAGAAATAAAATGAAAGCAGCATTATCACTGTAAGTAGCACTTTATCATATGTTTTATTTTATTATGTCTAGGGAGGTATGCTTTTAAATAACTTAGTAAGTGCTATACGTAGATGTTTTACAAGTTTATGAGACACTGGGGAAGGCTGATCTTTATATGGAACTGTCATCATGACCCAAGATCAGGCATGAGGCCAGATGTATCAATATAAGTATATAATTCTGGTGTTTAAATGCATCATCTGTAGAACACAAGTTTCTATAGAACAGCTTCTAAAAACATAAGTGGAAAAATGTAGATTAACAGGAGTTTACAACTTTCTGGTTCTTTGTTGCCTAGTTGCTGCTAAAACTTACTTATAGCATTATGATTTTTATGGAGTTTCAGGAGTCAGCATAGCCTGGTAGCATAGTTTTGAAAGATTTTCACGAGGCTAAGTGAATTGAAAGCTTGTTGAATTGAAATATATATCCATTTTCCTTACAGTTTTGGATATTTTTCTTCAAGAGAGAGGCAATTTTGGGTCACGGAAATTAAGGGGTGAGGGTGCTGGATGGGAGGGTAGGGATGGGGGGAGAGACAAGTTATAAAGCCAGGAGGGCTCTGTTATTGACAAACCTGGATAGCTAAAAAGTTAGAAAGACTGGAAAAACAAAACAAAATAAAACATAAACCCCAAACCAACATGATTCACTTTAGGCTATGTGGTGTGGGATTTTTCTGTGGCTTGTCTTCTTTTCTGGTCTTGTGGAAAATGTTGCTTCCACTTTCATAATAGCTATTTGCTTTTGCATATTTTAGTTGTAATTAAGTTTCTGCTGCACACAGACATAAAAAAGTACTGGGTGTAGAAGTTAATCTCTTCCAGCTGCATCTGAATGCTGCTGAATAAGATAGTGAGCACTTCCTCTTTTCCTCCCACATATCCCAGAGGAAATTTTTTTTTTAAACACAAATTTCTAGGGACACCTAGAAGCTCTTAACTATTCAGTGTCTTTGACTTAGCATGCCCTACTCAGTCTGAACAAAAAGAGTGCCTGGGACCCCAGACAAAGCGTAGAAAATCTGATTAACAGGCCATTCTTTGATCAATTAGAGGTAGCTGCAAGCACTCTTTTGATGCACCACAAGCAGCATGACTCCCTGTATACCTCACATTACAAGATTAGCAAGATAATCTTTTCTGAATAGTGCTCACTGAGAATTTCAGTTCCTCTAAGAAGGGGAAGAAGATGTTCTACAGAACCTGCTTATTTTCACCCAACATGAAGATCTGGGTGAAGAAAAGGAAGGAAAGAGGGGAATATGGGGGACATGTTTCCATTGCTGTTTTTCAAGGAAAATAAATACATACCTCTTCAGCTTCCCTAAAATTGCCCATTGCAGCTTTGGCTTGGGCATAGTTGAAGTTAAAAGTGTCACTGTTGTAAAAGTAACTCTGAAAAATACAGACAAACCTCAAATAAATACAACCAAAAAAATCCCCTCCCATGATAAAACAACATTAAAAATACATCCCTCTCTGCCCCAATCTGAGTCAGATCATATAAAGAAGACAATGGGAAGGAAAAAGAAAATCCTACATTAGGAACATACGGTATTCATAAACAGTGGGCAGAAAAATTATGGACTAGCTTTTCCATCCTACATTTGTGACTACAAACACTGCTGAAACATTACACAGTATTAACTATGAGAGATCTGGAAAATGTTCCAAGCTTAAAATTGCAGTGGCAGCTTTTGTGGGTATAATTTTCACTTGGAACATGTGAAGACATGCTGTGCTGCCATGGTCTCTTTCACTTCCCAAGCACTTAATTCACCACTAGGGTGGGTAAATAGGCAGTTAACTTCCTTGAGTCTTAGAGGCAATGAACAGTTCCGTTTTTCCAAGGCTTTCCAAGGTTTATGAAGAGATCCTGTGCATCTGGTTATGGGATGGATGCCAATCTGACAAAGTAGATTTCATGATGGAGGTGGAGCCACAGTGCTGGGCTGTAGCAGATAGCACACCAGGTAATAGGACTTCTTCAAGCAAGCCTTGCTTACAAGTACCCTTGTCTCTAGCTGAAGTGAAACACTGAGTTTTTCTCTCCTGTAGCACTAGATATGACACATCTGGTTACGGACACATCGGATTGAACTAGCTGTATCTTTTCTGAAAATCTACATAGGTCAAAGCAGGAAATGTAACTCAAGGTACAGGTTAGGCTGATATTTAGCGCTGACCTGATCACATTCAGAGTGAAGTATAACTCAGATGACCAAAAGTCAGCTGTGTTCTACATTCAGAGTTGTCCCACACTGAAGGACAACAGAGCTGGCAGAGGTAAGATAGAACACAACACTAGATGCAGGCATGAATGGGATGGAGGATCCCTGCCCAGCAGCAGTGCAGTGCTTATGAGAGAGCATGGGAAAATAGGTGGTTTATCCAATATAGTTACTGCAAGAAAGCCTCCCTGTAAGCGTAATAGCAAGGTGTAGGGAAGAAGAAATGTTTTTCTTTATACCTTTATAAAATAAACTGAACTTGTGTAGAAAGATTGAACTTTTGGGGTTTTTTCCATCTTTAGAGTGAGGAGGAGGTAAAAAGCATAGTTGGGACTGTACAAAAGGTAAACAAAGCAAGGTACAAATCCCTTTCCCAGTAGTATCTTCTTTCATGATGTAGGGACACTGAGGAACCTCTTCCTTTCACTGTCACAGGCAGTTTACAAAGGGTACTGATTTAGTCCACCCACATACATCAAGCTAGTGCCTTGAAAGGAAAGGTGAGGGATTGCCACTATTTGCCAAATGTCCAGCTTTCACCTAAACAGTTTATGGTAACCTGCACAAGCCAGCAAATTCAGCAAGCTGTGTGACAGCATGAGGATGAACCAATTGGTGTGAGCCTTAAGCTCAGTTTGTGAAAACATTTCAGTGCCCTTACTAATGGGTTTCACCATAAGAGGATTATGACACTTTACTGCATTCTTTCTTAACAGTAGTTTCATGTGAATCAGCACAAGTCCCAGGTTAATCAAAGGTGGTGAGCCAGATGCTAGTTTTACTGTGTAAATGCTTTCTTCTGTTCAAGTAGACCTCATTGTATTTTTTAATTAAAATGAAGAAGAATCTTTGTCAACAACCAAACTCACAAAATGTGTCATTCTGTCCTGGTCATGTAAGTGTTAGAGACCAGACCTGCTGCAAAACCAAAACCAGGAGAAATGAGTAAGTGCTGCTGATAATACAACATATTCACAGCAGCTAGTTTCTTTCTTCCTTTTTTTTTTTTTTTTTTTTTTTTTTTTTTTTTTTTTTTTTTTTTTTTAAACCACATTATATGTGCTGGACTTTACCCTTTTGTGGTCTTTTTAGAGGTCTTCAATGTTTTCATAAAACCAACTGTCCTCTGAGTGATGTCCATTTCAATAAGATGCTCAGATACCCAGCTTAAAAATAAAGAATTCCCATTGTGACCACAACTCATCAGAGCCTGAATCAGGTTGTTTTTAACTCAGTTAATCCCTGACAATGTTATAATGTCACCCTTGGGGCAATACATTTATAGTAAGGTGCCCTCTGAGACTTCTTATGCATAAAGCAGTTTTAATTGATCATGGATGAAAGTGGTGTTTCTTGAGAGAATATTAAGCAAGTAATCATCATAGATGGCAGCCCCGTTTTAAGAGCTGCAGAAATTCTACTGAAGTTTATTCCTGTGAATGGAACACAAAGGTTAATCCATGTACACCTTGCCTGTAACATGGTACAGACAGAACTGTATTTGCATCCCTGTGACCTATAGAGAAGGGAAATGACTTAAGTAAATCTGAGCATGGCTAGTCTCAGCTGAAAAATTATGAGAATGATCAATTACTTCAAATGGAACAAGCAAGAAAAGTTGTAGTAAGCAGTAAATTTTTTTCTCATATACCTTGGAGGTGGTTTGTAATCATATTTAACTTTGACCTTTTCAGGTTAGAACTAATTGTTTAAGAACTTTTTCAAGGAAATGGAATGAGCTAAGCGTATCTGTGGAGTAATTAACTGCAATATAAATATAAGAAATACACAGAACTAATTCTCTGGAAATTACCATCTATACCCACTGTCAATAAATTGAGACCAGATGACCAGTTCTAACTAGAAATCTAACTTTAAGTTGCTCAAGTAAGGCAAAGCAATTTCTACTGTTAATTTCCTTTTCTTCAATTACACACATACTCCACTTTGGAGTGGTGGTGGTGGCGCATCTCTTCATTCCACTATATTGGAGCCATTCCAGTGGCCAAAGCCACTAGGATTTCTTCAAAGGTCTCCTTCCAGACGAAGTTTAAAAACCCTACACCTTCACCATTTTTCACTCAGCAGCTGCTTTTGGGCACCACTACAACCACATGGGTTTTTTAGATCTCATACTCCCTATAACATTGTAGTTATGCTCATCTTGTGTATCTCTCAATTCTTTTAATAATTTATTTTAAGATTCTCATTTCTCTTCCTACCAAACACAGAGTTATTTCAATTCTACTTTCAAACCACTGGAGCAAGACTGCAATAATTTATTCCATAATCACACTCCAGCCTCCCTCTTTCCTCACATTTGACTTTAACTGTGTATCTCTAAGTTATACCCATTCTACCCACTGATGTGATAATGCTGCACAATGTTGACCTCAAGCTTCTCTTATTTTGAAAAATGCAACATAGCCTGCAAGATACTCGGATAACTTTCACAAAAATAACATTCCTAACTTACTGCTTTGGTAATACTACCCTATTTTAGTCCTTCAGTGACTGCTTTCCCCGTAAAATGTAAATGTTATTCCTTTCAGAGTCTTTCGTATCCTATCTTCCTTACACACTCTTGTTTACTAAAATGTTGTCCCAATTATTAAGCAGTGTCAATAATCTCCATCACTTACTTGGTAAGTCTTAAGAAAACATTTAGGGTTTTTTCCTCCATGCTGCCCACCCCATAAATATACACTTTTTTTTTTTTTAAATTGTCTTCCTTTAATTATATTTCTTATCTTCTGTGATGCCATGAGAAAGCCTGATAATGGTTAGATTACAAGTGTGATGAGTCCATCATACTCACCATGCTCCATGGTACTATTTTCTAAGTTGCTTCTTTACATTTTAATCCATTTACTGTACTGACCACTGATGTCCCACTATCACTCCTGTGTTTTATTTTTACTGTTTTGTTTCTGTGTCTTTTAATGTTTCCATTGTGTCTTACATATTACAGTCTAAAAGTAGTGATTCCATACATTACCGTAGTACCAATACTAAATAATAGTACTAACCTTGATTGAGTTGAGGTAAATTAGGACATTAGGAAATTGTCTAAGAAGAAAGAAGCAGGAGGACATGCACTGTCTCCCTGGAATGGTATCTAAAATTCAAAAGAGAGATGCAAATTTGTAGAATTTTAAAACACATGGTAATGGAAATCACTGCCAAGATTGCTGCCATCTATGAAAGCAGCTAGTTTCTAAAAAAGTTTCTAAAAATTTTAGGAAAAAAACATTAGCTCATCTTGTCAACTCTACAGCATCCAGTAACTTTTGCAAGACTTTGTTCAACAGCAAACTCTACAGAGACAAATAATTTTACCTAATAAGCCTTTTCCATGACACAATTTGCATAGTATAATTTTACCATTAATTATCCTTACTCTTAGGAAATGACACTTTATACAAAGCCTGAGTTTGCTATTATTATGCCATTAGTCTTCTTTCTTTAAAAATATGCTTTTTGGATATCCTGGACAAAGAAACTCTACATATTTTCATTTTAGTTTGAGTAAGACAGTAAATTTGATATAACGAAAATATTGTTATTAAAAAGAATTAAAACAGGAACAAGTAAAATACCAGTGATATCAAACAGTATGGAAATTAATGTCCATGCATTTGGGATTACCACATTGCTCACAAGAGGTAAAGCCATAAATAAGTTAGACATATCAGTTCAAATGAGCATCATTAAGCTTTGCTGCTATCTATGTCTTCATAAACTTTGTTGCAACTCTACTATGCTGTCACCCACTCTAACATTGCAAACTGTGTTACTGAAAACTATCTCAAAGCTTTTTTAAAGATTCTGAAGCAAGCTTGCTAGGACTAATTTTTGTCAGACCCAGCTAGCAGACATGGACGAACCCAGGTAGCAGCTGGGAAGGCCTAAATGGAAGTGATAGCAAATCACTACTATTCCACTACATCAAGCGATCATTAGAGAGGATGCTGCTCTGTGCAGTTTGGAAAGGTGACAAGAGAGAAGATCCTAAGGATACCAATATCCCTGAGGTAATCTGCTCCTGACCGTTGGTTACCATCGGTTACCATCAATCCAAAAATTAAAATAACTTTTCTGTATAAAGAAATTTCATGTAACAAAAGACCAATATTTTGACTCCATACCACCACAAAAATCGAGCATTCAACTGGAAAACTGTATATTCGCCTTTAAATATGGCAGGTAGTTATTATTCCTGGAGAGCACTATAGAAGATGTCAAAATACATTTCAAAGGAAAGCAAAATATTCTCATTTTTTATCTTTTAGCACTAGGACTTAGTGAGCTTGGATGTCCTATCATTTTCATATAGAGACAATCAATCCTTATCTATGTCTGAACCATACTGTTCAGTTCTCCATCTTCAAAAGATTATTTGGTTATTTATGAAGTGTTCACTTTAGAACTGGTCTGTGTATTTATCTGTCCTTTTATACATGCAGGTGTAGTTTTCATGACATATATATGCCTTTACTGGACAATAACAGAAACAGTTTTACAAAAAAGAGCAAAGAAACACTGATTAACGAGACTATAGATAACTCAAAAATGACCCTTTTCTCTGAAATTTGATTTCTGAAGTTCGTAAAATCAAAGTTTATTTGAACAAAATTTAAAAAATGCAAACCTGCAAAGAAGACTTAAAACTGAGGATGCATTTTAGTAAATATGAATCACAGTAACAAAATATTAAAAACCACAATATTCTCATAAATGATTTGAGTGTTTCTAAATTTTGGTATTTATTCTTATGTCCACATCTTGGCAGAAAGTTTTATTATCCCAGCACACCATCCCCCATATATTTTACTGAAAGATTCCATTACAGAAAGCCAAACAAGTACATCAGTCTGTCTCATACAACTCAGCAATGAATACTACGTAGTGACAGAAAAAGTAGAATTTTCCAATTTGCCCCATGTGGCTTATGCAGAAAGAGGAAAAATTTGTTATTTGAAAAAAATTACTTATGGTGACCTAAGAGAACCTCAAAGAAAAGACCGCATGAAGTTCAGAAGAAATGTTTCATTTCTCTCACCCAACATCAAATATGCCTGAGCTGGTCCTAAAAGAGGACCACTGTAAACAAATGGGGTGCTGTTTTTCATTATGCTTGCAGTGGTTTCGAGTAGTTTGTAAGACTTATGCTAAGCACCAGAAAAACTGCATTTAATGGAAAATGTTAATTTGTTTTCATTGATGTTCCTCTTGCCCCATTTCCTCTTTAAAAGAAATCTGATCTAATTTCCAACAGTTAGAGACCCTAGTAGAAGAGAATGAGAACTAACTATAAAAATTTACTTATATCCTCCTTGGTAATGTCTGTTCCATTTCACTTCATTAGGATTAAGAATTTTTACCAAGCTTAAAGAAACTCCATGCTGCTGTTCAGGTATTACTTCTACTGCTAGAGAATGAATATTGACACCTACGCTTCCTGGATTACTTTTAGTTTTTGTTTTGTCTGTCCCCTGTTAAAGTGCACAATATCCAACATGAGATAAAATGCATACATTTAATGGAAATGATTGCACATTAACTCAGTTTACTCCATGTTCCTTGAACCTCCAAAGCAGAGATCTAATTTAAAAAAGCAAGGGGCTTAATTGATGACTACAAATGACTTTACAAAAAAAATGACACTGTTCTTCCTAAACTCCTATTGCTGCTTTTCTTAATGCAGTCAATAGAATTTCTACAGTTAACAAAAGCAAGTCAGGAAAAATATTCCACATCTTCATTTTAATTCATTATTTTTTGATAACCCACATGAAAATAAGAAGCCTTGTAGACTGTTGTGGTTTAATCCCAGCTGTCAACTAAGTACCATTCAGCTGCTTGTTCACTTCATCCTCCACTGCCCCCCCCCAAAAAAAAGTAAAACTTGTGGGTTGAAATAAGAACGATTTGATAATTGAAATAAAATATTATTATTAAAATAATATTAAAATATTATTAGTAATAATAACAGTAATAATACTAATAAAAAAGGGAGAGAGAGGAATAAAACCCAGGAGAAACAAATGATCCAGAATACAATTGCTCACCGCCAACTGACCCATGCCCAGCCCCTCCCCAAACCACAGTAAGCCCCTCCCAGCCAACTCCCTCCAGTTCATGTACTGGGCATGGTGTTCTGTGGTATGAAATAACCCTTCTGCTCATTCAAATCAGCTGTCTTGGCCATGCTTCCTCCCAGCTTCTTGTACAGCTACTCACTGGCAGGGCATGGGAAACAGGAAAATCCTTGATTTTGCAATAACTAAAACATCGCTGTGTTATCAACATTATTGTCATAGTACATTCAAAATGCAGCACTGTACTGTTCTCTAAGAAGAAATTTAACTCTAGCCCAGGCAAAACTGGGACATAGGCCCAGTTGCAAGCAAACACACAGCAAAGGATTTCCTCACTCTAGCAAACAACCTACTTCTGTATTATAAATCTGCAAAGCCGCTAAGCAACTTGATAAAGACCTTAAATGTCCTTGGAAGGATCCAATTCTAGCTGGATGGGAGGTGCTGAAGCATGATGTACATGCTTGAACAGCATGGCCGGCTAGTTAGGAAAAACCCAAGTATACAAACAGCAAGAATTCTGTTCTCTGTTCTAAATCCAGCAAAACAAATTACCACAAATATTCAACATAGTGGCTAACATGCTAAGTTACCTAAGAACATAAAAACTATTATATTGGGTCCAAGGTTTGTCTAGTTCAGAGTTTTCTGGGTAAGAATCTACAGCTATAGAAAGAAGATATTCTGGTTTCACATATAATACATACTGTGGTATGTAATGGCATTTCTGCTGATGTTTATCTAAGCTCCCAACAATCTGTACTGAGGACTTCTTAATCACTGCTGAAAAATTTGTGTTAAGCAGCCAATAGAGTTTTCATCTACAACTTTTTTATACATTCTGGTTCTCACAAATTTATCTATCAAATAACTTGTGTTATGTGAAGAAGTAATTAATGCTGTTTATTTAAATGTCTTGAGTGATAGTTTATGTCAATGCTCTTTGATTTTTGTATTGTAAATAATTCTTCTCTATTCCTCTTTTCCTTGTCATTTATGATGTACATAATCAAACTCAGTCATAATTTTTCTGCCCATGTATTATGCTTTATTTAATCTCTCCTCTTCTCCTACTTCAAGAATCTATCCTGTTTCTTTGATCGTCCTTGCTGTTTTTGTTGTATCCTTTTTTGTTCTACCATTTCTTTAAAGAATGTAAGAACCAGAACTATAGACAGTATTCAAGGAAAAAAATACATCTGTATACAATGACACAGTAATTATTTTTGTTTTCTCTTTCCTCATCAATTCTTAAGATCCTTTTCAACTTTTCTGATAATTTTGTTAAATTTAATTTGCATATTATAACCCAGTCTTATACAGCGCTTCACATCTTTCATCATTACAGAAGCTTTTATATGTACTACTATGGGTAATTCTGTGCCATTGGCAAACCTAGTTGCTATAGATGAGTAATGAGATGGTTGGATCTCACAATTAAGGGACAAATATCATGTGTATGTTAGGAGTTTTGTAGATGTATAGTTGTTATTGTGGACTGTCCTCCCATAGTCCTCTTTCCCCTCCCCCTTGTATTGTTGTCACGGGATGGCCTTGGTAGTCAGGGCATTTGGGGAGGGCTGGCTTGGTACTATGGCAACACCTGACCTCCAATCGAGATGTAAGAAAGTGATCTCCACCAATGGATGGCAAAGAAGGGGTTGACTGACAAGACTTTGGGGGCGAAGGGTATAAAGAGCAGAAACGCATTTTGCAAACGAGCATGTGGCTGTTGGTCATGAGATTTTCATTGCTGCTCCTTCTCTTTATTCAGTCCTTAGTTGTATTTTGTTAAGGTTTAAACCTTTGAAATTTTAAAAAAGTGTGCATCGTTTCTCACACTAGTCATGTCATAATTTGTCTCCTGTAGCCCATTAATTATGAATACAAGCCCTTTCTTTAGATAAACAAAAGGTTCTTTCAAGTGTTCAAATCAGGTACCTTTTATCCTTTTCACTGCTGTTTCCCTGTAAATTTTCTGCTGGAAATGAGAAAGGTTATTTTGTAGCTTCTCTTCATAGGATTAGTACTGTGGACATTTTTGAGGTATTTGCTAACATGTGGATTTTGAATTTGATTATATTCAGATAACTGTAGTAAAATTGTAATTTCATCATAAAATTTCAGCTCAGGTGGTATGTAATTCAATATTGGTCCAGAGTTACCTGATCACTTGTGCTTTCTCTAAGAAAGACAAGAAACAAAAAGTTCATGCTGTTTATTATGCCACGTAATTGCATTTATTAGTTCAATATAGGCAGAACAAAAGTCTCCAACTATTACTTATCTTTCTATATAAAACCTGTAACCTGTTTAATATGCCACTCACTCTTCCTATCCAGGCTGGCTGGTGAATAATTTGGCTTCAATATGGTGATTTGCCTATCTAAACATATAATTGAATGCAATATTATTTTACTAACTGATAAAGAAAAGCTATTTATTTTGAGAGAAATTTTCTATCCTATTTAGAACCATTTTTCCACTGGCATAATGTATTTATCTATATTTATGTATGATTATTTATGTACAATGTATTTTTATTTAATGTACAACCCCCATTGTACATTTAATAGAAACAATATACTATGTTACCTTCCACCTATCACATAATAAATATTTCAGTTCTTAGCTTCCTCTTCTAAAATCAGGCTTCCACTTTATCCAACTTTTTAAAAAAATCTGATTTTTTAATAAAAACACTTATTTGGGCTTCATGTGTTTGAGGTTTTGTTATATCCTACCTAAATAGAACTGTTTGCCTCTTCTATTTCCTATCTACAGTTTGTTGATCTCCATCTGTTCTTCATTTGAGGTTAACAACCCCCCTCACACTATTTTACCTTTAAAGGGATTACCCTGCACTCTTTGCTCTTCTCTATGGCAGTTTCCTCCCACAACTTTTAAGATGACAAAGCAGTTCTTACACGGAAGTACCAAGAGGGTAAGAGGCTCACAGTACTGATGTTTCCTTTTACCTCTGATTAGAACCAATCCTTCCCATAGGCTCATTTTTTTCCAGTAATCCACCTTCCTAATTGTACTACATTTCTGTTGCCATTCCCCTGGCCCCAGCCATTGAAAGGTTGAAGTCTCAGCCTCTCTATCTTTATTTTGCATATGAGTTTAAAAATATTTCACAGTAAAATTCAGACTTTTGGCTTCCTAACAATTTCAATTTTGGGCTCTGTCTTCACAAGGAATCCTTTCCCTGACTATCTTTTCCCTATCTCTGTATTATTTTTATCCATGTGTGCTCTGGTCACTTGTCACACCTGCATGACTATTGTAGGCATTAAGATGCTCCCACTAACTGAGTCCTCCAATGCTATAGTTCATATTGTTTCCTCCTGTTTTCTGGGATCCCAGCTCTGAAGGGACAGCTTCAACGCAAAAGGAATGAGTTAGGGAAATCTCATCTATGGAACCACTTCCAGCTTTCTTATGTGAAATTCTCTGATGTGTGACCTCAAAAGTACCAGGGCTGCAAGGGCTGCAAGAATAGAATGGCTCAACAGTATTTCTAAAACTTTCTTCAGTGATGCCACTCTGTTGCTGGAGCTCCTTCTCTTTAGTCATCATGGACACAGGACACAGGTCTCTGAGGACCATGAGCTGTTTGCACCATAAACATGCACAAGTTACCCACCAAAAGAAACAATACTAAGTGACAATGCCTACAAAGGAAACTGGCAAGCCCCATTTAGTCTGAATTTCTATGTTACAACTACTGACTTTTTTTTTATTTGGGATTTTTGGTCTTGGCAAAGAGAAGGGAAGGGAAGAGAAGAACTTGGTCTGGTCTATTACTGAGTAAATAAAACTAAATATTGAAAATACACTGACTGGGGGGCATGGTGGTAGGTGAGTTATAATGACTTTTTTTCCTCTCTCTTATTCAAGCAAGAAGTTAGTCCCAGAGCTTCTATTTCTCCCTGTAGCCAAAGTTCTCTTTACATTTGTATGACCATCAATTTCAGGGCATGCTCTGTGCTAGGACTCTATGTACTTGACAGGTTTTCATTAGTGGTCCTAGATTTGTACCTGTGTATCTCTGCCTGTGAGGTTTCAGCCACTAACTTCATCTAATTAATTAGGTGGTTGTCTTCCATTTCTCTAATGTGGATTATTAGGCAAAGGAAAGCTGCTACAAACTCTCTCACAAAGACTTGCAGTTTGCAGTACAGCCTCTTTTCCAGATGAAGTCGTATAGTAATGTTTTGAATCAAGATTTCTAATTTAAACTCACAAATTTGTTTTAGACTACAATTTAGACTTTCTGAAACTCAGCCTATAGAAACAAAATGCCTAGCAATATTCCTGCTAATAGTCAGCAGTTAGACACAGATATGGTATATATTTGGATATTTTAAGATGGCTTACTTAATGGAAAAAGAACATTTCAAACATACCACATTCACTGGCTGATTCCCCCACCAACTGGAAGAACTGTTGCGCAATTTTCAGATGATCTCTCTGGAAGAAGAATTTTAAAAAGTCCAAGATGAGTTCCAGGGTTGATGCTACAATACACAGCAAAAATATGCTCTGAGGAACACTTGGGGAGCAACTAACAGATAAACCAGAGCTGAAGCAAAAACAGAAAAGGTAAATGTGCCACTCTATGTGCTTAGATAAAGAAGAACACTGTACAAAACAAATGGAAGTATTTGAAACAGGATAGAGAAATCAAATTCATCTTGATTTACTATCAAGACCAGCAACAGAAATTTGCACTTCATTCATTCTAGACTGATTATTGTACAGAAGGAGGTTAGGAGACTCAGAAATCCTGCAATCTAAATAAGAAGTGACTGCCTCTTTCACTCCATTCCAGTTTCTACACATCTGTTCACATTATATCATTGGAGAAGCTGGAGAACTCATGGGCTTTACTCACCGAGCCCATTTCTTGTCCAAGTGCTGCATTTACCACCCCTTTGAGGATGTACTCCTGGGAAAAAAAAAAAAAAAAAGTTAAAAGTGATCAGAGAAGACATGATGAAGATTTCAGAAGACACATAGAAGTGTATGTGTACATTATTTTCTTCATTAATTCAACTCTATCATAACTGAGTTTAGCAGGTAGCTGCTTACTGTGGTAGTGTTTAAGCACTAATTGGTACTTAAGTAATAAATAACTTAAACACTAATAAGTATTTACGTACTAATTTAGTCCCCCAAAATACATTCCACTTGCTAGGTAGTCACTTTTACTAAATATGTTAGATGCAAAGGGGTCCTGTGTTTTCTGGTAAGTCTTATGGTCAAAGACAATACACTAGGAGGAACATGTTAACATCCTTTCATGCCCACTTCACCATCATATCATCAAGAAGTGCACTGTTGTTATACTAAAGCATAGATCCCCTTTCAAATATGCACATTGGTTAACCATAACCACTGACATCCTTGCTGCAAAATTCCTAGTGTTTCTCATCAGGACAAATAAAGAGGTCTGTGCTCTGTGGCCATGTTACTCTAGTGAAATTAGGAACAAAAGTTGAGTACCCTGAAACCTCTAGTATGAGAAACTATAGTTTAATTCTTCTCTGAACAAATTTTTCTCAGCATGTTACATACTCTTTTGTCTTACCCAATTCTTATAATTAAGAGTTATATCTATAAACCTGTTTTAGTAGGTACTCCTGATAAACCAGGACAGCCCTGTCACAGAGGCAGACACAGAAGAAGAGAGACACCTTTCAAGAAACCAACAACAAAATGTAAAGAAACAATCTGAGAGTACTAGCCAGGATAGTAAGTAATCATTTCAGCAAACAAACTGTCTTACAGATGCCTAATTATTATCCTACAGGCATTGAGACAAAGAAGAAATTTGAGAAGTACTCAAGGAGGTTTTAGAAGTAGTTTTGCAAGTCTTAGCACAGAGTTCCTTACAAGTGTGAGGGAGAAATAGAAAAAAAAAAAAACAAAACACAAAGATTCTTATTTCAAAATGTGATCAAGAATTATTAGCAAAGTATATTGAGACAACAAATGATACAATAGGACCAATAGCTGCAGAAAACCTTTCAAGTAAGTTTTGCTATACTGAAAAATGCAAGAAGTGTAAAGCAACATCAGAAGACACTCCTCACTCCTCAGCACAGAATCACCGGATCTGTGTTTTTGAGGTTTTCCTTTTCCTTCCCTCCCTCTCTCCATCTAATTCCTTACATGGACTCATGAAAGGTCTCTTTTACGCCCAGCTATGTGACCTTTGGAAAATAAACAGCAAAGAGGAATAAATCAGAGACTAAAGATGCTGAAACTGCCACAGAAGAAAATTACAGTAGCAGCCAAGGGATACTGCAGTTTTCACTCATGGCAGTGTGATGGGATTAGAAAATACCATTTATTAAAACTGTTTAATTTAGCTCATTTTAATTGAAATGGCTTCAGTACAAACTATATGAGCATCTGAGCTAGCAGATATGAGGGATGAAAGCCACCACCAGGCAGACAACCAGCTATAGTTGTAAGGGGGCTTTTACCTATGCAGTAATTGTCCATTTCCCAAAATCAAGGCTGCACACAAAAGAGCTGTGTTCTTAGTTGAACCCAGGTGGTAGAGTAATAAACAGGCTAAGTATTCATATATGTCCATATGTAATATTTTATGCATGCACATTAAATATATTGTTGATGAAGGAATGAAAATACAAGAGTTTTAAGAGTGGGAATGGGGCAAGCTGTCCTAAAGATACCAGTTTTGTACATGGCAGGTTTCATATCAGTTTATAACCTCTGTCTTTATATGCCATGACATCATTTTCCAATTACCTGTGGAGCTGTAGGTTCCAGGTCCTTAATCAGGTTATAAGCCTCCTGCACATCATCTGAAATGCCAGACATCAGAATGCATGACAACCCATAGCACACTGTATTAGAACAAGTCACTTATTCCTCTACAACATTCCCCAAAAGTCATTGACTTAGAAATAAACCACTTAGACAGGAGGAGAAAGGTAACTATAAATCATTGTGAATTTCTATTACAATGGTGATAGTTTTCTAGAACTCAAATAAACACAGAGTGAGTAATAGCTTCTTATTTACTACAGTTTTCCTAGCAGAGATGGTTTGGCCCCTTTGTTCATAATCCAGGGGCTGCCTTCTCAACGGCACACGGTCAAAATAATAAATCCATCATCTTCCCATATTCTGTTTTCTCATATTTATTTAGCCCTCAAAGAGAATAGGGTAACATGACACTGTAGGGAAACTTCATCTTTTCCTTAGCAATATTTCAGCATCTGCTCGTCAGACCTTAATTAACAAGGAAAAAGCACTACTAGTATAGAAGTTTACATGTGAAGTTTGAAATCTATAAACAACTTCATTTCCACACAATAAAACTGAATAGATCCTAAACTTTACTCAAATTAAAAAAAAAAATGTTGGCACTATGGTTGGCTTTGTAAACCAGCCTAGTGAAGATCCTCTGTTCCTGGCAAAATTTTGTTAATACAGCATTACACCAACTGCCCACAAAAATAAGCCTTATCAAACAAAATTTTTTTTTCGCTAGAACATACAATCCATGCAGGCACTTAAGGCAATATACACTGGAGCTGCCAGGCTCTCACCCATCACCTCTGCTTTTGTACTTACTCCCTTGACTCCCTTGAACACAGCATAACCTTTGCTTTCCGCTCTTTTGTTTTTTTTGGGCTAGCTCAGACCACCACCACCACCACCAAATAAAACTACAGTAAACCCTCATTTTTATCAACACAGTGTAGACCATCAACACAGAATTATGCTCTTGAGGCTCCAACAGAAGTGACTAGCTAATCTCATGGGAACAGATCACAGCAGGATACCAACTGACCTCAAACCCTGTTAGAAGTCACTGCCCTGAAGAGTCAAAACAATGAGGTGCATGTTTGTGCTTCAGTCATTCCAGTTCAGAGGATATATTAGCACAAGCCTACGTTTATCAGAGACCTTTTAATTTTGGAGAGACAGCTGTAGTCATAAGAAGTAAAAACTTCTCACTTTCCTAACCAACACTGCTACCCTACCAAGACTTAAACGTGGAATCACAGCCAAACCAGAAAAAAGGTTTTAGTCTGAATTCCCCTTGACCTTCTTTGTCAGTACGCAAATCATCTGTATATCACAGTGAAGAGCAGAACCTAACTAATAAAAATTAGTGCAAGGTTAACAGCATATGTGTAAACAAGACTTATTTTGAACTGATGCATGAGATGCACTTTGTTTCCATGCAAGTAGAACTTAATTTGAAACATATGTTATTATCAACAATATTATTGTGCAAAATAACTGGTAATAGTATTGCCTATAGTGAGACTGGCAACAATAATACTGAACAGAAAGGTGGCTGGGGACAGCAGACATGGGTTTACCAATGCCAAAATGTACTCGCTAATTCAAGGTGTGACCGGTTGTGTGAATAAGGGGGTAATGGTTGATGCTGTATAGCTTGACTTTAGCAATGTCTCTGACATGGTCACTCATACAAACTTGAATGATAGGACTGGCTAAGTAAGACTATAAGAGGATGGAAAACTGGCTGGACTACCAAAGTGGAGTGATCAGTCGTACAAAATTCAACAGGTGGCTCAACAGGAATTGAATGCCCCAGGGACTGATACTGTTGAATAACTTATTTTTATTAATGATCCAGATGATAGCATAGAGTACTCTAAGCAAGTCTGAAAATGGTGAAAGATTGTGAAGAAAGCTCCCAGATATTGAGAAGAGCTCAGTAGGCTGAAAAAATGGGATGAAAGAAATCTGATGAAGTTCAGTGGAGGCAAAATGCAAGTCTTGCATCTTGCTTGGTTTAAAACACGCCTGAGCAAGCCAGCTGGGGAGCTGACTGGCTAAAAGGCAATCTGGCAGACAGTGCAGCCTTGCAGCAAAGGAGGCCAACTGCACACTGGATCATATTAGCATGAATAGAGCCGTCACGCCAAGGGAAGGAATTCTTTATTTGGCACTTGTGAGGTTGCATGAGTACTGTGTCTAGGTTTGGGATCCTATCATGAAGACAAACATTGAAACACTGTAGTGAACCCAACTGGGGGCTCCCAAGGCAGGAAGAGGGCTGAGGAGAAACCGAGAGAACTGCGTTTGCCCAGCTTTCAGAGGAGAAAGGATCTCAGGGGAGATCTTATCACTGTCTACAATTAACTGATAAGAGGATACACGGCAGATGGAAACAGGTTCCAAAGAGTGAGAGAAAGGCAGCGGACTCAAGGTAGAACAGAGGAAGTTCTAACTGGATGCTTGTCTGGACAAGGCTTTAAGCAACCTGATCTAATTGGACCTGCACTGAATCATACAGCCAGTCAACCCACTGTTGAATAAAAGAACACAATGGGAGAATAGGAATAGCTCTGAAAAACTCCGATATAATTCAGATAAGCTGGCAAACACAGGAGAGATACAAGTAAAAAATCCTTACCAACAATTCTTTAGGAATTATAAAGTAGATTTTAATGAAATATCTTGTTCACAGTCACTTTGGTTCATATTTTGTTTGTGCTGTACTTACAGAAATAGCTTTCCTTGCTGTTACAGGACATATGCCTACCATTCTTACATATTCATGCAGAGGAGAGGTCCCCTCACTAGAAACAAATAAACACTACCATCCCCAAAGCCATCTTGTGCAACCCAAGAACCTCCAATACTCTGCTGAAGTAGGCTTTTTTGAGTGCATAGTATTAAAGTCCTTCTCTGCAAGCCATGGGCACTTTTACTTCACTATTTTACAGAGGAACAGAAAGTGAAATCAATTACCTTTTACTGCAAAGAAAAAAAAAATTTAATAAATTGAGATAAGATGAATTAATGTCATCCCTGAAGCTATTAAAGAGCCAGAGGAAGGTTTATTTACCTTGCTGGAGATAGTAAATCACAAGGTTCAGTCTTGCCTCAGGAACAACATCAACCAGAGGAGGCAGGACTTGCAAAGCCCCTTCTCCTCCTCGGAAAACCACCTGCAAAGAAAAGCAGCATATTGATAATCATGTATCAGAATCTTTTCTATGGTAAGTTAATTCAAGGAAATTAATCCTTAAATTCCTACATATGCAGTAGGAAAGCATATGCCAGTGGCTCTGGCATTAGCTTAATTCCTGCTTCAATATAGCTATAGAATTATACAGTGTGACAGTTCTTACTCTAAAGAATATAAGTATTTAATCCATATGTAAAGATTATCTTATTTCAGCTTTTAGCAGCTCAAAAGAATAGTACATTATATATGAAAGATTTAAAAGAATAATATAGTCTGAGTGAAGGGAACACAAAATTCTAAACTGCTTCTGATGTTTTCATATGAAAAAAGTTAGGCTAACAACTCCACATTTATTTAGAATGACACAGGATCCTAAAGTGATCAGGAGAAATTGTTTATACTTCAGTTTCAAATGACAGTTCCTCCAACAAAATCTATTGTGCTTATTCAATAAAGCACTGGCAAAAATACCAACATACAAAATAAACAATACTAACTTACAAAAGTCCAGTTTGAAAGCAGTTTTAACTCCTGGAAAAAAGTATTAGCTTGTGATGACTGCTCTTAAAAAATGATAAAGCAAG
Source organism: Brachypodius melanocephalos (assembly GCA_013398615.1). Classification (NCBI taxonomy): domain Eukaryota; kingdom Metazoa; phylum Chordata; class Aves; order Passeriformes; family Pycnonotidae; genus Brachypodius; species Brachypodius melanocephalos. The sequence continues at coordinate 1,591,708 of VZSR01003524.1, read as the reverse complement.
TAACTGCTCGTCATTAAACATGAGCAATCTACTGTTACCAGTTGTTCAACAAAATAATAATACCACTGAAGGGAAAATTAACCATTAGTTACTCTTAGTGACTATTTTACTGCAGAACACAACAGTGTTTTGGTTTTATGAGTATCTGTTTTCCTAGAACTTCTTGCTTAGTACTTTTCAGATGAAGGCCATTTTCATGAGCTATCTTTATTCCAGTCAAATTGCTCTGGTACTATATAGAGTTCAGGGTCATCCTGACTTGTTTCTACAGTGTCGTTATGGAGTGGGCTCCACAAAATATCTTGCAAAGGTACTCTTACACAACATACATTATTTTAATATGCCTTCACGACTAAAAGCAACAGTATTATTGTTTTCTTGACACAGTCTCAAACTGTCATGGAAGAATTCCAGGAAAAAAAGTAAATACACTTGATGGCACATTCATTATTCTGGTGGGATTCCTGGAATGGCACTTATATGGCAGCATAGACTCAATCAAGTCTCCAATTTTTCACAATATTCCATTTTATGAATCATCATGAAAAGCTCTACAACTGAGTGCAGTTCATAATAAATCCCAGAAATGCATTACTTACCAGATTGTGCTTAATGAGCTCCTTGCCAAACTCAAAAGATGATGAGGCACTGTCTGTCAAGTTCTTGAGCTCTGCCTGGAATTACACACATTCCAAAATTTTAACATAAAACCAAAAAAGCACAGAAGCCTAAGTGGAGCTTCAAATGAGCTTCAAAGCTGACAGCAAGATATCTCCATTGGTGTTGGATGACTAGAAGATTTTGCCTTTCCACTTCTATCCAATTATTTTAACAACTGGGTAATATATATAAACATAAGACCAAAAGGATACTGGGAAAATGGTTAAGACCACTGTGCACACATGTGGACTGATATTTCGCTGGTAAATGCCAGGGAAACTGAAATAGGTGACATTCCTAAAACGACACAGTGTCAAGGTAAAGGCCATTATCAGCATTACTGATTAAGACAAAGGAAAAGAAACATATGTGGAATCTTAAATAAAGGTGAGTTGAGATCCAATAGATACCTCTGCAGCCTTTCCATTGTAAAGTCGGAAATGGTTACAAGCCTTAAGGTTAAGGGCAATGGTGCTGTCAGGAACTTGCTGAAGATAAACGGCTAGCACTTCCTGGGATACATCATAGTAATCCAGTTTGTAATAGCACAGGGCCACATATACATTCAGAGCCAGGTATTCCCTGCAGAAAAGAGGATTAAAGAGAACCTTTAAATCACACAAGATAGTTAAACATTTTCCATTACAGCGCATTAAAATCAGGAAATTAAAAGAAAACTCTCACATCTATACATATTTTACAAACACATCAAAACTGGGGTTGCTGAGAAACGCTTAGGGCTTCTCTAGTTTGTTAGATAGGATAGATTCACAATATTTTTTTTCCACAGCAGCTATTGCAGCTTTTAAGAATTACCAACAAAACTTTTGGTTTTCAAATCTGGGAAATGGTCACAACTTCACACCAAAGAAACGTGCACAACATGAGCACCTGGCAGAACATGGTTTTCTAAGCAATACACTCAAAGACATTTAATATGCACATGAAAGTTTGTACTGAGTACAGTTATTTCAAAAATTCCTTGTCATTATGATGCCTTAAGTTCTGCCTTTTGTATTTTTCAGATTCCATGCTTGCCTAGGTGTGTAGCTCTGAGCTTCTTATTAAGTGTCAGTAAGTTCTCTTCACAGGGTAGGTAGAAAAAAACAATCCCTTTCCAGCTTGAGATCAAGGACAACCGTTACAAACTTCAGGCCCCAAAGGTATAAATAATGGAGAATTGAAGAGAGCAACAAGAAGGATGGAACTTCATAACTTGAAGCTATAATTGGACAATTAACCCCAATATGCAAATGAACCAAAACTTACAAAAGTGTGAAATCTCATGAGCGGTTGTCCATTTTGGTGACCATTTTGGGTTTATCTTGGGTGTAGCCCTGGACAGACTCTTGTACTGCCCAAGGTGTATACTTTAAGGCCTTCTAATAAATACCTACTTTTATTCTTTAACTCTGTCTAGTCTCTGTTCTAGATCAGCCTCTCAAGGCATCAATTACAAGCAGTCAAGCCAGAAGAACTAGACAGAGAAAAGACAAGCATTTGTGAAAACTCTAAGTAAAAGGATAATTGTTATGAAGGTTACTCATTTAGCTTTGAGTTTCTGCACAACTTGGAGGTTAAAATCTCTTTCCCAAGTATTACATGATATATGCATTATGATGGATTTCTCTGAAACATTCAAGAGGAGATAGTGCCAGAAGATAGCAGAATTTTGTGACAGCAGTTTCTATTTTTTTAAAAATACTTCCATCCAATTAAGAATTCAATTTATTCCATGTTAAATTCTGGACTAAAAATTTGCAGAACATGACAGAAAAACCCATCAACCAGTGCCATAGAGGATAAACAGAAAAAGAAAGAATTTTAGACTTAAAGGAATACAAGGAACTCTACACAGAACCCAAGAACTGAACCCTTCTTAGAAAGGCTAAGAAGTGAAAGAGAAATCAATAATTCAAGCACGGTCACAAGATTGGCCATCAGAAGAGAAAAAATAAAAAGATAAAGCAGTACATAACCATATATAATTTCAGAAGAAATAAATTACAAAATAAAAAAAGATATCAGAATGAATTAACCAACAATTTCACAAAAAGAAAACAAGAGATAGCAGACTTCTTTTTAAACGTGGGGTTTTTAACAATACTTTGAATGAACAAAATTGAGGAGCTGCAACTTGGCGCACATTCTGTGATGGGAAAGGGACATAGTACTTGTGGAAAATGCCTACTTTCAGAAACCAAGCAACTATTTGGAATTTAAATACCACCAATAACATAGATGCTCCACTAGAGTTTAGAGATGCGCACCGATTATCCAGCAGAATGCGCTTGTAGATATCAATAGCTTCTTGGTAGTGGGACCGCATGTAGTGGATAGATGCCAGGCTAAGCTGATCTTCTGTAACATCTTGCAGGTTCTGGTGAGAGCTCATCAGTTTCTTTTCATCACTGAACTAAAAAGAGTGTGACACATTCTCAGAAGACTTCAGCAAGAAAAGCTTTTTAATTAACCAGGTTAGTTTTGTCCTTGTTGGTAAACAGCATTAAATATCTGGAAAACCAGATACTTTAATTTGACCAGTGGAGAAAAACATCAAAGAGGCAGATGAGTTCAAACTGGATAAATGTTAGGCTGAAACTAAGTGCACATTTTCCTTTAAGGTGTGATTTAGCTATAATTACATGTCATGTGCTTTGATGGATAAGAGGGGAAGAGCTGAATTAATTATTTGACACACAGAATTTCACAACACAAAATTTCATTATAGTTATTCAAGCCAGCAAAAATTCTGCTGTTTGTAGATCCAAATCTACTGTCTCATGAATAGCAAAAAACCACAAGATTTGCAAATAGACAAGCCCTAATTTTTGTCTTCTTTACAGCACTAACAAGTTCACTTTCACTAGCCTCCAATTTCCAGTTCCTTTAAGCAAATGATTTATTTTTAAAAACATTGCTGAATAGCACATAAAACACACACACAGAAGGCTAAAAACAAGAAACAGAGTTAAACATGCCCATTTTATTTGCATTACAATAGTGATGTTGAAGCTATTTACCTAATCAGTCTGCTCAAATCACTTATTCCACTGCTTCCTTTTACTGGTTTTGCTGATTTCATAGTAATGATGAATTTCTCTTAGACACAAATTCTAATATTATATAATTGTTTTTCCACCTATCTGCTAGTTTTCCTCAAATCCTTCTTCTCCATCTTTGTGCCAATCACAAAGTTAAAAAGCAAATTGCTTAACAGAACTAAAGGCAATGGGTTTCATAGTTTTGGTAAAACCCTTTATTTTCAGCAACTAACTAGATAAAGAGAAATTGCATAATTCCTAGTTCGTCACAGACATCTGTAAGAGCCAATGCCACTGTAAAAATGCTTTAAGATTTCTCTCCTAAGATGCGATAGATATTTACAGATATTTAAGTAAAGAGAATCTGACATCAAAGTTAACATTTAGGGTTTATGCTTCCTTTTAAGTCAGTGTCTTTAGTGGCAGAATATTTCTCAAGCATTCTGTACAGGATGGTACAAAACCTAATTTAAGGAAGACAGCTATGTGTGGTAAGTGAAATAAGCACTTAATTGTTGTTGAAATGAAATTAAATTTCATGCTATTAACAGTATGATTTCCTGGACACTGAACTACTTAAGAAGATCAGTAGTAGCATATACATCATTTTGGTCAAATTGCTACATATAAGAGAGCTGCAAGTTAGGAAAACTTGGTACATTTAGAAAAAAAGTAAAATAGTGGCTTTTACATTTTGTATTCTATTAAGTTTCATGTTCCTTGTGACCAAAAATACCATTACATTCCTAGTGTATGTCTTGCATGAAGTGTATTAGTAATACTTTCCTTAGAAACATGTTGAGAGCATCTATTCTGAGATCATGTTTTCATACTTGCTTTCTCCTCCACATTTTAATACAGTAAGGTGGTTATGAAAAATGTTTGTTCATCTCTCACCACAGGCATTTTAATTATTCTGCCAAGCTGCCAGCATAAATTACACATTACCAAATTGAAAAGAAAACAAACAAAGCAGGAGTGAAGAAAAGACATCGTACCTTATGTGCCAGGTGAAAGAGTAAACGATTCTGGAGACCACTCTTAGGTGCTGAAAGGGAAATTCAATAAGTACTATTGTAATGATTGACTCACAAGGTGTCTCTTTATATTTTAAACTTTCTCTATAGACATGAATTCTTTCATTAACTAGCCCAAGTACAGTTCTTCACCGAAAGCCCTTTGCAGACCATGCCTTGGGGGAGGTTCTACCAATTTTAGAGTGGTTTAGAGGTCTTCCTCATTCCTATCTTCATTCCCTGACTTATTTCTTTTTAAATCCCAGTCGAAAATAGTTTTTCATTGGCCTCTACCTTCCACGAGCCTTAAAACTTCTATGAATTGCATTATCATTTCCCTGCAGCGATTTCTCAATAATTCTCTGGGGATGTTTTTGGTGACACATAAGCATAGCACCTCTTCAAAATAAAAAGCAGCAACAGATAAACTCCTTAAGGCTCCTTATATGACATGTCACATTTGAAGTAAGTTTTGATTTATAATTTCAAGAATCTCAACTATTTCTAGTGTACTGAAAAACCCAGTGCTGCTATCATTTTGTTAGGCATGCACATTACATTATACTTCCAATATTTCTTCTGTCCTTAGGAATGAAAGAATTCTACAGTAAGAGCACAGAAGATTCAAACTAAGATATGGCAAGAGGTTTAAGGGGGAAATCTTCTTACTAGAGCCAGTAAAGTTAATGAAATTTCTTGCTCTATCAGGATTAGGAATTCCATTAAATTCATGCCATATGACACAAATTGTAAACTGCAGAGTTTTAAGTCATAGAGCCTTGTGCTTCACCAAGAGCAACAAATGTCCTCATCGAACAGAGCTATTAATTTCTTTTGCAAGCAATCTTCCAAAAAGCCTTCTCTTGTTTTCTGTACTTTTCCTAGTCTAATCAGCACTCTCATTCTTGCTCAGACCAACCAGCTGGCAAACCATGTTCCACAGAAGGGGGGTACATGGAATCTTTACAAAAAGCGGAATTACTTAGTGGGTTTATAAGGCCACAAAAGTCCAGAGTTAGCACAGCAATAGCCTGTAACACAAGGCTGTAGTTCCGATATCCTAAACCATAAAAGAGGGCTCAAACCACCAAATCCTCTTCCCCACCACCCCCTGAAGATGGAATTTATTTTAAGCAATTTAGGGAGAGATTTCCAGATTTCTTACACTTTCTCCACATAGTACATAAACTCCGTAACACAGTGGACAGTGCCAAAACCCAGTCCATTCTGATCAGATTGGCAGCAAAAGGCTGCCCACCTACTTCTAATAAGTACAGCAACTATTTCTTCCCTTTTTTCCCTTAGCAAGCTGTGTTACTTAACCATGTTCCTAGAAAAATGAGTTCAGTGATTTGTATCTTTAAAGAACTACTAGAATAGAAGTCCAAAATACAAAGGTGGTATGAAAGCACTCTCACAAGACTTGCAAGCAACACTGTCAAGAATCTAAACCAATAAATTTTCGTTTCACTAGTCAAGCAGTTAGTGCAGGCTGCCCTTGCAAACCTGGCATCTAATCTGACATCAAAACTATTATTTATTTCTTGGCAAAAGCTGGAGGGTTAGCCCACAGGCAAAAGATGAAATCTGAGTTTTGATGGTGTGCATGGATATATGGAAGGTGGAGAAGTGTCCTGCTTCATAAGATGTTAAATGATACTAGCTATTTGATATTCTTTAAAATAAATTGTTTAAAACCCCACACTGTCGCCCTGATCTTTTCAGCCTTCTGATATTTGCATCTTTGCAATTGAGTTTCTCACAGATTTTCATGTAAACAATACCCTTGTTATTGTAACTGTCCTTTCTGTTTACATTCCTCTCTCTAATGAGGAGACAAATGATGGACTGCTAGTTTGACCAGTGTAGTTAGAGACGTGGCTACCTCATCCTCCAATCCATAGTCATTGTCAGAAATCTACGTAAGTAGAAGTAAAAAATTAAACTTCACTCTTTTTGCCCCTACAACTCGACTATGTGCGTGTCATTCATTTTGTGTCCTATAGGACACCACGCAAATATAACCTTGTCAATATAGAAAGCAGAAATATGGAAACATTCAATATCTGCAGTTTCTTTTGTCTTGGTGCCAAATGTAATCTTTGAGGAAGACAAGAAAACATATGAACAAGGTCAGATTATTAGTTTTCAGAAAGAATAGGGTCATGAATATCAGATAAAGATGTCAGTCACTGGAGCAGGAAGTGATACAACTGCCTCATCAGAGATGATTTTTAAGGGACATTTAAGAGACATGAGTTTGTTCTTTTATTATTTTCTGCTGCTACTGAATTTCATTGTCACTCTTTTTTTCCTGTTCTACTTTTTCATGACAATGGCTCTACTTTTTTTTTTTTTTTTTCAAATCAGTACTAGGCAATCTTGGGATCATAACATACATGATGACAATGCTGCATGGCAACAAACTGGAGCCTGCTCCAGGTCTAGTACTGGCCTTATACTCAAGCACTGGAGTAGCTGGACAGGATATATCTCTTTCCACCTAGGAAACACACTGATATTCCTTTGCCACAATTATTATCATGATCAGTGCTGTTTTTCCAGGCACTAGCATCATAGCTGTCATCGATCTTAAAAGTATTCTGTATATTTTTATGTGCTGACACTGCCAGGCACTTACAGAAGTATTTGTTAAAATATGATAAGCAACTACAGTAAGAATGAAGACATTGTTAAAGACATCCTCACTAATTATTAAACAAGACATCAAACTCATTAGAAATGCCAGCTCAGACTCTTGGTAGGTTCCATATTGCTGTCTCAGGCAGTAAAAAGATGATGAAATAGAGTCATGGACAATCTGGCACTTGTGTCCTCTTGTAAGAGTGCAAGGCACTGCTAGTCATGCATCCAGCATTAACAAATCCCATCCAGCACATAATGCATATTCTATAGCAGCCCTTCATACATCAATAGGCTTAGAACACACGTTAAACACACATAGCAGGAGCTGACAGGAATGGAGCAGGGCTTCGAAGGCTCCATCCCACTGTAGAAAATAAGACCAGAGGAAACCTTATTCTCCTTGTCCCTGAGAAACAACACTCTGCTCATCTGAAAAACAACACTGCTCATCTGAACACAGTAGCTGAATGAAGCCCTGTGTGCCTCAAAACCAAAGTTTCACTGGTGGAGGAGAAAATGAAAGGGAATGGGGAAAACGTTCAAAAAGAACCATGGTCCCGCAGTGAGGTTTACACTTACACCCATTTGAACAGCTCAACTGTTCAGAATTTTCTTGAATGAAATTTACAGAGGATATTCACTGAAATTTTTCCATTCCCACAAAAGTTAAATGGCAGTTCAGCTATGTTCAGTTACTTGCAATACACACACATTTAATTTCAGTCATACTATGCACAGTAAATTAAAGATCATCAAATTAATTACTCCTGGGCTGTAGCTTCCACTATACTTTAAAAAATCCAAACAAACAAGAAAATTAGGTTAGTAGCTTTTAGAGTTTAAACATGTGATATTTTCACTTGTGCACCTTGAAATTTCCATATATAAAATGGCTGGTTCAAAACCTCAGCTAAAATGCACCAAAAAATTACTGTTCTCAAGAAATAGATTACAAGCAACAAGGCAGTTAAAATCATGTAGGTTAACATGCAATCCTAAGAAAAGGAAAACCCAGTAATTATTCTGTGCCTGCCTGTAATTGAACATTTTCGCTGGTGACAACTATTTCACACCTGAAAAACATTATTTCATGAATAAGCAAAACTGGTTTGGAAAATCTCATTGCTCTTACTAACCCATCTCTGTTCTACTTTTGTACAATATTGCTCCTTTCAATATAGGCTGCAAAATGAGTTCTGTATTCAGTTAAACCACATTCAGATCTGACACATGCAGACATGTGCAGAAGCAAAGTAATTACAAAGCTTTTCCCATCAAAAATTGGAAGGGATGAAAAAACCCCCCAACTTTAGCGAATGATTCAGCAATACAACCCTGTCTATGCATGAATCTTAAATTTAATTCTAAGATTCCATTTATCTTAAAAAGGCTATTTTTCATAAGAGACTTAACTGCAGCCCCACTTATGTGCACATTTTGTGGTTTAAAAGAGCAATTTTAGACTGTTTTAGTTCTTAGTTTCTTTCTTAATGCAAGCCAACAGATTCTGACAGCACTATGTGGGATTCTAGAAACTTGGATCAGTTGCCAGGATCACAGTCCAAGTGTGCCAGGCTGAGTTTCTGTTCTTTGGCCTTTTCAAGGCACAGAAACTGTGAATGCAACATAAGAGTATTTGTTTTTATAATGAAAAAAGAATTGTTATTATTATATATTAAACCAAGATCAGTAGTTTAAGCCTCATTCTGTCAAGTCAAGATTGGCTACCCACAGCACAGAAAACATATGTTCTGCCAATGTATGAGAACACAGATGCAAAAGCATCACCCGGCAGCTTCACTATGGGATGACTACCAAATAACAGTAGCTGACTTGGAAGTAACTCTACCTTCACCTCAGAATCAGGAACATTGGTAACTGAAATGTGGACAACAGGGGAAAAGGAGATGACAGAAATATCTGAAATTAATTTGGAAGAAAGCCTAGAGGAGGTAAAATAAGAATGTATTACCTTCAAGGAGGGATTGTTCTTTATTGCCTTTTTGTTCTACTTCTTAGGTGATATTTGCAGTAATTCTTTTTTATATGACTTTTGATATTTAGACTTAATTCTTTCCTGAGGGAATCACAAAATGGCTTAGATTGGAAGGGACCTTAAAGATACCTAATTCCAACCCCCCTGCCACAGACGTGAGCACCTTCCACTAGACCAGGTTTCTCAAGGCCTTGTTCAACCTGGCTTTGAACACTTTCAGGGATGGAACTTCTCTGGGCAACCCCTCACAACCCTCACAGTAAAGAATTTCTTCCTTGTATCTAATTTACACCTACTCTCTTTCAGTTAAAAGCCATTCCTCCTTGTCCTATCACTACATGCTACAATTAATGGTCCCGGTTCAGCTCTCTTGTAGGCATTTTCTAGGTGCTGGAAAACATCAATGAGGTCTCCCTGAAGCCTTCTGTTCTCCAAGCTGAAAAATCCAATTCTCTTTGCCTTTCCTTGTAGGAAAGGCCTTTAATCATTTTGGTGGCCTCCTCTGGACTCCCTCCAGCAGGTCTATGTCCCTCCTCTGCTGGGGACCCCAGAGCTGGATACAGCACTGCAGGTGGGGTCTCACCAGAGCAGAGGAGAGCAGAGGGGCTGAATCCCCTCCCTCACCGTGCCACTCACGCTGCTTTGGATGCAGCCCAGGATACAATTGGCTTTCTGGGCTGAGTGCACATTGCTGGGTCATGTACAGCCTCCTGTCCACCTGCACTCGTAAGTCCTTCTTGCCAGGACTGCTCTCGACCTGTGCATCCCCAGCTGGGGTTGACACCAGGAGCTGACCCAACCAAGGTGCACCATCTTGCACTTGGTCTTGTTCAACTTCTTGAGGGTCTCAGAGATACACCTCTCAAGCCTGTCCAGATCTCTATGGAAGGCATCTCATCCTTCAAGTGTGGGAACCCCACTACTCAGCTTGGTGTTATCTGCAAACTTACTGAGGGTGCACTTGATCCCTTTGTCTGTGTCATTAATGAAGATATCAGGTAACATTGGTCCTAATAGGGACCCATGAGGGACACCACTGGTCTCACTGATGCCCATTGGGACTCTGAGCTGTTGATCACTACTCTCTGGATCTGACTGTCTGACCAATTCCTAATTCACCTAACAGTCTACCCATCAAATCCATATCTATACAATTTAGAGAGAAGAATGTTGTGAGGAACCATGTCAAAAGATTTACAAAGTCCAGACAGATGACATCCATAGCCCTTGCCTTGCCCACTCATGGAGTCACTCCATCATAGAAAGCCAGTAGGTTGATCAGGCAAGTCCTGCCCTTGGTGAAGTCATGCTGGCCGTCCTTAATCATCTCCCCATCCTGTCTATTCCATGAAGTTTGAATTAAATAACAACAAGCTAAGAGATCAATTCACATCCATTATAAAATAAAGATAAAACCTTTTTCCACAAGAGATTGTGGACTATGTATCTGTATGAACACATTAATTACCTCATGGCTTTTAATAATAGTTTCCTAAATTTTCCTAAATTTTAAGTATCCTGCACATTTTTCCTCATTAATGGAACGATGGTTAACAATAATTTCCTTAAGCAACAGCAACAGTATATGGCAAGAAAGAATTTGATTTGATTTCAAGATATTTATATGTTTGTGTGGAAAACCTATTCCAGAAAGCTAGCTGATTGATCCTCCCTTTCACACAGAGATTCTGTCACTGTAGAAATTTAGAATTATAGCTGAAACTAAATTAGTTCTCCTTAATTTGTTTTATCAGTATACTACTTTCAGGGGTTTAGCATAACTGCAGCAATAAACATCTTGCATTATGCAAGAATTCAGGCAAAATAATCCCAAAATAGCAGTGGTAAGCAGCCTAATATTAACACTATCATTTTTTCAAGTGGTATTCAAAGCAGTATTGGATAAATGGTGTTCTTCTAAAGACTTTACCTATTCACAGGAAGTATTTTGCTTCTTCAAGATCTTTGCAAAACCATGGAAGAGAGCATGATATGATATGGCCTCAGCTGTCAATACTATATTGGAAACAGCCACCACTGATGCAATCCTAAGTTGTTAAAAAAACTTAAAAGAGGACTTGACTTAAGCAAAAATAAAAAGGTTTAAACTCAATATAAGGAAAATTGAAAGAGGAATATACCACACTTGGAAACTTCCAGTGGAGAAAGAGCAAGTGCTACAAATCCTCAGCTGTGACTGCTTCCCTCCAAGCTTAAGTAACTAGAAATCACCAGGATTACAGTATTCATAAGAAAAGTTTAGAACCTCATTATAAAAACTGGCATGCTGTCCTTCTTAAACAATTACATAAAATCGAGAACTGATCAGGAACTGAACTAATGTGTCCACTCAGTTGTTTGCTGTTCCCTCCCTCAGCTACACTCCCTCCCTGCTCTTGCTTTCTTAATATTCCCATCCTTGCCTCCAGCACCCCTTACTCTGCCACTCACCATACTAGTATTAACTAATCTGAAGGGGCACAACAAACATTAACCTTCCCTCACCTCCAGCTCACAGTTAATAAATGTGCATGCCCAGCTGTGTACATGTTATCTTTAGAATGGATTACTGTAACTCACAAGATGTGAGGCTGATGGCAATGTCTCCAACTGGTATAGGATGCAGCTGCTTGCTTCCTCCATGCTTTAGGTCACAGTGACACTTCAAAGCTCTAGTGCCCATTTATTTTTAGATTCACTTCAAGTCCTAGGCTGCAATCTCCAAAGCTCAAATTTGTGATACATTAAAGATTAAATTATTTGTGAATATTAGAAATTTACACACCTCTTGAACAATATGAATTACAAAGCTTTGTATGAGACTGTTTTACAATTGTAAATAAAAAAAATATTTCCAGTTGTGGGATTGAAGCTCAGCATGATTTTTCCAAGGATTTTAAAGGAATATGAGAACCTAATTATTTTTTAAAAATGCTACAAAGCTGTCCTTTTAGAAGGCACTCCTTCATAGCAGAAGAAAGTACACAATTATTTTCTTCCTGTCCTATTTTCAGCCCAAGACAAGAAGACTAATGAAAGAAAGGAGAAAATCTATCCTTCAATAAGACTTTTATCCTGAGAAGGCAAGAGTCAGAAGTTGAGTGAGATATCACTATTAATTCTACTTAAAAGGCACTGAAATACTAAGGTTATAGAAAACAAAATAAATCACTAAGATACATAAAAAGTGATGGACAACAAAATTAAACTACAGAAACATTTTTAGGCAGCAAAATTTGCCCTGGAATCTAATTTCCATTCCTCCTCTTTAAATGATCCCATGCATGTTCAGATTAAAGTAGAACTGTAGTAATGTGACTATTGAGCTCCAAACTACGTAAACAGAGCTCTTGTCTTCATCAGGGAGAATGCTGAATTCTCTCAGATGCTTATTTTTTTATCATTTCACTGGCTTAATTTGCTTCATCTGTGCTCAGTAACACAGAATCAGTCAAAAGAAAAGTAACCTTTTGTTGCTGGTTGGCATATTTTGCTGGGTTTTGCATTTAGAAATTAACAAGAGAAATTATTTTTCAGATGCTTCTTTTAGTTCCAGCTGCTCCACATGCCCAAGGTATTTTTAGGAAGGAAACTGCATCATAGTTCTCCTGTTAAATGAAAGTTGAGATTAACTAACCCCTAAACAAAACCTCAAACCCAAAAAACTTTACTCAAAAGTATCCTTTATTGCATACTTGGTCTGGAAATTAGTTCAAAGGGTTCAAATCAATAAGCTATCTTTTCCAACAGAGCCATGCATCTCACCTTTCAAAGCTGCTTGTTCTGCTTGCGTGTACATACCCAGAAGGAAGTATGTACAGGCAAGGTTCACCCAAACATCTGGATTGCAAGTTGGTTGCTTGGTTAAAGCCTCATATTCCTGTAACAGAACAGAGGGTTGATGCTTAAAAAATGTGTAATACCACATACTTGTATTAAACATATCATTCTTCATTCTTTCTTCCACAATTTTACAATGTACCATTAAATTACTGAGACCAAACAATTTCTTCTGAAGTTCACTGCAGGCCTTACAACAAAACTATTATGTTTTAACCTATGTTCCTACTTTTTTGTTTACAGCAGTATAACAGGCCACAGGGACATAAAGCAATGTGATAAACCATCACCTATAAGCACGATTTCTGTCAATATTGAAGTTACAGAGATATAAAACATATTTATACGGCAAATATACTATTATACAAATATTATTTAGATATATAAGCTACAATATATGTAAGTTATAAAGGCAGCAATACAATCAACTTCTGTTGCTTTTCTAATTTGTTCTCCAGTCAAACCTAGGAGCCAGGCAAAAATCTCTCTGTGAGTACTTACTGGAGCAAGTGTTAAATGTGTTTTTGTAAACCTGCAGGTAGTGTCTTAGGGTATATTAAACCTGTGGAAGCGTGTGTTAAGTCTGAGGTTATGCAATATAATAACATTAAGTGCAGGAAGAAAATTTTTTGTACTACAAATAACTAAAATAAGTATTTTTACATAGTGTTTAATTTTATCACATCCCTTTTTTAGCTCCTATTTTTGCGTATTTTTTAATAATTACATATTACTACAGTGGTACATGTATATAATTTATAAATGTATAGATGTGTGTGTATATACATTGGGGGTGTGTACTCAAATTTTTTTTCCTAATAAGGCTACAAAAAACAAAATTGTTTGGAGATCATTGTATTAAAATGCAAGACTATAAATTGGTATTGGGCAACTTCAAGATTTTCTTATAGATGAGGATTAGTAATTTGTAGTAAATATTAATAACCTGTTCCTAACTTTACCATTTTCCATTTTAAGAATTACAGCCAACAGCTATAGAAAGGCACTAGATAGCACATTCTGATATTTCTTACACATTCACATTCATTACATATCCTTTAATTCTGCCACACCAACTGCTTTATTTCTTGTTATTTGTGAAACAGCAAAAACTTAACAGATCAATCTTTCAATCTACTTCTTTCAAACAAAAAAAAAAAACTTGGCAGCCACTAAACAATTATATTCCAGAAGATATACATCCTTCTCAGAGTAACAATAGGTACTAAAAACAGAGGCATGGAGATCTCTAATTGCCTTTTTTTTTCCTGTGTCACAGTTTTGATCAATTCCTAGGAAGAACCATCCCAATGGAAGTGCCTGCTGCTGATGCTCCTGCTCTTCATCCAACCATGGAGACAGGCAGCGTAAGGCAAAGCAGGCAGCGCCACGTAAGGTTCTTACGAGACCTGCTGAAGGAATGTCATCCATGCACTCCAGATCACTGCAAGCCACTCATGCCTCCCAGCAAAACAAGCCCTTGCTGACTCTGTACTTGTTCTCCAAACATACGAATTGGAAGTCCCCTCTACCTAGGGAGAGTTCAGCAGCTTGGTCTCTGTGGGTGGGAGACTTCTTACCTTTGGGGAAAAGGACATACATATACATATATATATATGTATATATATATACAGAATGAGATAAAATAAGACCTGCCCAAAGGACACCAAATCCCAAGAACACAAACATGTTGTCAACAATCAAGTTTAGAGTTTGCAAACATAAAGAAATTTTTTTTTGTTGCCAAATAAAAGTAAACTGCATTCCCAAAAAGAGAAGGTACTGGTAAGGAGCACCCTTAAAAGCCAGCTCAGTCTTGCTAGTATTTCAGGGACTAGATGTCCAACAATATTTACAATAAATAAATACAAATACCATAAATATAATAATAATAATAATTAGTATTTTTAAAAATAAAACATTTACAGAGGCCAACCTTTCCTACTGAGGCCAGTTTAATCTTGACATAGGCCCATCATGGAGCTCTGAGAGATAGGCCACTGCTGTTTATTGGGACCATCTGGAATCTTTTAAAATTCATTCAGATTAAATGCACTCAGAGGTCTCTTTCGACTAGGGCTTCAGGCAGATTAATTAGAAAAGACAAAGTGCATAAACACAAGTCATGTTCTGGCTTGGCCATTCAAAGCAAGCAATATATGAAGACTGTTCTAGCAGTACCAACGTGAATTTATGGACACAGTAAATAAAAATTAGGTCTATTAGCACTCCTTATCCTGTAGTTCTGGGCCATGTTCCTAGACTATGTGCTATTGCCCCTTTCCTCACTGAAAGCCATTCATCAGTCTCTCAAAGACTACTCCACAAGAATGTTCTCCCTCCTTCCCAAATAAACCAATGCAAACAAACAAACTACTCTTAAACCTGTCCTAAGAGTCAGCCTGTGGCATTCTTTTGCCATCCAGCAGTATTAACAACTCCTTTCTGATTTACTCTCCTCCTCATACTTCTATCACTAGATACATGCACTCTTCCTCAAAAGCAGGCTGCCAAGTTGATTGGCTACAACTGTGGACAGGTACTGACAATGCAGAGGGCCAGCTCAATGCCCTACTTGTCTGGATTCTCCAATCCCTGGAACACAGATGCTGAAGAGCCAATAAACAAGCCAACATATATGGCTGCTACACAGGTGCTCAAATGAGATACTTATTGTGACATGGCTACATTCATGATAGAGAAGACTAGAGAACTCCTAGAGCTAAAAAATCTACTTTTTACTTTCTATCTTCAGCTATCAGGAACTGGAGTGTACCTGTATTCTCACACTTCCCAGAGAGTTACTCAAGCATGACCAGATACTGCTCATGGACAAACAATTACTCTAGTACAGCCCTGTTCCTTCCATGACTTACTATTTGACTAAAATTACCCTGAACCAAGCTGGCAGGAGGTCCAGTTCAGTCAAGCGGTGGAATGGCTCCCACTTCTCTGTCAGGAGGGAGGTGGCAGATTGGAGAGACTGCTGTTGGCTGTATGCAGGTTGTAGGATTTTGACAGACACAATGCATTGAAGGCTCTGATCGAGGGATCATTCTTTGCTCTGAAGTGTGCAGCTGATGGACCAAAATGCCATTACCATGTCCAGCAGCTGCACCATCCCGTGTGCCTAGAGGAAGAGGGTGCAGACTGCAAGTGTGAAACTTGTTCTTGAATGCAACCAAGAAGTGCACCTGTCCATGCCAAGTCGTCTTGTATTTTTTTTAATATATATTTATACATATATATATTAAAAACAAAACAAAACAAAACAAAACCCCTCACTTTCTTAAGGCCCCATCTGATTCAATTTACAAGACCAGGCAGCTCAGAAACAGAATAATTGGCCTAGTTCTGGTACTTGGGTGACACTGGGAAATTTTTCAGAAGATTTAAGGTTAGAACTATGAACAAGTGGCAGCTGCTGCAGAAAGACAGATGGGTTTTCCCCCATTATGAATATTAGATGTGGAAGGTTCCAGAAGACGAATATATGTCACCATATACTAGAGAAGCTCTGGTTGCCATATGATGCCGGAAAGACATGAGCTACTCAGTAAAAATAAGTTTGCCCATGAAGGAAGCTAGTCAATCCCCAAGGAAGAACTGCACCATGAAGAGTCAATCTCATTGTAATACCATTTGTAAACTGGGGTACAGCAGTAGGGATGATCCCACCAGACCAGTGTCAGTGGCATAACCTTTGAGAAAGGCATCTGTTGTTAAGAAAGGGATAGTGTGACCTTAGTGAGGCTGAGGTTAGTATTCTACCTAGAGGATACCTAACTGTTGTGGTGTACCTGTGATAAGAGAATGTGAATTCTCTCACACGAATGTGACAGAGATTTTGCTGTCATTCTCTCTGAAGATATTTCTGGAGCTGGATGTCTGTGTGTTTTTCACTTCTTCCCCATTTCTCCTGGTGGTGCATGATGGCCACCTCACCACAATTCCCAAAAGCTTCTCCAAAAGCTGCTATGCAACCAACACGTCTGGATCACTATGAAAGTATCATTATAAATAGAAGCATTGAACAGCGTGATTTCTGAAGACTCTCATCAGTTACATGGAATACAAACCATGAAGTGTGAATATAGTGACACAGACTATGTGTTGTCACTTGCAGGAACACATAGGAGTGTGAATCATTTAGATTGTGTGCAATGTCATTCTGGAGAATTCTGTAGAATCTTTGACCCATAGTATTTTATTTACAGTGCTTTTTGGACTCCCCAAAGAGTGCTCCAAGATCTCAAGGGTATAGATTATCGAGGAATTTGTCCTTGAGAATACAGCAGCAACACCTCTGCAACATAGCAGATGAGATAACAGCATTTTTACACTTCAACATGGAAGTTGATAACCGAAAGGCAGTTCAGTGTCCAGAGCAATGAGACCTACAGCCTTAAAAATTAAAACTAGAACGTTCTGTCCCCGAAGAAACTAGGCTGAGATGCACAGGCTCATTTCTCACATTACCACAAAATGACAAAGCTATCAGGACTTACCACTGTGCAAAAAAACAGCATTATTTGTGGAAAGACAAGACCTGTAATATCTCACTTAAAACATACACAAACAATCGAACTACAAATCGCTCATACAAACCTTTCATTGTCCTTTCTTGGGTAGAAAAACGGGAAAAAGACGACTATGTTGCAGTTTTTAAAAGCCTGAATCAAGAGCATCACCTAGTGGTGGCTCAAACACCACATGCAAAAACTAGGAAAATTTAAAAAAAAGTTGCCTTTTCATTGAAGGAAATATGTAAAATCTACTCTGACTATAAAGGCATCTACTGGGTATTTCAAAAAGCAGAATTTATTTCAAATTTATTTTCAAATTATTTATTTCAAAGAAATTGCAAGTTATTATTCATTTATATATGAACATTTTTCCTTTTTTAAACTTTCACTCTCTATTAACTCCTAATATCTAGATGTAAATTAACTACAGCAACTGATTTTTTAATTAATAATATTTAAATTTCACAAGTCTAAACATGAATATTAATTTAGCATGATGTCCTGTACTACTATTCTACATTCTATACTGTGCATATATCAATTTGATTCACTGAGCATTTCTAATATCTCCAACAGATGCTTTTCTCTTCAATTTTTTAAAGAGCAGAGTGCCTCGTGCCTTTCTTACTTAGAAGCTTTAGAGTTTTCACCTTATGTATGCATCTTGAGCATGTGACCATTTAAGGCAGAAAATATCATTGTTCTATAATCTATTTCTTTTCATTATCTCTTGTTAATACTTTAAATTAACATCCGTTTTTAATATTGATTCTGGGGAAAGCAAGTTCAAAGACTGCAAAAACAGCCATACTTCAGTTACACTTGACAATGAAGAGAGACAACAGACCTCTAAGAGGCAAACATTAAAATGTACATATTTGAACAATTAACATATATTTTAGTGACTTAAAGTTTTTAGAAAAAAGACCACCTCATTTAATTGAATTATCTAATACTAGAAAATGCGAGGAAGAGCAATAAAGTACATTAAATGGTCAGGGGCATCAACCTCTAAAGAAAGCATTTTTTCATACCTATCATAGATAAGCTACACAATGAAGACAGAAACATTATTAAACCTGAAAAACGAAACTGTGGAAACCTAGCTACAAAAAGGGAATGATGGATTTAGGACACAAACTATGACACTCAACAAACAAATTAAGCTACTGAGCCTAGTATCAAATAAGTCAGTACATAACATTTAAAAAGTTCTGTTTTCATAGGCAAAATACCATTTTCCCCCCCAATCCAAACTTCCCACAGCATCTTCCTTATTTCTGTACATTTATACCTTAACTGGCTAGCAAGTCTGCTCCCTACTACAGACCACCTTCCTCCTGTTGTCATTGCTTTATCACAACATCCCAATTTTCAACACTGGGAATCAGGATTTCCCCACCTTACCTCGAGAGCTCTCTTGTAATCACCCAAATGAAACGCACAGTATCCGATCCAAAGGTTGCCATCCTCCTCCTCCTCACCCACGTGCTGTTTAAACTTTGTAGAGAATAAAGAATGTAAGAATTTTGTCAGCTGCCATAGCTTCTAAAACCTCACAGATAACCAAAGCAATACTAGGTTATCATATATCGCGGATGGTTTGACAGCTGTGGATGCTACTGGGGTGGAGCTGCTTTCAGATTTTGGAGGGCAGCAGCAGGCAGCCCTCACAGACCAAACTCGGCTCTGTGAAGCGGGGAGCAACAGACGCCGCTGCAGGACCCCAAGGGGACGAGAGGGTCACAAGGCAGGAGAAGGGGTGCTCTCGACCCGCAGCCCTAAGGGGAGCCCGTCACCTCCAGCAAGGCGATCGCGCCGGTGAAGTCCCTCTGGGCCAAGAGTTCTTCCAACTGTGGCACCTCCTTCCCTTTCTTCCTCCGCCTGTCTCCCGGCGGCGGGGTACCCCCCACGGCCGGCTTGGCCCGCGAGAGCATCTGGGCAGAGAGCAAAGAGGAGCAGGGTCAGAGCGGGCCCTCCCTCGGCGGTGCCTCCCCCACCACCCTCACCATCCTGCGATCCCTGACCGCCCGCCGCCCCTCACCATCCTGCGGCCGGGCCCGGGCTCCGCGCTGCGCCGGCGGCGCCGTTGCCGGGGTAACGGCGGGACGGCGGAAGGCAGCGGCGAACGGGCTCCGGCTGACGACCGGGGCTGTCCCCAGGGTTCCGCCTCCCCTGCGGCGGACGGCGATCTCCGCGACGGCCCCCTCGGTCAGAACCGCGCTGGTTCCTCCCCCAAACCCCGTGGCTCTTCCTCTCCTCGCCTTTCGGCCTTGGCCTGAACATCCGGGTCCCGCTTTTGAGTCGCAACAGCACCACGGATTTGGGGTGGAGTGGCTGAAAAGATGGAGGAGGACCTGGGGGTGGTGATTGACAGCGGTAAAACATCAGCCAGCGTGTGTCCGGGTGGCCAAGAAGGCCAGTGGCACCCTGGCTTATGCCAGATAGAATGTGGCCAACCCTTGTACACTCGTGAGGCCACTCTTCGACCCCTGTGTCCAGTTTTGAGCCTCTCACGACAAGAACGACACTGAGGGGCTGGAGCTTTTCCAAAGAAAGGCAGAAAAGCTGCTGAGGGTTCTGGAGCACCAGTCTAATTGTCCCCAAATAGTTTTTTTCACCCGGTGTTCGAGAGGCTAAACCACACACAGAGTCAAAGTCTTTGATATATTTACAGTTCTGCTCAGAAAGGAATGCTGGGTGGCAAATCTACAAAGACAGCGTGACAGCTACCAAAACTTTTCATTGTTTATACATTTTAGCAAACAAAGGCATTAAGGTCCATTGTCTACAAGTTACATAGTTCCCTTAATAATCAGTATTCTGTCTTCTATTGATCAGTGATTATCTTGATTTTCATGCTGCTGAGTCCACATACTCAGTCTTTCTCTTCTTTTGGGTCAGTGGCCGTGAGTCAGTGGTCACAATTTACCCATTGCCAATTACCTTTTACCCAGCCAGGGCTGGTTCAGCACAGTTGCTGAGTTCTCTTTATTGCTTCCTTCCTTATCTTGGGGGTTCTGCCACATGTCCTTACGGCCTGTAAATTCTACATTCCTTCTGTCCGCTGTCAGTGGTAGATCCTTATTCCCAAGCTTTGTTTACCTCTCTTTAGGTCTGAGTTCACTGAAACATGTCAAGCCCTAAACCTTAAGGCAATTCTACCAACAACTAATTTGTCTAACACCTGGACATCACTTAGAGCTTGCTTGTTAGCTGCTCCCTGTTTCACAGATTAAATCTCTTTTTGATTAATCTTGAAAATATACAAAGATCGAACATCAAAGAACGTATTTTCTTAAGGAAATTTTGACATATTCCACATTTTGCAACATAATGATGAGTGGCTGAAGAAGCTGGGGTTGTTTAGCCTGGAGAAAAGGAGGCTCAGGTGAGATCTTATTGACTTTCTACAGTTACCTGAATGGGGGTTTTAGCAGCGTGAAGGTTGGTCTCTTCTCCCAAGTGACAAGTGGAAACAGCTTCAAGTTATGTCATTGGAGGTTTAGATTGGGTATTAGGAAAAAAAAAATCTTCTTTCACCCTTCCACTGAAAGGGTGGTCAAGCATTGGAACAGGTTCCCCAGGGAAGTGGTGGAATCACCATCCCTGGAGAGTCAATGTCTTCATGTAGATGTGGCACTTAGGGACATGGGGATGGACCTACAGTGTTAGGTTGATGGCTGGACTCAATGACCATAGAGATATTTTCCAACCTTCTATGATTAGAAATGTCAGTGCAGAGGACTAAAACATACTACTGCTGACAGCTCAACTAACTAAAAAACACGTATCCATGGACAAGACTAACGAAGCATCTATATTTCTTTCTACCTTTTTGCCTTCCTTGAGAAGAAGTTTTTTTGCACTTTATCAGGACCCCCCCCCTTTTTTTTTAAATGAATAAATATATCCTTTCATATTCCAATAATCTGTAATATCGACCAGCAGTAAAGTGTGTGCTGCTTCTTCAAAGTATGGGTTCCATATTCACTGTGTCTTAAACATTTCTAGATGGCTTGACCTAGGAATGATACACCCAGCTTGCAACTCTGAGAGATTGCTGTGCAACCCAGGAACCACTGGAGCACAACAGTACCATGATAGTGTCCATTTTGATGAATGCGCCACAAGAAGGAAGGCAGATAATCTCCCACAAAGGATTCCTCTGCAAGAAATTAATTTTTAATTACTTAGCCAAAGTGATAAAGAATGTTTTCCAGTGATTTAGTCTGCCTTTATTGCTCTTCTCTATTATGTAAGGTATTATTTCTGTCAGGAGAAAATTAATTTCCATAAATAATTCAGAAATTATTTGCCCTTTCAGAGATTTGATTTCACGTGGTCAAGTGTGGTAGTTTGGCACAGATGTGAGGGGTTTTCTTCTAAGGAAGTTGTGGCAGATGTTGACAGCTTGGCTGACCAATTAGAAAGTTGTTTATGCCTCTGGAGATCCCAGGCTTAAATCAGAGGGTCCCAGGTGGCTTGGCCCTTTTTCCTCTTCCGGTTGGCAAGGAGTTAATGTCATTTTGTAAGTTAGAGGCCCAGGTCCAGGCCCTGACCCCTGTGAGCAGCGGCCCAGGGCGGCTGTGCCCCCTGTTCCCC
>VZSR01003524.1:1386958-1569275 GCA_013398615.1 Brachypodius melanocephalos | reverse complement strand
TTAAGTTGGACCTGTTTTGCCTTTTTCTCCCAAAATCCTATCTTGCTGAGGTAAAAGAGAGTACACACTTAAACCACTACACTAAATTTGGCAAAACAGAATCTGGTGAATGTGAAACGACTACACAAGCAGAAAGTACAATTAGGGAAGATTCTTTTAATTTTTTTAGAGAAAAAGTAACTGAAAATTTAATTTTACTACATTACTTTCTTCTGATTTTTTTTAGATATTCTTTCAGAAGATCCTGTTGTTCTAAGTATCAACATAAATACAACTGAAATATTGACTCAAGTGAAAGAAAGCTCTCAGCTGCTTCACTGGTTTCTTCCATTTCCAAGTGGCTCCTGAATTTGCATGTGGTGGATCCAAAGCTGGGGAATGCACAAGAACTAAGAGATGCACAGTGCCAATGGGTTAGATGTCACACAAGGACAGTGTCAACTGTGATAAAAAGTGATAGCAGCATCAAATTGACCAAAATATTTTTAGCATGTCTAGTGTAGAAATTTTTACTGAGATACAATACAAAGTAGGTAGAGATGTTATAATTTACAAAGTAGGTGGAGATGTTACAATTTTTCCTCATATGAAACACTAAGATGACAATTCATAAATTAAAGACAAGTCAAGAAGTTTGTCTACTCTAGAATAATTCTGGAAAACTGCTGCAGTTGTTACCTGTGGGAACCCTAAAAACCTCCTCAGGGAAACTTGGAGGCTTTGCCCTGGGAAGATTTACCATAGAGTCCCCTGCCTAGGCTGAAAGAGAATACTTCCTTCATAGTGCCTTGCAAAACTAGTGCCAATCTACCCTGAATTGCTTCCTTTATTGGTCACTTAACCCTGCCCTCCCCAGTTGTTCATCCCTCAGACCCCTCTATAGGTTGCCTTGCCCTTTGTACCGTCCCTGTGCCCTCAGATCACTGACCACTGACCCCTTACTTAACCCCTGGGCAGCACATGGTCTGCGTCTTCTGTCCATGATCCCTTTGGCATGCTGAAATAAACCTTGCTGGAAAATGTCATGCAGGAGACCCTTCCTGTCTTTCCTCCGCTGAGGCATGTATGTGTGCGTGGACTTGAAATGGCTGTCCTTGTGACCTGCTCTGAGCGGCTTCTGAAGGTGACGCTTCGAGAAGGCAGCAGCATTTTACAATCTTGCCATAATGCTACACTTACCTTCACTATTCTTTTAGCCAGTGCCATTATCCTGAGTCTGTGAGCTGTAAAATGATTAATGATCATGTTTATTTCCACTCAGAATTGCTGGGAGAATGGGAATTTACTTACATTAATGGCAGCAAAAGGGAAATCATGCACCCATGACTAAACAGCAAGATAATTATCAGAGGGTGCAATGAGTGTTTAAATAAAAAATCAGAGACTGGAAAGTGAAGTCTAAGAAAAGTAGAGGAAGGAGGGGAAAGAAATTTTTTTAAAATGGAGAGAAAGCAAAATCAAGAAGAGGAAAAGAACTCATTGTCATATAAACTAAAGCAAGAGGTTAGGACATGACCTTTGCCTCAACAACAATCATGTGCTTCAATTTCCACAATATCTGGGTAAAATCATGTTCTTTCAGTAATGGTGCTTCACCGTGTTCTGCATCTTGTACTTTTGAAAGTGCACATGACAACATCTGACATCTCAAGATAAATGATACACAAAAGTGAGAGCAATGAAATGCTCCCCTGCTCCAGCTACAAAGGCAATCATTTGAGATGAGAAAATGGAAAATGATCCCTTTAAAAGCAAGAAACTTGAACAATGCATGCATCTTTTATGGTGTCAGTAACTTCTGAGTCTTAATCTACCCTGGATAGAGCACCTATGATGAGAGAAGCTGAAACACCTAAGTTGATGGATCATGTGTGCCTTTAAGGCTTTTATTGAGTCTCTATTACCCAGCTCAGGAAGGCACACTACAGCCATGTCAGTTAAAGACCTCTAAATGGTGACAGGAAAATTCATCATTTTTATCTTTATTTGGGGAGGGGAAACTTTAGTTTTCACTCATGTTTATGTCTGTGATATTTATAGCTCTATGGGAAATGCACCTTCAGAATATTTCTGATATTTCCAGCAGCACCTGTCATCAAGATTCAGTCAAGTTTATAAAAAAAGGCTTGTATTTGATTTTAGCATTACATTTAGGTAAATTTTTAGAAGTTTATGTATGTAGAACCGAAGGAGGGGAGGCAAGACAATCCGCTGATCCAATATGAGTCAGTGTCAGAACTGAAAATGCAGTGCATGGTTAGCTGTGTCCGCACAAACTTACCCAAGCCAGAAAGCTGCATCACTGCAGGTGCTATGTTCCAAAGAATACGGTTGTACTGGTTCAGGACATGTGCTGATATATAGTGTTTGCATAGTGTTCCACTGCCACCTGGATTTACAGGCTCGAGTGTGCACTAGCTTGAAAATCTCCTAACCCCTCCCAGCATGTGGTATAAACATGGGTAATGTTTAATGAAAAGAGTTTAAGGAAACTGAAGTATGTGTCCAAGACATAAATTATTACACACTCAAACAGTTTATCTTTGTAAAGATAAACAGAACAGATGTTTGCCTGTTAAGGATAGCTTACATTCGTCTCTTGACAGAGGTGTATCTTGCTGAGTGTATAACAGAGGCAAGCCAGTACACTGAAAAGGTAAATGTGTCCTGTCACTCTGGAAACAAAGTCCTTTAGACAAAGAAAACAGCAGTTAAGAGAAAAGACTTTCTACTATTTATTTTTGTAGTATACAAGTTAGGTGGATAAATAATATTCACATCAAAATGTTTATGTGCTGGGAAAGGGTTAACAGGAAGAAGACTTTCTTAATTGATCTAGATGTTTATGACACATCACATATTTAGCTTCATCTTCTGGTATGTGGCAACATAATAGATCAGTAGGAAGATGGGGCCACCACCCAAGCTGTTGGTAATATGATGCAATTCCACTCTTCTTATCCTTGTCTGTAGTGTTCCTTTTACTAGATTGGTAACTTCTGATGAGAACAGTCAGTGCT
This sequence comes from Brachypodius melanocephalos, assembly GCA_013398615.1. Taxonomy (NCBI): domain Eukaryota; kingdom Metazoa; phylum Chordata; class Aves; order Passeriformes; family Pycnonotidae; genus Brachypodius; species Brachypodius melanocephalos. Next base: position 1,566,255 of record VZSR01003524.1, on the reverse strand, counting down.
TTGCAGTATAATTTCATTCTAATCTGTGTCAGCAACTAAATTATGGCAGCAACCTGAACTCTCAATAACCCATGGTAATGGCTATATTATCATGCTGTACTATCAGGATCATCTATTACCCACACGTTTTTATGCTGGTTTACAGGCTTGTTGATTATCAGTTGCTGGTTCCAAAGAATAGTGTTTGCAAAATCTTTCTTTACGTTCTTTTGTAGTAAATGGAAAAGAAGAAAAGATCAGTTCTGAAAAGTCAAAATAGCTGCTATGTAGCTGCTATACATTTATACTGTATCTATGTATACAGCTGCTATATATGAATACTATACAGTTAAATTCATAATAATTTACATTATTGTCTTCTATGTCTAAATAATAGAAGTATTGTAAAAATAATTGAATATGGGAAAACATTTTTTCATATCCCTGGTCTCCTCTCTAATATTGAAAGTTAAAGAAGACATCTTTATACTCTCCAGTCGAAACCAATAAGTTACTGACATTGAATAAACATAGATATTATAGTACTGTATTTTTTTTTCTTTTCTGTCTGTAACCATATTTGTGATTCCAACCTCTAACAAAACTGAGAAAAGGGAAAGATTTCTATTTTATTTTTCTTCAATCTGATTTTTGAAATCTTTTTGAAGACAGGGTAAAAGCTGTTAAAGCCGCAGACAATCAATATAATTTGGAATCAGACTTAGTAATAGTGGCTAGAACTTGAAAACATCAGTATTTTTCAGCATTTATCCTGTTGGCTAAATATGATCAACTATACAACATATAATGTCTCTTGGATATTTATTATTAAAAATTCTGTATTTTACAGAAACAATGTTGACAGGCTCACTTGTTCAAAAACATGGACATGATAGATTTCAGGCCACTGAAATCAAGGAAATTTGTTTTCAAGAGTTGGTGAGAATTAAGAACATAAATGCATTTACTGTTATTTTTATTTATAACATTTTCAGATTTTTTTTTGTCTCTCCCTTTTTCACGTTTCTCAGTTCTACAATACTAGAGACTTGCAGCATCTCTTTTATTTTAATGGAACCTCATATTCTTGTCTACTGCCAAAGTTCCTGGCTCTGGAGAAAATAAAAAATAATGTACAACTGTGAAAAGCATAACCTGATCACACTGAACTCACTTCTTGGATAGACACTTGCACGTAGTGCAGGTATGTAACGCTGAGATCTTTTTTACATTTCTGCCAAGACTGTAGCAGTAGGTGATGCCTAGAAGCCTCAGCTAAAATGAATGCGCTAAGGATGTCAGATGCCTTTTTAGCACCTTATTCCTTAGACAGTGATTAAATCTCAGCACTTTTAAGAGAGAAGAAATAGTTCTAAAAGATGTGCTTTAAAGATGTTTTGTGGGTTGTCAGGAGAGGTTATCTTACGCAGGATATTGCTGATGTTTGAATTTTTTGCTCTGTTTCTCCACTCATGAGAGACATTCTTTCAGAGGAAGGCAGAGTTATTTGCATTTGCCTTCAGGATGCTCACATTACCTGTAGTTCTGTTTTAAGCCGGTATTTCTAGTTAAAGCTGCAGTCACCTAAAGGGGTCAAAAAGCTTGCTTTTCTCCTCCAATACATAATCTGTCTTCTGAGTTTCTGAACTGGATCCTTCAATGACTAATCTTGGAAGTGTGAGAGCTGGCTCATGGTTGGAGAAAAGAGAGGTGGTGGAGAGAGTGCTCTAGAGAGGTATGCAAGGTTCCTTTGAATAGCTGTCTAGTTTGTGTCACTGTTAACCTCTTGGGTTTATAAACTGCTAGATTGGACACTATGAAAGAATTAGATGATGTTGACTGGGATCCTTGGGAGCCTAGTTGTGTTCTGCAGCCAGGACACTATGAATGGACTGACATTTATGTCTCATCTCTTCTACCCTTCAGGACTAACAATGCCTTAAGCAGAGGCAGCCAACAAAGACAAACTTACAAAAGCTTTTGCTTTTGCTTGTGGCGAGCCTATCAAATTTTGTGCTTTATATATCTGACTCATTTATTTACCTTTTATGCTCTCCACCCTCATGAACATCTGTAATACCAGTAACAGCCATATTTACAGTGCAATGACACAGCTTTTCTTTGTCTCTCTTACGCCATGAGGCAGATGTTACTGATCAATCTGCCAGGCAGCTGTGTTTGATGTCCAAAGCCCCAAAGTACAAGGGAAAGTGTGGTGTTTTGCAGGTTTCCTGGACAGCTTGTTTCATCCTAGCTGCTGCCTCCTGCCACACTCTCTGCTGCTCTGGACTCACGTCACCAGATTCTTCTGTCATGGGAATTCATGGAGAGACTACACACACACCAGGCAATTAAAAAGTTGAGAAGTCAGCAATTAATTTGTATCGTATTCTGGCTCGGGCTGTGGCATTGTGATGGTGTAGAACAAGGGAGAGAGTAAAAAGAAATGCAGTGATAAAGCCGTAGTTGATTTTACCTTTTGTTTTTAAAGTACAGTTTTAAGCTGCTAAGAAAACCAAATAAATACATTAATAGATATGAGGCCAGGGAGACCTCAGTGCCATTACATACTCCCTGTGTGACCAGCTCACACAGCTGTGTAAAATACTCAGTTCTAGTTGCATTATCCATGCTGACTGTTTCTCCCAGATAGGCTAAGAAGGGTATAAAAATGCAAATCCTGCTCTGCTGAAGTTAATGATAAATCTCTTATTGACTTATATGGGGTAAGTTTCAAGGACATTGGAAATACCTGTAAATGGTGATGATGAGCAGATGATCTCCAGCTGAAAAGCTGTGTTCCATTCTCAATCTGTGGCTCTAGCCAGCCATAGTAGTCCACATGTTTATATGACAGACTGCTGTATTATTAATTACGAATGCTAGATTAAATATGCAGGATGTTTATGGACTACTTTTAAATGCTGGGTCATGGTCTTCTCTGGGTATTAGAAAGATTCAAGCAATTGTAATTTGATATCAAAATAGAATCACATAAAAATGTCAGTGCAAATATATCTGAGGTGTATTCAATACCTTCTAAATATAGGGTTTGAAAGAAACCATGAAATTGCAGTCTTGTTTTATAACACAATGCCTGTTACTTACATTGTTTCTGATTTAATTTCATTATTTGTCTTAAAATTATTTCAGCAAGGTAATAAAAGTTAACTTTTATTTGATTTATTATCTGACAGTCTCAATGTAGGTTTCAGTAGAAAAACAGAAGCTGTTATGTGTGTGCATAAACACCTCATATTCAGCAAAAGCACACTCTTTATTTAAATTTGTTTCTTTGTGCCTAGGGTGGCTAGGGTTTTCCGTAAGTTTTTTGTTTGTTTGTTTGTTTGTTTGTTTGTTGTTTGCTGTTGTTGTTTTGTGGGTTTTTTTTAGTAATGCCATTTAAGTTTTAGCTTTGGTCCTGCAGGTCTGAGAGACCTTCACCTTTGTGAATCCCTACCTGATGCAAGAGGTTCATCACATAAAGTATGAATATCTAGGGCCCCCGTTTGAGGAGGTGGGAATGGGCGATGAGAGCTGTGCTGGATGAGAGTAAATGCGTCTGGGGCAGACCCGGGACATTTTGTTGCACAGTGGTGGGCAAGAATGAGTGGACAAGCCTTGCACTGAGTCTGTAAGAAGAAAGAAAGGCTTTGGTCTGAAGGACTGCAAGTGGGACATTTTTGCCAACACAAAAACTACTTAACTGTTATAAGCTAAAGGAATGAAATTGGTAACTTATCACAGAAGAAAATACACTCTCAATTTATGAGCTTAATCAGCAGAGATGGTGTGGCAGTGTAATCAAGAGATGTAGGGCAATGCAAACATGAAGTAACCATCTGTTTTCCTCTAGGCTTTGACAGACCTTATATTTTATTTCCATTTTGAAGAGTTGTCTTTATGGTTCATTTGTCCCCTCCCCTTTCTTCTCTCAGTTTATGCCTGTGATGAAGAGTTAGTGCACTTATCAGGCAAGGTTTCTGGTAATGTTTCAGTTTATAGCCTGAGCCTTTCCATGAGCAAACATTCTCAGCAACCTTTAGCCTCTCTCTTTTCCTGAGTTTTGCTGCTTCTAGTTTTTCACCTTGAAGTGCCACCTAGTACACTGGAGGGACGGGCAGAGGTGAAGGAAGGGAAGGGAATAGGGAAGTGCGAGAGAGAAGGATTGCACAGCCTGCCTTTGAATCTACAGAGTGGAAATCTCTTTCTTTCTATCCAGGAACAAAATCAATGTAGAGTATCTGAAAGAAAGAGAGTTAGAAGACAAAAAGAAATGGGAGAGCACACACAATGGGTCTAAACTGAGCAATGATGAAGCAACTGGTATTGCTGCTGGCCATTTGGCCTTTGTTATCCTCACTGCAGCTGCTGAAGAAAGTGGGTTCAAATCGGTGTAGCAACAACAGTTATGTGATCAATGTGATGCTCATGAATTACTCGGATTTCCCATCAAGTCCTGATAGTTTGAAGTTAGCTGTGAAACAAGCCTTGGAAAGGGTACAAAAGGAATTCCAGATGACAGGTAAGCCAATGGGTGTTGGTTACCCCTCTCTTTGTGTGATTTCTTGTCACACTTTGTGTCACAGTTTTATACTCATATGACCTTTACCAAGGTGCTTCTCAGACAGGCTCCTTGCTTTCCCATTTTATGTAGATCTTATGGAAATAATTACCTCTCTTTGTGTAAATAGAAGTGTTCTACAAATGGGCAGAACCATATATATTTTTCTGGTGTTGGGCAGACTCTTCCTGCATGCTTCTCTGGACATTTTCATCTGGGTTTGGTAATGTGAAAATTATTGAACTGGATCAGACCAGTGATCCATCTAGTACAGTAATTGGGTTGCCCTTGCTTCCTCTCCCGACTGGATTATCCTCTACTTTCTGAAAATAATTTTCCTCTTGACCCTATCTATTGATCACATCATGATCTGAAGTGTGAAGTATCTGCAGTCCATATTTGCCTTCATTTAGAGTCATGTTGCTTTTATTTATGTTGATATCTTACCTCTGCTTTTCAGTATCTCCAATCTACTGTAACTCTCTAGAATATCATGGGAAAAAAGAAATCCCAAGGAAATAATAAAAGAAATAGTGTCTATTCCCTATCTGCCTTTTAGTTTAAGAGATTTTGTCCAATTTTATTGGAAAGTGGTCTCTCAGTTTCTTCTTACAGAGCCTTAAAAATTTGTCTAGTAATGGCCAACACTAGAAGTACTTTTTACTGAAAGTAAACTAACACTCAACAGAAGTCAGCAGTCCACACTGGAGTGGACTTCACAGTCACGTCCATAGTAGTGGGGTTAGGTTGCAGGTAGACTTCGCAAAAGCAGGGAGACCTCGTAGTGTAAGACTGCTCAGACCTGTGTCAGGAGAGGGCTAATGGTGTATTAGTGGTTATCTGCAATTCATGATGCTGTTTGCTTTTACATTTGTGTTACAGGAGAAAATGTTACAGTGGATGCCATCTTCCACCCCTTTGCTTCATCACTGTATGTTTCACAAGGGTGCCGTACTAGCACCTGTGAAGGTGTGGAGCTCATCAAAACCATTTATGTGAGTAGCAGACTTCTTTCCTTCTGCTTGGGTGTGCATGTGTGTCTCTGTCTTTTCTTCTTAATCTTTGATCCTGCTATTCAGTTCCAAAGAAATTTGACAGGGAAGTGAAGTTTTCAAAGAGAAGATGTTCCTGGGTGTTTTGTGAAAAGAAGTAGGCAAATACTGGAGAGTGATTCTATGAATGCTTCCCAGAGACTGCTTTCAGCTTCTGGCTCCTTTTCCTATTCTTAAGTTGTCCTCCTTTTTATATCTGCACAACTCTTTGTGTGGTCAGACAGCCAAGGCAATCCATTTAAAAAAACCCCCAAATAACAACTAAAAAAACCAAACCAACAACTCAAACACTCAAAACAGCCTGAGCAGAACAAAAAGGTCCATTTCCAACTTATAGATCCTAATCTGGTTCACCATCAGTTTACACAATACACAAAAGAGAGAGCTGGGGTGAGGATGGGGACATGTGGGCAGAGAAATCATTAGGCTGGCACTGTTAACAGTGAAATGGTTATGGAACTATGCCCAAAGGGCAAAGATGAAGTGCTTGCCTCTCACTAGAAAACACAGAAATCACGTGAGGGAAACTATGTGAATACTTTAATATGAGGTAAAAACGTCAGTTAAATTCAGTGCATTACAAGAAGCTGTGTTTCTGAAGATTTTCACACCTCTGAGTGAAACTTGGTCAATCCAATGAGAATTTTCAAGTCTACTAATTTATGACCATGCTCTAGTCTTTGCTAAGAAATTGTCCCTCATGACACACAAAGATACACGTCAGGCCTCATTTGATGGTCATGGAAGGATTTTTTAAAATACTAGTTTCACATGCACTTAGCTAATAACTTTTCTGATACACAGGACCTTGTAATACCAACCACCCTGTCTTCTGCAAATGCAAACTCTTCTGGGGTGTGGAATTTCAAATGTGCAGCTATAATAATATTTTAATCCTTACTTGCTGTCTGTGTCTTAATAAATGTTGTAGTCTATCTTTTTTTGATTTCTGTGATTTTTTCCTCCTCTCCTTTATGTTTGTTCTTTTAAACTTTCTGTAGCTCCTTTCCTACTCTTTCGCTTTTGCTAGATAAATACTGTGACTCCTCATATCCTACAATTTTCTTCATTCTCCCATCCTCCTCCTCTCTCTGCCAGTCCTCTGCTTTATCCCAAATGACCTTTTTTGATCCCTTGCAGGATTCTGGCACACTTGGCTGTGCTGTCATAGGACCTGCTTGCACTTATGCCACCTTCCAAATGGTCTCGTAAGTACCAATTCTTCCCTCCTATATTGTGATGTTAAAGATGTCAGCTGCTGGACAAAGTTGTTTTGTGAACAACAAACCTGCAGAGACATTGGTGTTTAGAGTACATCAGACACCTTGAGGTCTACAGTCAGGGCAGGAAGACTTTTAGTGGAGGACCACTCTGTTTGGTAGATGGAAGAAAATCCCCTTCCAAAGGCCATGGATAAAATTCCAGCTTTAGTAGGGAAACTTCTAATTCCTGCCAGTAAGTTGAATGATTGAATGAGGAGCAGCTGGAAAGCAGCCCTGCAGAAAGGGATCTGGGGTGCTGGTTGGCAGCAGTCTCCACATGAGTCAGCAGTGTGTCCAGCAGCACAGAGGGTAAACTCTGCCCTGGGGTGCATCAGACACACCATCACCAGCTGCTCAGGAGAGGTCAGGAGAGATTATCCAGCTGTAATCAGCCGTGGTGTGGCCTCACCTTGAGCACTGTGTGTAGTTCTGGGCCCCCCAATTTCAGAAAGATGTGAAAGTCCTTGAATGCTTACAAAACCAGTGGAAGGGCTGGAAGGCATGTCCTGTGAAGAGCTGAGACACTGAGTTTGTCTAGCTTGGAGAGGAGGAGGCTGGAGGGAGACCTTGTTGCATTCTACAGCTCCCTGAGAAGGGCAAGTGTAGAGGGAGGTGCTGATTTCTTCCTGGGATTCAGCTACACGACAAGTGGGAATGATTCAAAGCTGTGTATGTAGGTTGGACATTAGGAAGCATGTTTTTACAGAGAGCATGGCCAAACATTGGAACGGACTTCCTAGAGAAATGGATCTTACCTTAAGCTTATCATGTTTAAAAGGCATTTGGACAAAGCAGTTAGTAAGTGGTCTAGTGGAAGGTGTTCCTGTCCATGACATGGCGTTTGGATTTAGATGATCTTTAAGGACCATTCTGTGTTTCTATGAATGGCACATTTTAGCTTTTGGTCGGTCCTGAAGTAGTCAGGATTGTATGATTTTTGTAGGTCCCTTTAAACTGAAATAATCCATTCTCTTCTATTCTAAGTCTGTCAAGAAAAAAAAAAAAGGCCTGTTTAATTAGTGAAATACTCTCTCAGTCATTATTTATTACATCATCTATTTCTGTTGCAATAAGTAAAACCCCTGTAACTGGGTAAGTGGACTTTACCTGGAAAATAAAGTTTTGTTCACAATAATGCCAACAACTCTTATGGCCATGGCTTTTGTAGGCAAAATTCCCTGTTACAAAAAAACACCATACAAGAACAAAAATATTTTGAGTTTAGTCTGATAACTTAGCAGCATCCAGGAATATACTTTCACCCTTAAAAACTTACTGCCTCTGTGTATAAAATGATTTTTGTTTTACAAATTCCTTGTCAGCAGCGGGTTGCCTTAATGTTTTTCTCCCTGACTACTGCTGTTGTACTGCCTCTAAAATACACCTATGTGAAATGAAAAGATTTTTCCTTTGAACTGTAGGAGTAAAACTCTTTTGATGGCGAAAAGCTGTCAACCTGCAGCACTGTCCCGATAAGGAGATTAAATCCAGCCCATGGCAATGGCAGCCAGGGAGCAAAAGCCTATCTTGAGCCTTTGGACTCCTGTCACAACCCTTGAGGCTGAAATGGTGTGTGATATCCAAAAGTCCTGGGGTAACTGGGGACACTGTAAGGAGCTGCCTAGAGCAGTTCAACAGGGCTTTTTGGTACCAATACAGACTTGAAATCTGCTTGTGTTCTTGAGGAGCCTTCTGGTTCAGGTTCAAATTGTGTTAAACTAACTCAGGGCACAAGAGGAGAGGGAGATGAGGATGGAAATCAGGTAGCTGCCTTCATGCAACAGCAATCTGTTCAGACTTGTCCTCTTATCTCTTCCTTCAGACTTGAAACAATACTGAGCCTGCCTCTGATCTCTGTAGGGAGTTTTGGACTGTCCTGTGACTACAAAGTAAACCTAACCCGCCTTCTGACCCCAGCCAGGAAACTGAACCAATTCTTCTCTCATTTTTGGAGACATTCTGATCTGCCATTCAAAACCACAACCTGGGAATCTGTCTACATTTACAAGAGAACTGAAACCTCAGAGGCATGCTTCTGGTAAGATCTGGATTCACCTCTGACCTGACTGTTGATAAACGCTGTCTCCACCCTCAGACATGGTTTCTGCAAAGTGTTCTTTCAGTCCTACACTTTGGGAGGTGCCTTACTACTACCAAGAAATGAAAGAAAGGATGAATTGTAGCTTTTAGCTGTAGCACTTACCTGAGTGTTTCTCTCAGTCTGTTTTAAGTATTTGCAAGCCTTTGCTTTTCCTTTGGACAACATAGCTCACATGTTGTCTGTGATGAGAATACTTGTTTACAACATCCTTAACATAAATAGTGTGACATGAGATGCTCCTCCACAGGCTCTCTATAGGTGGCTTTTTAAAGTCAGGGGTCTTGCTAAGATCTTAAAATGTTTCTCTGCATTAATGGCTTCAATCTGTAGGCACTATTTCCAAAATTCAGGCTGTATCTTTCTTCAAACAAAATCACCCCAGTGACTGCAGAGTTTAACCTATACTCTCACCAGTTTGGAGCAAAGGGGACAGCATTAATTTTGTGACCTGAAACATCAGGCTGTGTTTGATTCTCAGAAGTGCTGGGTTTTCTCCTTGCCTTGGCTGCTTTTAGGTGAATAGACTCTTTAATATACCAGTATTTATAATTACTTTTCTATTATTGAGTCTTATTTAATTTTTAGCTCATGTGAGTGTTTCTGTGCTCCTTTGATTTTTTTTTTTTTCCAATTTTGGGATATAAAAAGCTGATTAATTTAAAAAAACCCCATCATTTCTCCTACTAATTTTATAGACGTAGCTGATAGGGAGCAAAGAGTTCATAGAATTAACTATTATGTATATTTCTAATTCATAACCTTACGGACTCGCAGAATTCTAAGCAAAGTTTATGACTGCGTTTGCTTCAGATTGATAGATGCATATACTTACGGAATATTTTGGATACAGAATTAAAAGGGTTTTTTTTTCTGAATTAAGAAACCTAAAACCTGGTTTCCATTTAGCTCTTTTATAAGTATTTATGGACTGCTATTGTTTCCTTCTACTTTCTTAGATACAGATAGCAACTTGATCACAAGATGTAATTTCTATGATTACCTCTTGCTGATGTTTTGAAATATCAGTGCACTTTGCTCATCTCTCACTCCAATCCCTAGTCCTCCATGTTTGCAGCTGTAATTGCCAATGCACTACACACACTTTAGCTAAATCCCTTTAATTCTGCAGGTTTCATACCTTTCAGTGCAATTATTGCATGGAAGTTATTTCTGACCTTTCCAAATGTTTCTTATTTCACTTCTTTAAATGCTTCTTACCAGGACCTTCTTCATGACTTCAGAATTGTTCAAGCCCCTTTATTGTTGAATTAACAATTTAAAAATTAATTTTGTATCTCTGCCTACTTTTCATCCTAATTTAGTTGTAACAATGCACCTCATCCTGCCTTAATAGCAACTGCCAGCATGAAGGTTTTTGAAGTCTAATTTTAAAAGATCCATTTTCTCTAAAGCAATTATTACTGCGTGAGCTAATTGTTTTTCCCAAATACATATAAAAATAAGTGACTACCCACAGTGATAGCAAAATCAGGTTATGTTTCAACTATGCATATGTTTCTGTATATTAATGGTTAATAATTCTGTTACTGCAGGAAAAAAAAGGAAAAAAAAAGGAAGCAAAAAGTATTTAGTAGCTCATAGGACTGAGATCTCAGTGCTGGTAGATCAAAGGTTATGTACTTTGAAAACAGTGAGAGTTCTTTCTGTTTTCCCTCTGCATTAACTTTATTTCAGATAGAAGATCTCTTCTCAGAAATAACATATTGAAGCAAGAGTAGAACTCAGGAGCTGACTGTTCTTCATTAATCATTTGGCAAAATTTACTTGCTTGCTTTTTTTGCTGAACTCACTTTTCCCTTCAAGTTCTAACTGATTCTCTATAGGTTTTTTGTTGCTGCTTTTCTTCCTTTACTTCTCTCACAGTCAGGGCATATGTATGATTTTTATCTCAATTCTTTCTGTAGTTCCTGTTAAGTCCTTTGAACCTTCACATATGCCTTCTTACATTACCACTGATGTCTTAAATAGCAAAGCTTCCTGGTTCTGCCTTGTTATTAGTCTCATTTCCAGCTATTTCGTCATATCCCTGATTTTTTTTCTTAATGGTTAATGTCTTATTACATCATTGCATTTTCCGAATCCATCCTTTGTAGAACCACGCTCAAATACCTCTGGTTGACTTTCCAAGCATTTCTACATCTTTCATGCCATGTGTTGGTTCTTTCACTTTTATTGCTGCAGAAAAAGTTTCATACCAGCTTGTAAACACTCTTGTGTGCTCTGAACAGCCTATCTTGCACTATGGTTGATTTAGGAAAATGTGAGGAGTTAGCAATTTCCTGACAATACCTTTGCTCCCTTGTGCCAGGTACATGAATGCTTTAGATGCTGGAATCACAGAGTTCTCCGAAAAACTCAAGTTCAAGGATATTTTAAGAACTCCAGAGCAGCTTAAAACAACTGTGACAAATCCAAACCGGAAAAGCAATGGTAAGGAGGTGTTGCTCTATGACATCACAAACGACATGAGACCTTTTAGAAGGTTAGATGAATCTGACTCCTCAGATTTATTAGGTGGAGAATGTTAATATAGTATTGTACATAAACACATGGATTGGTGGTTGAAAGGCAAACCCTTGCAATCACATTGGTCAGCCCAGAGGGACATCAAGAGAGTCCCTCCTTCGGAGAAGAATCTAAACATCTGTCCTGTTTATAGAAAGTTCCTGGGAAAGGAATTTCAAGTGCAACAACATGCTGCAGGTGAGAGAATAGGGCTACATGGAGGGGCTGAGGCTGCACTGTCCCTGCAATTGAGTTGCTTTTCCAAGGAAATCAAAGCCACCCCTTAGTTAGTTTAGAGGGAAAGCCTTTCCCCAGAAATGGTAGAAACAAAGATATACCATTTTACATGGATGTAAAGATAAAATGACTCAACGTTCCTAGATTCCTCTCTTCATCCTCATAAAATATGGGGGAATATCCTGGTTCCAGAGAGCTTTTGGGGTAAATTATCCCATCTAGACACAAGCTGGTTTTTGTGAGAGATTCAGAAATCCAGGGATCACAATTTCTCTAAGAAGGGCTTTAAATACTATAAGAATATAGATACTGCAAGCTCTCTATCATTCATGTGATGCAGCCCTCGTACATTTATGGACCTCATTTTGCTATCAAGGGGCATTTCGGGAAATGATTCATTTAAACTAGAAAAATGAATGAATAAATACCTCATCTTCTCCTAAGACTAAGCACCTGGCATCAGCAGGCCAAGTGAGTGTGAGAGTAAGCAAGTTAATGAAACCATTACTTGAGGGCCATTTAACCTAGAAATGTTCATATAGAGTAGCTGTTATGGCACCATAACTCCTAATGCTTATTTGAGTGAGATAATGGTAATGCTCTGGTGCAATCAGACAGAAAATGGTGCAGGTGTTGAAGCACCTTTTACCACTTCCCCTCAGATATCCTGGTTTTACTGCATAGAGGCTGGAGCTCTGTGTCTGGGCCCCAGTACAGCACAGATAATGTGCCTTAGCCCAGAGTTGTGCTACTGCCTGCTACTTAAACATAGGGGAGCAGGCAAACATCATCTTCTTGTCTCTGAATCTCACCAATCTATCTCCGTTTTTGCCCGTTCTGTAGTGATCATCATGTGTGGTTCTCCAGAGGATGTCAGCGCAGACCTAGGGACGGAGAAGGTGGATAATGACATTGTTATCCTCCTGATAGATCTCTTCAAGTAAAGTATCACCTTTGCTTTTCTTCTTTTCTCTGCAATTTGCTGATGGATACAGATAATGGAAATAGTCTGAGTGGAACTGTTTTGTTGAAGAAATGCTCTTTCACAACATGTTTTCTATTGCCATCTTTCTTCATGTCTTGCCGTCTATGTAACATGTAACATGTTTAATTCACGGCATGTCCTCTACAAAATCCCTTTTGGTTCATATAATATTTTTCCAAAGCAGTGACAGAGTAGATAGGTTTAATGTTGTCCTGTGGGCTTCTCAGTGCAGGAAACCATGAAAGAAGCACAGAGTCCAAAATCAGAATGGTCATGAAATATGGTTTATTTGAGATATGGAACATTTTTCATACACTCTACCCAACCAGACAATTATGTAAATAGGACTTACAGTATATTTTTCTAGACTCCATTTATTCAAATTTTAAATTATTTATGTGATGCAATTGTTCTCCCAGTTCATAACTCTTGCACTTTATAACCATCTCCTCAACATCTTATAACCACAGAAACATAACTTCTCAGAGAAGTTTCTTAGTATACAACCTAAGTTTTCTATTGTTTAATTTCCTCTTAGTATTGCTAATTACAAAACTCTTTATAGAAGACATCTGACATAAATTGGCCTTACTAGTGGTATTCTCAGAAAACATGGCTGTATACAAGGACTGTGAGCTGATCTCTGGCCCTAAACCTAAGTGACACAGCAGAGATTACATCTGTACAACTAAGTGTAGATACCTAAACCAGATGTTTTTTGGATATAGCACCAGTTGCCATAGCAAGTCACAGTCTGGGAGAAAGTAATTTGCCTGGGACAGTGCTGGTGGTGTGGATGGTTGGATGGATGGATGATTGCAAGGCAAATGTGTGTGCTCATGTCTTGATGTTACTTACTTCACTGCTGATGTAGCAAAAAGATTTCATGAACTTCTAGGGCCGGTGGGACTTCCCAGCTCTTCTGTAAAGCTAACCGTAACAGGACAGTTCTGAGAAACTTTGGGCTAATGACTTTAGAGATTTAACCTTTGGTTCCAAACTAGATCCTGTTCAGGTTGTAACAGGATCTTCTCTATCCTGTATGCTGTCAGGTTCATCATATCTATTTTTCAGAAGTGCCTCTAAGAGCTTTCGGCATTCCACAATTGTATCCAGGCACTAGGAATCCCCATTTGCTTTTCCTGAGGCAGCTGGCCTCAACTCCTGTTTCTTTGCAAATGCACAATAGGAGCTATGTATGTGAGTGCTTTAACACTGGTATTGTAGGTATAATTGTTGCATTACAATAGGTGAGGGGTGATTAGGGGATTCTTTGCTGTGATATGCGTCCTTCTGATATACCCAGCTGCCTCAGGCTCTGTGTATGGTGCCCTTTCTAAACTTTCTACAGACCCCTTATTTTGCTGAGTATCTCAAATCACATTATTCTTAGAAAAAACAAAATACAGACAGCTGTATTAGATGAAAACTCAAGTAGGAGGGAGAGTAGGCAAAGTCCCGTGCTTCTACAGGAGTGAAGTGCCTCTGAAAAAGTGATAGATTAAAATTTTTTCCAGCTCTGAGCTGTCTGGCAAGCAGGACACAAACACAGTCTTTTAGCCTCCCTCAAGAGAGGTGGGGTGCTGGAGGATTATCCAGTCTGGTGTAGTCTAATGAGGTTTCCTTCCCAACTGTCTAGTTCAGTCCAAGCCTGGATGAAAAACATTTTGAAATTCTTTAAGGTGAAAAGTGCATTGTAAAAGTCAGAAGGTTCAGGGAAAGGCAGGGACAGGGCTCTAGTGTCAGAATCCAATCAGACAGCCATGGAGCAGAGGCTGCGGTCTCCAAAAAGCCTTAATACAATACTGACTGTACTGTACAGTCAGTACATACTGATGAAACAAAAGGATGATCAAATGTGAATAATGAAAGAAGGCTTATACAATTACTGTTTTTCTATCAATCTAACCATAGCAATGACAGCTGCTGCCAGTTGACACTAATATTTATTGCTAAATTCTTCTTTAACATGTGAATCTGGTGGTGGCCAGTCTATGAAGCACTTCCTGATGGCCTGTCAGGGTGATGAGGCCAAAGATGATACCTGAAAGCTACATTTTCTGCTGTTTTAGCAGAGTTTCCAAGTTGACACAGTTTCCTCTGATTTTCCTATCTCACTGAATTAAATGAATCAATAATCTGCCCTCCACACTTCTGTGATTGTTTTATTCCCTCCTGTTAAATGCTTTTAGTGCAACTCCTGCTGTGCTTAATTCTAGCAGGAAATATCAAACTTAGAGGAACAATCAAAAAGAGTGCAGAAAAGCTCAGAAACAGGCACAGTAATCTGAAGAAACTATGATTGCGGTATTGTGGATTCCAAGGAGGACTGACTTTTAATAAATGTAAACTCTGCTTGGAAAAAAAGAGGAAATAAACAGGACAGAAAACAAACAGTTACAATAATAACAGTGGTTCACAACTGCCTTTGATTGTCAGATTGACAGATCTCCTTAATATAACCTTTTCATATATTTAGGCACAAAAACTGGCATCAGAGAATGAATGACATAAAGAGCTGTGTGCATGATGAAATTTTATTTTTAGAACTACTGTTTTAACCTGTTAAATAACAGTGCTGTTGGGAACAGGTGAGTAATTCTGTCGTGGATATCACTGACCCTGTTGTTCAGTGTTCCTGGGGTTCTTGTGCTTTGCTTTGCAGTCATGTGTACTTCAAGAAGAACATTTCAGCTGATTACATGCAGCATGTACTTGTCCTGACTCTGCCACCAGCTAATTACAGCTACAATATTGTAATTAGAGACTATACAGAGATGGAGGACAACATCCTGGTAAGAACATTATTTTATATCTGATTATTGCATTCAGTTCATTCCTGTTCATGTATGAGGAAATGAAAACTAAAAATGCAGCTGTAATCATCTGCTGTCATGCTTCTAAGCTGATATTTCCTTATATTTTTGCAGGATTGCATTTTGTCCTGATGTAATGATGTCAAAATCATAAGTATCATAGTATCATAAGGCAAATCTTCAGGCTGTCATATTCCTGTTTTGTGAAGTTCAGCTCAAACTTTTAATTTGTTCTGCACGTGTTATATTCATGCAATGTAAGGGAGACTTACAGGCACATGCTTTTTCCACTCCACATCTGACTGACTGACAATCTTACATGTAGCTGCAAGGCATCGCTCAAGAAATACCTCTAAGTGTAATTGAGCATAGAAAGTTCAGAACTAATAATTGTTGACTAATTTGTCTGTGCAGATATGTCTTTGAGATGACAACCATTGCAGTTTCTTTCCAGTGGCTTTCCAGATAAGCTTCAAAAAAAGGAACCTTTTTTTTTTTTTTCTGTAGGAAATAAATTCAGTTTTTTAATTTCCAGAAAAGCAGAACCAATGAAAAAGCAGTATTTGTTTAGTGAAACTGATACTCCTGCCATCTGCCAAGGAATCAGGTCCTTCATGTAGAGTTCTTCCCAGGATTTTTGGCTTTGAGCTCCAGCTCTCCAGCAGGCAGCCTGAAGCTTCTGGCTGGATTTACATGGCTTCTAGATCCCCCCCAGCCTGGGCTCAATGCTTTTTGGGTGCCAGCTCTATAGCAGGCTGCTGGAAATTCTGGCACAGTTCCTTGCCCCTGAGCTGTGGCCACTAGGAAGCCCAAACTTGCTGGCACCACATTGAATTACCTGCACAGAAACTCTAATCCAAAGCCAGGGTCTTTGGGATGCACTGAGCAAAGCAGAACTGCCAAGAACCCACAGTGTAGGATTTCTTGAATCTTTTGCACCAGGATCAGCAAGCCAGACCTTTATATTCACCCCTTTAAGTTTTCAGCACCTTCCTGTCTTTATACATCAAAAAAATATTTTGTTTACCTTTCTTTTTCGAAATGAGAACAGTCATGTGGCATTGGCCATTTACTCAGTGTTCAGCAGATTCTGGCCTTCCGTGCTGGAGTTTCTGCCAAATGGAGCCCATCAAAGTTATTATAGCTTTATGAGAGAAACATGAGCTCTGAAACAGCCATTTTTATTTTCTTTTGTTCTAGATGGACGATGACTTTCTTGCTGGCTATTTTAATGCAGTGTTGCTGTTTGGGCATAGTCTCAAGAAATTTGTCATCTCCCAGAGCCCAGTGTCATCTCTCAGTTTAATCAAGGAATTCCGAAATACCACTTTTGAAGGTAAAGAAAGGACCATCCTATGCAGGGTTCACTAAATTGATGAGGGGAAAGAAATTTGATTTAAAACACTTAGGATAAGTCACTTCTACACTAAACAAGTCCAAGCCTTTCAATGAGTTTTTTTTCCAGATTTTTTTTTTTATATATAAAAATAGAAATGTAGAAATACAAAGATGTAGAAATATAACGATGTTATCTTCAGTATTTGATGTTCAAAGTGACTCTGAAGTCACTTGGCTGAGCTTTAATGAAGTAGTTTCAACCTTTTCCAGTTTACAAAGCCACACACACCTAGGTACCTGCAGTGTGGGTGTAGGCCAGCTGACAGTGGGTTTGCTCTACTTGGTCAACTTTCTTGTTCCTCTCACAGGTTGTCCAGCTCTGGTGGGCTTTTGTTTTATGGGCCGTGGACTTAAAATCACAGAATTCAATCATTAGGAAAAGACAGAGGCAAAACTTACATGAAGAAGAGAAAACATTATCTCTCTGGGGGTATAATCCATGTTGTTGCTTCATATCAGAGATCTGTGCCAAAATGATGACTGAAAGTTTTGTGTATATGTCCTACCTACGTTCAGCAAAGATATGTATAGAAGTTTACCAGATTTTCCTAGGATAGGAAAGGTTGCAGGCTTATCTTTGCTTTAACCATGGTATTCAATACCTAGCAAAATACAGTTTACTAATTCCTCCTGGAGACAGCATCTCTTTCTGAATATCAGTAAACTTGTCTCTTCAGTTTAAGTTTGAAAGTTAAGTTCCACAAACATTTTTACCCATCCAAAATATAGCACTGTAATGCTCATCATAATTTATAGGTTTAGTTTAAAAAAAAAATCCTAGAAGTGATAGATGTTGAATCACATTCATTCTTTCTTGTGATGGAGTTTGGTACAGTAGGGATTTCGTACAATAATTATTTTGATATTAAGAAGGTGAACCATGAAAAAGCATCCATTTTTGACATGAAAACGGAGAAGGTAATTGCTGAACTAAAATTATGCCAATACTGAATTTAGGAGAAATAAAACCAGTCAGCAGTAGCAGCAAAAGGACAATCTGAAGCTGATCAAAAAATCTTCCTATATAAAAAAGAAAAAATGAAGGTGAGACTTTCAAGAGTGGTGGGTTTTGGCTAAGTTTGTGCTCATGTTGAGGCAACTGAGTTCATGGGAGCAAAGTCAAGCTGTACTGAGGGATTTGGGAAGTTCCACCTTAAAATCCTTAAAATGTGGTACACAGGCAATTTCTCAATGTGCACATTTGCTGACATACACAGAGAGGGGGCTAAAGACAAAAAGAATGTGGTTAAAACATTATTATTAGAGCTTTCAAAAGAGTAAAGGGAATGAAAGTATCCTTGTATTTCCTTTATTGCTGATAGATTCAAACTGCAGGTGGAAACAAACCATTTCGCTTCCCACTTCCAAAATTGTCTCTTCAAGGAAAGTGACTCCAACATTCTTGGTTATGCTAAAGAAATCTGACAAGAATATTTTCTTATAGCTAGAGGGGCACTTTTGTTTTCAATGCTGTCAGTTCAACACATTTTTTTGGATTTCGTTAAGAAAGTGTAGTGTGGTGTTAAAAGAGAAGTAGCACCACACTGAACTGATATGTATCTAGCATATGTACATGAAGAAGAAAAGTATCCTAAGTATCAGAAATCCTTTTATTTATCCCATCCTTCCTGCCCCATATTTGTGTTTCTGAAAATGCAAGCTCTCTGATTAATTCCTTGTGTCTGCAGGTATAATGGGTCCTGTGACTCTAGATGAATTTGGAGACATTGACAGCAATCTGACTGTGCTGTACACATCACAGACTGCAAATTATGTATGTATGTCCAGGGTGCAACTGTTGGACCTTATATATGAAAGGAGAAACAAAATGCCGTGTACTATTTCATAAGAATGATGAAAATACATCAGGAGTGGTGGAATGCCAGGGCATGCTGTGTGTGGCAGAAGGGGGTCATGTGAGGTGTGCTGGAGACTGATAGGATTGATGTAATCTGGTTATACAGTAAATGAAGTGCAGCTGGTTTTTGTGGGATTGGTAAATTTATTTTCAGAGAGAGGGGAGGAATGAGAAAGAATATAGCAGCCAAACATATTGGCTACACTGAGAAATGCACCACTGTAGCAGGAAAATTAACTTGAGTTTGGGCAATACATTTATTAAGGGTAGTCTGAAGCGTGGGACAAAAGAGGGTGAACACAGTTGCTGACTGCATTTCTTCCCTCCTCCCATCTGTAGTTCAAACCTCTTCTGTATTTCAACACTCAAAGCAATGAGACATACAAGGCGACTAACAGTCCGAATTTTATCTGGAAGAACCACAAGCTGCCCAGTGATACTCCAGGCACTGGTGAGACACCCGTTAAACCTACCACCTACCTCTTTGAAGACAAGTCACGCAGTCCTGAAATCCACCTGCTGTGTGATCCAGCATGCGACCTTCACACTACCCCAGCCAGGAGCTGTGTGCAGAACAGTATCTTTCCTTCTCCTGCCTCATCCCCCCCATGTTACCTGCATCCAGTCCAGTTTGAAACCTTTATTCTGTTTAGGTGCTGATACTAAATCTCTTGAAAACTCGATACCGTACCAGTGATTATGGGGAATACCATGGGGTATTTCAGAAGTAGTCATCCCTGAAGAAATAATCTTCACTAGAAGATGGCAGTGGTGTGAACTGGTTGAAATACTGTTCAGGAAAGGCAGCAGAATTAAGTTTATGATGAGTTATCTGATTCCGCATTTCTGTATCCGATGGAGCATGGTGGCTTCTGCTTGACCCTTTATACTTGTTGTAGGGAGCTGGGGAGAGGACACAGCACTGTGCAGATTCAGGGTGCTTCTCTGGAGGAGTCTCTGAGAAGAGCTGATTCTCTGAAGAAAAACAATGGGAAACTAGGTTACAGCTCTATTTACACTCAAATGAACAAATTTAAAATTTCAGAAATCACAACCTCCTTTCCTTTTGAGTTTTTGGTGACTCCTGGATACAATGGATGAAATCCCTTGCTATTCAGCATAGCAGAATACAGCCTTGTCAGTCTGATCAGTCTGCGATTGTTTCCCTGTTTAAGACTGTTGCCACAGTAATAAATGTTGTGGTAATTGGCAATGGAAGGGCATGTGCTTCAGGATATGATATGCACAATAAAAATTATTGCAGTGGCAGGTATTGCAAGGGTCAGTGCACAGTGGGTTAGTGTTTACCTGAGTCTTCCATCAATGAGAATCCAGAGATGTCGCTGTTAAAAGTCTCTGCTAAAGGCTTCCCATTAATTTGCTGTACTGCTTGCCTCCATTAGGGAATAGGCAAAGCATAACTGGAGAGATAAATACCTTCTGCTAACTAAGAGTCCATTTACAGGAAGGTGGTAAAATGAATTTAAACATTTTGATTGCTCAGTAAAGTAAATCATATACCCTCAAATTAGGCTTTATCCCTCATAAGAGAGGCTGGAGTAGTGGTTAATTGCCAGGGACCATGGGAGTTACCAGGGGGAGGGAGGTAGCAGTTTTGATAAAACTCAAGTTAGTTCTGGGAAGAGCAGAGGGATTTCAGTGGAGCTTTCAGTTTTCATCTGTGGTCAAATCTCTGGTCTCCCTTGGTATGGCCATGAATGCTATCTGTGCAGAGACAGCAACACAGCACACATCAGCCACAGGGTCTCCCTGTACCAGCTCCATGAGCTCTGTCCTTTCTGGCTCCTATCTTCTTGATCCAGTCCCATTCTCATCCATCCCTTGGGCCCCATAACATGCTGTGTTGTTAGTGGATCTCAAGTATGTTTCATTTATTTCCTTTGGTATGTCCTTGTTTGAAGCTACTGCACAAGGGGGAAAAGAAAGAATTGCAGAAAGCCAATGTCTACAAATGTCAGTAGCACTTAACATCTAGCACTTACCTGGAGCCTGACACTGTGGCCAAGCCTTATTAAACTAAAGTAAATCTGCTTCCCAAAGGTACTTGATTATTTTGTTTTCGTATTTTTAAAAAATAAGCCCTCCTTCAATGTGATTCTAAATAAATATATTCCTGCCCTGCACCCCCCAAGGAAAAAAAAAAAAAAAAAAAAAAAAAGAAGAAGGGTCAAAGCTTAAGTAATCACTGTACCTTGCTAAAGCCAGTCAAAAGTTTCCAACCTGAAATATCTTTTTTCCTCCAGGTAAGTGAACAGCACAGACAACCAGAGCCCTATACCTTCCTAAGCTGTAACTGAGAACAGCTGACCCAATTCTGCTGCCTACCTTCCTCCTAGTATTCACTGAAAAAAAGAGGGGTTCATCCATATTTTCCCCTTATTCAGAAAGTTTTAACCCTCATTCTAAACATGCATAAGATCATTCTTCCGTACACAAACGTTTCTGGTTCCAGAGGACCAGTTAATACACTCTCCCTCTGCCTGTGGTAAGACTAAGAGCCAGAAGGTGGTAGCAGAACCTCAGGAAAGGGAAACTACAGTCCCACAGCACTCCCATGGGAAACTATAATCTGTTTATTGAAGCTACATGCCACAGTTCATAAACCTGAAGTTTCAGACAATTTTCATGCAAAATGTATTTGCCCATTCTCATTTATCTCTCATTTTATAGTGGTGACGAAAACGATAGTACTGGTGGTTTTCATCAGAGAGCATCAGACTAATACTAAATTACTGTGAGGCCCTTAGGCTGATAAACATACTAAAAGAAGGTGAAGAAATGTGATACCCAGAACAAGAAAAATCAAGGCAGAAATCTGGGTCCAAAATCCAGAGGAGTTCATAAAATGAATCCTCTGTCAGATGCAGGAACAAAAATTGGTATGTTGAAAATCCCTCCTCAGTTGTTACTTGATTCTGAAGGTAGTTAGTGTGTGTAAATTTGATTTTTATTTATTTACTAATTTTTACACTTGATTAGCTGTTCTGTGTGCCTTCATTTTTGTTTCTGGGCACAGACAGAAGTATATTAGCCTCAGTAAGGCTGAATAATCCAGCACTTTTACTGTCCTTAATCAACATGGCAGTCTGCAAAACCGGATTTTCCTCTGCCTTTTTTGCCAGAGACACTTGCTCAGTAAAGTAGGTACACTCAAGGCATGTGACTGCCAGCTGAAGCTCTGTGATAATGGCTTCTTATTCTTCAAAGGAAGTTGGTGGCTGCCAACTTTCCTTCCCAGTAACCCTGAGCTCTGAGAACAGACCCAAGAAAGCCTTCAGTTTGCTTTTCCACAGTAACATAATCGACATTAAAACTTTTGTCAGTTCCCAGCCTTGTTCATCTTGTCTGCCTGCTCAGGATTAGAACCCTTGTGTGTTGTGTGGTTTTTGGGTCAAAGTCCACAGATGCCCGAACAACATGATTTTCAAACTGTTTGGCTCCTGGCAGCTTCCAAGAACACTTTACTGGGTTTGTGCTGCCATCAGATTGATTTCCCTCTATAGCATATTAGTTTTCTACTGAAGAGTACAAGTCCACCCATTGCCTGGGTGTCCCTACAGCT
Organism: Brachypodius melanocephalos; assembly: GCA_013398615.1. Classification (NCBI taxonomy): domain Eukaryota; kingdom Metazoa; phylum Chordata; class Aves; order Passeriformes; family Pycnonotidae; genus Brachypodius; species Brachypodius melanocephalos. The sequence goes on along the minus strand of VZSR01003524.1, from coordinate 1,543,894 downwards.
TGCCCATACCTCAGGTGGGGATGTAAGACTGCACTGCTCTGGGTCATGCTTCATCCCACATTGAAAGAGGCAAGTATCATCCCGAGGTAGTGCTGGACTTTACCAAAGCCTCTCAATTTGGATGTGGCCAAAAAATATCCTTGGTCAGCTACTGTGATTCACACATGTGTGTGAGAGTAATTTCTTAAATACAATATTGTTTTTCAGCATCCTCCATTAGGTTGTTTATCTTTCATTTTTTCTTTTCTGCAGGCCCACATGTCTTGACTATTGCTGTCTTTACGCTCACAGGAATTGTGATCCTGGTTCTGTTCATCTCTTTGCTGATTCTAAGGTACCAACCCCTTTGGCTTTCTGTTTGTTTATCCTTGAACAGTTTTCCCAGTAGGACAATGCCTTTGAGCATTCCTTGAAGAGCCATTCATTAGCTTACCGTACATACCTATGTGGCTGGCCCTAGTAGGAACTCTTTGGTATATGCCAAATGGTGCTTGCATCCATGGTGCTGTTATGACAGGTTAATAATCAAGGGAGAAGATGGGGCAAGGCTCAATGTTCCTGCATCTGCTAAAAAGCTCCAATTCCTATACAGACACAGAAATATAAGTCTCAGACCAATCTTCAGAATTTTTCCACTTTTACTACCCATCTTTGACTTTCTTGGGATTCACTTATATTTCTTTAATGTATTGGCGACATAAAAGTTCGACCTAGAAGGTGGTATTTCTCTTGAGACACTGTAGCAGTCAAAACACCATGAGGTTTTGGTGTTTTCATTGCATGGATCCATTCCTTCAACTCAGTCCAACACCCTGCATAAAAATTTTTCTAACAGATTAGAATTTCATGCAGCATTTGAAGTCCAGATTTATCATTATAGAAAAAGCAGAAATAGAAATTATTGATGCCTCCTTTTGATGGAAGAAATCCCATCACAGTTCCAAAGTACAGGATTTTCTTTAATCTTAAAAAAATTATCTGTGCATCCTTTTTGAGTCTATATCTTTGTTATATATCACAGAACTTCAGAAAAAGCAAGAAAATCATATCTTAAGAAAAGTTTATTAGAAACAGATGCTACTCAGGCTTTCTTATTTTGAGTAGACCAATGTGCCTTTCTAGCTAAAAGAAAGGAAAAATCAAAGATAAAGATACACAACTCTTACACATCCAGTTGTGCTCAAACTACGTAGGAGCTAATCATTGCCACATCCAAACACTAACATATAAACAGACAGTAAAGTTTGCAGCTCCTATGAAAATTAATAAAGAAAAGTTGGACTTGTAAAAGAATCTGTACTTTTCCATATTTGCAGATGCATAAAATCTAAAGATTCTGTTTAGATTACTAGATTGTGTTGTATACATATCATTGTGATATTCCCAAGCATCAAATATAGAAGAGATTTCTGAGAATTTTTAGAATAAAACTTGCACTTTTGGTGTCAAAATAATAGCAAACATCTCAAATATAATTGCTACCAAAGACTGTCCCCTAACAAGCAAAAAAGAGAAATTCCTACAAAATAAAGAAGGCCTCATTATTCATTCTTTATCTCTGAAATTTCTAGGACACTTGAACTATTCCACAGCTACCTGTCAAGTTCTGACTGCAAAGTAAAAAGTCCAAGTCCTGAAAAACATATAAGTAAATATTAGACCTAGTAGATTTTAGTTCAGTTTGATGTGTTCTTAATCACCAGCTGATACCAGTTTGAACTGTAGTGCATCCTAATGACACACAGACACAGCTTACAAGGTAGAACAGGGAAAAACACTTCTTACTGCAATTGTTGGACTTCTTTTTCATATGCAAAAAATTAGTGAACAGAGGAATATTTGTATTATTAGTCAATAGTATGAGTTCTGTCATTTGGAGCATTTGCCAGCAGTCATCAGTGTGTTAGGATGCTCCTGCAAACAATCCAGTCAATCCTGTGTGGTTTTTCAGTAGAGGAAGGACTCCCACGAATAGGGAGATAATTTGATGCATTTTCAAGGACTCTTCCCTCATTTTTACAAAATGTGCAGAAAACAAGGGACACCCACAAAAAGGCACCTCATCACTCAACACCTCCTTTCCTGGCATTGTATCCACAGTAGTCTTAGTATCCACTGTTGATGGCAGGACTTCCTTTGACTTGCATTTGTTTGTGGGACCTCTCTTCCAAGTACATTTAATAACATGGAGGACAAAACTATAAAAAAATCCAGATGGCCCTTTATGCTTTAAATTCTTCTGACCACCCCTTGAGACTCTGGCAATTGCCTAGCAGTTGTTCTGCTAAATCTGTTCTGTTCTGCTACAGAATGAATGAGCATTTAGGTTTTCCCAAAGCCAGGAGAATTAAAAGAGTATCCTCAAACTGAAAATCTGGAGGAGAGCCACAGGGCTTGTGCTCAAGTCTCATCAACCTGTAACACCATCCTTGTGTCATCCTGACACTAGATGCTTCCCTATCCTAATCTCCTGTTGAGGGTTTTGGTTCACTGGGAGGTATTCTGAAAGACTTCTCTTGTTCTTCAGGAAATACAGGAGAGATAATGAACGCCGGTGGAAGAAGTGGTCCCATATACCACCTGAGGAAATCTTGCCTCTGGAAACCAGTGAGACAAGTCACGTTAGTTTGAAGGTAAGAGAAGCACACTGCCCAAAGCTGGGTCTTGGATCCTATCTCCTAACAACAATCAGTGCTGGGGTTTTGACATATTCTGACTACAGCTCTGGTAGGCTCTGGTAGGACTACAACTTGTTAACTTTTTAAAAATTTTTTAAAAAATTTTTTTTAAACCCACGCTTGCTGTATTGAAGAAATAGAGATTATTCCCAATCTATTGCTCCCTAATAGAATATACGTATTCAGATCAGTCAAACTCATTTTTTGACGGGGGAATGGGCTGGATGTTGACTCCCAGTTTCTGTTACAAATGATTTCCCAGGGCTCTGTTATGCCTCTGTAATGTCCAAGAGCATGAAGACAGCAGGTGGAAGGCCTGGGAGTGGCATGGATGTTCCACACCTTCTGCAGCATGTAGTGACGCTCCCTAGAGAGAGAGTCTTATGCTTCTCTGTGTGGCACACACAGACATTACTAATCTCTCTGGACCTGTCAAGTGGGGAGTAGGTAATAATTACAAGTTAATTATTCTTCTTTGTTCTTAGATTGATGAAGATAAGAAACGTGACACCACCCCGAGACTGCGACAGGGCAAGTATGACAAGAAGGTAACCTGACTGCAGTGTCCGTGCTCTCTTCTTCACCTTTAGGAGGGCACTTTTTAGGAGGAGGTCATTCCGACTCCTCGAGCTTGCAAAATGGTTTGTTCTTATGGAAGGAGTAAGCCATTTGCTCCCTATCAGCTGCTTTGTATTTTGTTTACTGACAGAAGGCTAAATATTAGACTCCATGAACCCCTAGCCCGGGAGCACAGAAGCATAAACACAGGGACCAGAAATCTGATACGTTTTGGTACTGAAGAGGTTAATGGAGGACAGGCATTTACATGGCAATTCCTGTGCATTCAATAGAGCTGTCTGCTTGATTGGGGTATATTCTTGTTAAAATCTGCACAACTGATAGATCTAAATCCTTTGAAGAAAGTATAGCTCCAGTACTTATTAGCTGATTAACTGAAACTCCAACAGTGAGGCAGTATGCAGGTGTTTCTGAAGTGTTTCTTTGTATGGATGTTTCTTGGAAAAGAAAGATGAATTACTGTTGTACTAAACCTATGATTTTTTTTCCCCACTGGTATTTTTCCTTCAGGTGGTGATCTTAAAGGATCTCAAAAACAGTGATGGTAATTTCTCAGAGAAGCAAAAAATAGAACTGAACAAGGTAACTGTTGCAGATAGGAACTGGACACAGCAGGGTGGGATGGAGTCTATGAGAGAAGTAATTGCTTTCCTCTGTCAACTCCAACAGCCATATACTTGTGCGTGTTTGTGAGGGGGACAGGCAATGAGTTCCTCAAAGGATATTGCTTGATGAACTTTATTTTTGTTATGTGATCTCATCACCACTTTAGAGTCTGAATTGTGTCAAGCTCAGCCAGTCAAGCTGAGGATGAATGAAGTAATTAATGTGCTGTCATATGGCCTTACTTAATTTTTATAGCTGATGCTAAAAGGCAGTGCACTCTTTTGGCTCATATCATACTAATTCATCAGTAGGGGAATGATGTAGTTAGATCTTATTATTGAATACCAGTTGCAGCTCTTTAAATATAAGTTACTCTCTGCTGACTTCTGCATACGCTCTTTTAACAAGGGAGATTAATTTGGCTGCAGTACTGCATCTTTTTTTGAATGATTTTCTTTTTTACACAATACTTCTATATTGTGAATTCAATAAACTCTAAAATACCTCAAAGTAAACTAGAGTTGTCTATTTAAATGGACGAACTCCATAATATTGTGCAGCATCATTAAATTTTTATTACTTGCTCATTTACTGACTGATTCACAACATTCTGTCACTCATAATGGCTATTCTGGTCAGCTGGGACATTTGATAGAGAGGCAATAATAGATACTACAGTGGGCTCTGGAATTAACTTGGAGTATCCAACAGCAACCACTCTTATCTCCCTAATCCAGAAGGCTCTGGAATGACAAATGTCTTCAAGTATTTCACTCAGTGCCTTAGTACACTCTGGTTTAAGAGAAAGTCATACATCTTACCAGGGCCTGAGATAAAAAGCCATGTCACACAAATAATCCATGTCCTATGTTTCTGTACTAAAAATGGTTGCTTTTAAAAACAGATTATATGTCTCTGCTCTAGCTCCTACAGATTGATTATTACAACCTGACCAAGTTCTATGGCACTGTGAAGATAGACACCATGATCTTTGGGGTGATTGAGTACTGCGAAAGAGGTTCTCTGCGGGTAATGAATTTTAAAGGTCTCCTTCTGCCCCCGAATTACCAAATTTCAAAGTAAGAAAAGAAATCCCCATCTCTGTGTCTTTGACCCTCATGCAGCAGCCATGGACTGAGCAAGTGGTGGCAGGTTTCTAAGTTTCCCCCCTCCATGTGCTGCTGTCACTTTGATGGTTCTCAGCAGCAGGAGGACGAGGTGAGGTGGAGCCAAGGAAGAGTACAGGCCCAGGCCACAGTAAGAGCCAGTATTTGTATTGTGTCCCCTATTGGAAGCATATAGGATATAACTTGTTCTTCATTTGCCAAGCTGTAGCTGTTGTCTCCACTGATGTGCTTGTGTACTACAGAGTGTGCAAGGACAGAAAAAAGAGTATATTCCATATTAGTAAGGGAGAAAAATGGCAAGTTCTGCATTATAAGGGAAAACAACCCTTAATTTTTGTTTATAAAAAGAAATGGTCAATCGATGGTGGCAAAAGTATGGAAAGACTTATGGGTTATTACTACCAATATTATTTCAGTGCCAATCATGAAGTGGTAATCATGAGCTCTTCTGAGGGCATATATTGTCTTTGCTTCTGTGATCACACAAAGACTGTCATCAGTAGCAGTGGTCTCTGGAACAAACTCACAGCAAGGCAGCAAAATAATTGTTCTCTCTCTAAGTTATTTTCTGGTAAACTGGCATGCTCATGGAAGTTTACTTGTATCAATGGATGTCATCATGGCTAAAACAACTGTAAATGACTGGCAGGCAGAGATAAAGCAACAATTTACTTTGAACTTGTAAGGCTAGCAGTAAATTGGTAGGAAATGGACTGTGAGCACAAAACATGGAAAATCCTCTCCCTTCCTTTTGCACAACTTGACCATTTGTTTCTCAGCTATTTTGTGTCAGTAAAGACTTGTTTGGAAGACCAAATTCACAACCTATTTTTAATTGCAGAAACCCCTCTTTTCTGTAGTCCCCACTTTTCTAGCTCTGTGTAAACTTTATATATATTTAATATTCACTGGGTTTTTGAGTCAACTTCTGTTCTAGTGCATGTGTTCTCTATAAAAAGCAAAGCTGCTGGGTGAAAGGCATGCAATTATACCCATATCTCATCTTCTGCTTTTTCCCTGAAAAACTTTTCTTCTTTTGACAGGATGTTTTAAATGATAAAATATCCTACCCTGATGGCACGTTCATGGACTGGGAATTTAAAATCTCTGTTTTGTATGATATTGCCAAGGTAAGTGGACTGCTGACAGTGCAATGTAAATCAACCTGTCCTGTCTTGCAAAACTGATCCTCTGAGGAGCTCTCAAGGTCTTCTTCTTTCCTAGAGCTGTATGCCTTTCCAGTCTTTTCTCCTCTGGGGACAGGTATCCAAGGCAGGAGAAGCCAGTGGCTTTTAGACTAAAGGAGGAAATAGGGGTCAGAATTGGCCTGGGGCTATTTATAAATAAACAAATGAAGTATACCCCAAAGAAATGTGGCCCAAAAATCAGAGCGTTACAAATCCGCTGACCAGTGGCTCTGATAAGTAGGTCTTATGCAGTCACAAGCTCTGCAAAACACATTGCTTTGTGGTCTCAGGTAAATCATACAGAGCAAAACTGTATTTTTTCAAATAATAGAATTATTCTAATACATATCCAGAGATGAGACCAACTTTTTCTAAACAAACTGTTTATGTACCATCCTGATTTTCTCACTAGATTGAGAAACTCTAGTTTCTCACTACAGCTATCCATTTCAAGCAGGTTGAGAGGGAAAATATTAATCTTGTATAGAAACCAAGGCTGGTTTTCAATAGCTTTTAGCAGATCTTTGCTTTTTAGGTCCTTGTGGTAGGAAAAATCAATATGCACAGTAAAGGAAATTCTGTTCTACATTAGAGACTCGTAACTGTTTAGCTAGTAGGTAAGGACCCTTTGTAATTCACTGGTGTAATAATTCATGATACCTCTACAGATAATGTAGAGAATCCCCTCTGTCTTTTTGCTAGCACTCACTCAGCTGCTCTCCTCTTTCTATTGCTGGTTTGCAGTCGGATGGTCCTCCTGTTTCCCTACATGCAGCAGTTCAGATTTGGTCTCCATGATGAATGACTCCACTGTGTCTGTTTAAAGAGATATTGAAAATCTTGTGCTTTATTAAATCCCCCTTAATCCAAATTGTCACAGTTTGTTGGTCTTGTTAATGACTTTCAAGTTCAGTTAACATTCAGGTAAAGTTTCATTTTAAATAGCAGCAAAGGAGCTTCCTTTCCTCCTTAAAACATATCAAAACCCAGGGTATTTCTGACCCTTTGCAGTTCACTTTCAGATGTTTCCTTAGAAAATAAGGATAGTCTCTCCATTTATGAGGAAAGAGAAATCCCAGTCCCTCTGATAGGAATGACCAAATGCCCAATGACTGCATTCGTACTCAGACTTCACAGCCAGTTATTTGCTGCACCATTGGTAAAGGAGACATGGCATCTGAGGATGGATTAGCACGCAGCATTTGTTATGTGGAATGGCTCCTGAGCATTATTAGCTGTGTTAGTAGAGATAGTTCGCAAACGCTTCATGAAAACTTGTATATACCTAGGAATAGCAGGAAAATTACTGTCGTTTGGATGATCTGTCAACCTCTCCTATTCCTTGACTTGAAACTGTGATGAAGCTTCTGGGACCTACACATTTCCATGAAACTCTAGTATTGCTTTTTCCAAACCATGTCTTCTAAACCTCCAAGCACCCTGTCTATATTTCCTTGAATGTCTTTTCCTTTTAAAGTAGTCACTTCATGGCCTCTCAACTCCATTTCCTCTCATCTCTGTATCTATCCTTTTCAAGTCCAGATGCAGCTCTCCAGGCTGTTAAAATACCTACGATCAGGTGCAGCAGTTCCTTTGCCTTCTTTTTGAGATGCTTCTTCCTCTCCACACCACCACTTTCACACACTCTGCTTTTACCATGGCCCAAACCATCCTCATACTGTGCTTGCATGAGAAGCTGCTATATTTGTTTCTGAACAAAGGTTGGGTCACTTGTATTCCCTGGTGCAAACAGCCAAGTGATGACTATTCTTGGAGCAGTCTCTAGTTCAATAGAGAAGGTGGGGTGGCCAAAGAGGAAGCCCTGAATGTACTCCATTTACTTCCCCCCACCCTCGCCTTTTCTTTCTTTTTGGCTATCATAACTGCCTCTGGGATTGATGGGACCACCTTGTAGCTACATGGATTTGGCCATGTGACCAAAGAGCTCTGATGAAAAGTCTGATGAGAGGGATTTGCAGTAATCAAGACTTGTAGTTATTAGTGCATACACTGTTGTTGCAATACTATTTATTAAATAAGTGGCTGCTGCAGGATATTGTGCAAGGGATTGTAATATTCTTGCATTGTGCCAGGAAAAGGTTTGTGAGTCAGAACTAAACGTTTGCTCAAGAGCAAAGGTTACATGAATGCTCAAAAATTCGGAACGATTGTACTGAAAGTCATTATAAATTTTGAAAATCATATTGTGGGTTTTTAATAGGTTCTGTGTTTTCAAGTAGGTGCATAGGATAGTGGGGAGGAAAGAGGAAAATTTTATCAGGTACATCTATAAGACCTTTGCCTCCGGAAATTCTTAACAATAAAGCCTTGGGGTAAGGAAATCTAAATTACTTTTGCCTGTCATTTGATGCTGATACTAATTGGGAATTCTGCTGCAGTAATGGGAATATTTTGTGGCTAATGAAAGCAGCAGCTGGAAGAAGGCACTGCTGGAGGAAATAGGGCCTACAGCAGGAAAAACATCCTGGGTAGTGTCATCAGGGCTGCATGCTAAAAGCTGCTTAATCAAGAAATACATTCCTTGGGTATAGTGTGCACACAATTTCTATAAATTTGGCATAGTCTAGATAGGTCTAGGATAACCAGTCCAACAACATTCTCCAGAGACTGCATCTTTACAGGGTGCTTGTGTCTCAGACATACATCTGCTCTGCCCAAAACTCAGCTCATATCTCAGTGATGTCTTGTAGCATTTGCTGATTCATTCCCTGTTATGGGTAACCCAGTATTTGAGAAGAAAATCCAGCATGTCATACAGTGTATTCATGACCACATGGGCCTTGCAACCCTGATGAGATTCTATCTACTAGTGATACAAAAGGATGAGCTACACATGTAGGAGCCTAAGTGGAAGATCATTCAGAGAAGAAATTAACAGATATGACATACCTGTTCTAGCTTCCACAGGATATAGATTGCACTTCATATACTGAGCATGAAGAAAAGAGGACTATAGGAAGAAAAACAATCAGCAGTAGGTTATAAGTAGGTGTGAGTTTAAGTAGTTCAGAAGAGTGAGATGAAACAGAATAAATAATAGCAAGAGAGTACAAATTAGCATACCTACTCCCTTCTTCAGTTGATACCCACTTAATAATGTTCTTTTCCTGCTGTGCCTCAGTACTAGCCCATTCTCGTGTATTGCACCATATTTGAGTGTCTTAGACTAAATCAGAGGCGCTGAGTAAAAAGGGGCAAGCTACACATCTCTGTATGCCTGTGTGTGTTGTGAGTCTGGAGTGTGAATCTCAGGAAATAAAGATGAAACTGTATTGGCCAGGCCTCATGCTTGCTTCAAGTTTAGCTTATGGATAGCTGGTATGTATTGACTTATACAGAGAAAACCATAAACAGTCAGGTCAGTAGAGACCTTTATGACTGTCTAGGCTGATCCTCTGTATGACCTAAGCCCTAGTGCATCATCTGACACTCTCTGCATTGACTGCTCTGGAGCCCTCTGCTTTGCAGTTAGAGGATCTGCTGGAAACGTTTCAAATAACGTCTCTGGTGTATGGTGATCTTCAAAGATGATACAGACATAAGGAGCAATTCCTCTCACACCTCTTGTGTCTGTTGGATGAATGTGTAGCTGGAAGCACTTCTCTGTGTGACATTCCAAGAAATCTATATTAAATTTACCAAAAAAAAAAAGATATTGCAAGTGATATTAAAACTTTTGTGGGAGAAAATACATTTACTTAATTACTTGTGTTCTAATATTGACAATACCAAGATGCTATGTCAGATTGTTGTTTACTAAGAGAAAGGATGGCCTCCTATAACATGACCCAATTCCTCATTTCTTAACATTGACTGTTCCTAAGACCTTGGAAAGTCTCCTTTGTAAAATAACAATATGAAAGGGAATTGTGATTTATGCATATCCATTGCAGATGAAGTCCATCTAATTACTTGCACAGATATTATGCTAATATTCACATTCTTGTTGAGTATGGTGACATCTGAGTGTCTCACATGTAGTTGTGCTTTCTTTCTTTTTTATTCTCAACCACAGGGGATGTCTTACCTTCACTCAAGCAAAACTGAAGTCCATGGGCGACTGAAATCCACAAACTGTGTAGTAGACAATCGCATGGTAGTGAAGATCACTGATTTTGGCTGTAATTCAATTCTTCCTCCAAGGAAAGGTAAAAATATGCCCAACTGGACTCTCCTTCATAGTTTCCAACTCAGTGGAATTTTCTTATCTTCATAAACCAGTAGGGTCTAATTATGTCTTGTACACAGTACAAAAAATGCAACTTTGATTCATATTGTAGCAGCCATTATATCGTTTTAACTTAAATAACACAATGAAAGAATTACTAGCAGGTAGCAAAAGAAATTAGGCAGTGTGAGAAGGAAGGAAAGATGAATATTCAACTTTTAGTTTAGAAAACGGAGATTTCACCTGTGATTGAGATGTAAGAAACATTTTCAGTATCCAAGTCCTTCATGCAAACAGCTCTTCAGCAGTAGTATTGAAACTGTGTGAAGAAAAAAATGAGTTAATTTATCATAATTCTTGTAATTTATTAGATACATGTGTTATCACAGTGCTCTGTGATATCATTTAAATATTAACAGGCATGACTCTGATAATCCTTGAAGAAATCTGTATTGATATGCAATGATAACTCTGTTTCTTATTCCTTAGTTAGGAATCTAGTAATATATGCTCAACCAGATTGAAATAATATTAAGAGCTTTTCTTTACGTTTTCTATTCACCTCACATTCATAGACTATTTCTGTAAAATAGAACACTCATTTCTACTCATCTTTTCCTTCTTAGTAGATCTGGAGTGAAATGATGAGTCCATCTGAAATTATGTCATATGAATCTGTAGCGTAGAGCTTGGGGTATAATAAACACAGCACTGTTCTGTAACTGCAGCATATGCAACCAGAAAAAAAACCTGGTTGCAACTGGTTAGGAGAAAATTTTTACATTCAGACACAAACATACTCAAGAGTAGCAACAAGAACATAAAAAAGGACTAAAAAAAGTACAGTGAACATAAATGTTCTATTAATTCTTAATTTTACAATTTAAAAAAAATTATTATTATTATTGTTACATTGTAATGTAGTTATCTTCTTTTATTGCTTGTAAGCAGCCCCAAAATTTCTGGCTACACAGTCTATGTCCTTGAAGAAAACTCACTGTTTCACAAGAGATCCACAGATTCGTTGTGGTTAGGTGTTACAGCCTAATGTCATAACACTGTCTTCAGGGTCACTGTGTTCAGGTCACTGTTATGGTATGTCACCACCAGGTCACAGCTGTTGTACAATGGCAGCATTCTGGTTTTGAGGTACAATGGTGCTCATTGCACTAGAAATACAGATTAATAATTTCTTAAGAAAGCAAGTAGTTATGAGCAGGTAATACTGTGTCAGGCCCAAAAGCACTTGATAATTATTTCAATAGCTTCATGATATCAAGGCCATTAGGAAATATTGCAGTCTTCTCATCAGACACTGTATAAAAAACCCCTTGCATCTCCTAGCTCAATAATTTATGGCTCAGGGTTTTTTTTTTTTAATGATAGCACTGGCATTCCTCGGTCTTATCCAGAAATACATAGGCTATTTCTAAGAAGCTTGTGAAACGTAGCTAAGAAAAGCAAGGTCATTGCCAATAAACATGACTTTTCTGAAGGTATAAAAGTCTGCATCTATAGTGGAAAGTAGCAGGGTCAGCAAATCCCAGAAAATTGCAAACTACATCACAGGTTTATCTAACCTGTATTGATGTCAGCTTCTCAAGAAAAATGCTGAAGTAGGAAATACAAAATACCAGTGGGCTCTGGATTGGATATGAAAAGAGTAAAAGGAAATATCTTTATAGCCAGTGGCTGGTCTGAGAAGGATCACCCTTTTTGCACTTACTTTTCTCTCTTCTCTTTTACATCATCCCCCACTGCTGTCTGGGTCTTCAGACCTGTGGACGGCTCCTGAGCATCTCCGGCATGCTGATGTGTCTCAGAAGGGTGATGTATACAGCTATGGGATCATTGCTCAAGAAATCATCCTACGCAGAGAGACATTCTACACCGGACACTGCCGGGACAACAGAGGTAATTCCACAGATTTCTCCTTTATAGCAGCCTTCTGGGATGGTTGTAGCTGTAACTGGCCTATTATCCATGTTTTGTGAAAGGCACTGTCTCTGATAACTGCTTGAACAGCTGCTCCTTTCTCTGTGTGATGATTGAAGAGCCTGTTTGAAGGATCTCACTGTGGGGCAAGTGTCCCTACTTTTGTAAATAAAGTTTGCATTGAGTTTTCTTTACCCTTCTCACCTGGAGCACAGCATTACAGAAGTTAACATTATACAATGCTGTCCAGACTTACCGTAACATTTAAAAGCCTCAAAGTTTTCTCTATTTTGACTTGTAAACAACATGTAATATGCCATTTATTTTAGGCAGCATAAATCAGCATTGTCAACACAGAACAACAAAAACTCAGCTGCATGACACAAGAACAGTTGGCATTTAAAAACTGGCAATTCAGACTTCATTCAAGCTGATTATAATTAACTTTAGCAATTTAACTTCTGTCAGAAAAATAATTTCCTCCTGTAGTGCATCTATTAAGCCCTGTATTGTGCATTTTGTGACATTGTTTTTGAGTGGCTGTTGTGGTTTTAAGCCCAGCTGGGAATTAAGGACCATGCAGAGCTGCTTGCTCAACTCCCCCCTCTACTGTCCTTCCCCCTGGTGGAATGAGGAGGAGAATCAAAGTAAAATTTATAGGTTGAGATAAGAACAGTTAAATAATTGAAAAGAAAGTAAAATACAATAATAATGATAAATTATAGTAATAATGATAATAAAAAGGGAAATCAACTGATGAACAAATGAAATCGCTCAGTACCTGCTGACTGATACCAGACTCCCCTTCCAGGTAACTTCCCCCAGTTTATATACCAGGCATGACATTCTTTGGTATGGAATATCCCTTTGGTCAGTCTGGGTCATCTGTCCCAGTGATGCTTTCTCCCAGTTTCTTTTGTGTAACCCCTCACTGGCAGGGGACCTGAGACAAGTTAAAAAAAAAGAAGTTCTTGATTTAGGATAAACACAGCTTAGCAAAATACCAATACATCAGACTGTTATCAACACCATTCTTATTCCAACTTCAAAATACAACACGCTAAGAGCTTCTGAGAAAAAAATTAACTATCCTAACTAAAACTAGGACAATATCCACCCCTATCCAGCCCAGTCAATCTCAATCCCAGAATCCAGGCATTATTATATACTAGAACTGGCAGAGAAACATGTGTGGGTTTGGGATTTTCCTAGTGACTAACAACAGTTACTAACAACAAATTTAGACATTGCCTTTACCTCTGAGTCATTCTGTTAGATCTGCCTCTCATTTGTTAAAACATGTAGTGCAGCAGCTTGACAGCCTAATAGCTCTTTTACTGAGTCACATCTGAGAAAAATTTCTGGGGCATGTTCATCATCCTACGTTACCACAAATCTCTGTTCATATTTGGGGAAACACAGTTTCTGACATCATCAACTCTATAATACAAATGTAGATCTAAACAAGATTAGAAATGGCTGTTCCCTTTAAACCAAACTCTTCAGGATTCCATGCTTAATAAAAGGTAGAGAAAATAAAGCCTTTGTATTCCTATTTCTTGGGAAGAGGCAGGCACAATCCTTATGAATGCAAGAACTTTACAAATATTGCCAACATGGAGAAAGGAAAGTGTAATGCCCTACCTTGCTCATTTTGACTTGTAAAGCAAATCCATAGCAAACTACATCCTTTTACCTGCTTGTTGAGCAGTTGCAGCCTTTCTGTATTGTATTAATGGTTATTAAGTTACCCTCAGACATAGTGTTTCCTGGCTTTTCTGAGATATGGTGGCATCCTCACTGCTCTGTGTTTGACTCTGGCTGTCACAGTGTCATAAGCCTGGTTCCCTGTTTTATCTTTGAGCCATGTCTTAACACTGTATTCTGTCCTTTTGGAAAGACCATCCCTTTCAAACAGCATGAGGTTAATTCATGCAACTTAAAGAATTTGTAGCACCTAAGCTAGGTACCTAACAGCACCTAAGTGATGTTGATGGAGATGGTTACATATTAGCATCTGAGATAAGACAAAAATAAATTTACTAGGCGTGAAATCTGTTTGGTAAGTCTGGGTCCACTGTAACTTAAAATAATCTGCTTTCTAAATTTCAGCTGAAATTTTACATCTTCAATTCAATGAGGAGGTTGTTTTCTCCACAAACCTTTTTTTCCATAAAAGCATTATTAGATGTCTAAGGTACATATTGCTTCCGGTATAATGGCTTCTGGTATTATTCTTGACTTTTGTTTATGCAAGCTGAGTAAAAGGTGTTCATCAGTTCATCAAATTTCATGTAACAGAAAGGAATTAGTTTTATTACATATTGCTGAAGTGGCTCCTCATTTAAATGCCTAATTCATTCATTAGCCAAGATGAGAAAGACGGTGAACCATACTTATTCAAACACTTTTGCATTTTGTTTGTGGCATCATCTAACTTTGGAAGACAGTAGCTCAAACTTGGGATGACCATTAATTTACAAATATCAAGAGAAAAAGAGGGAGAAAAGTACTAAATTAGAGTCAGTGGTAATGGTCAAAGAAATTTCCCTGTTGTATGTTAGATTCATTTGGTTTTTAAGTCACAAGAGAAACTCTGGCAATGGCTAGGCTATCAGAAGTTAGTCTCTGCAAATTAGAAGACATGATATTGATATTTCAGGACAACTGATATAACTGCTTCTCCAGGCTCAAATGACACCAGCAAGGACTGTGTTCAGACTTTAAAAGACTTATTTTAAAACCCCCATATTTGAGCTCCATCCACCAACTTAGAAAAATTAAACTCTGCTTTCAGTTACTCAGTGAGTCAATTTTCTCAACATGAAAATATGTGTCAATCAATTTAATGTACAATAATATTGCTGTAAATGAGAGAGAAGAAGTTCCATTACAGGTACACAGAACTGGATTTCTAATGCGTAGAAGTAAGTAGGTCACAGTCCTCTTCACTGTCATCTCTGCAAGTAGCTGTGACTAGTTACTCCACTCTTCTGCAGAAACACCTCATTCACTGTTCAGGACTGTGAAATCTTGCCATGTACCAATGCTCAATTCAAGCTGCCTCCTTGTTTCACTACTTTCTGCCACTGACTAATTGCAGTGTTGCTAATAGGTGCTGTTACTTCCTCTCTCAGATGCGTGTCCAAGAATGAAAATCCAGCACATTCCTCCTGCATACACGAGCCTTACACAGACTTTCCTGCATCCTAACCCACAGAAGACTTCTCAGAAGTTTCTCCACTCTATAGCTTGGCAGACTCAAGTTTTCTGCTCCTTCTCTTGTGTGTCATTTCTGTACCAAAAAGTTGGAAGCTGCTGTATCATTTTGGGGCGATCATGCACATTGGGCATGTTTAGGCATCTGTAGCTGCCCTAGACCAGTGCAATTACAAACATTCCTCGTGTCATATGCTTCCATCAGTAAAATTGTGTCCCAAATATAATCAGACATTATTAATAAATAATCTGTTCTGATTCACAGATCCCTTTCAATTTTTCTTTGCTCTAGAGGTAAAAAAATTACTTCTCTTTTTCAAACACCCCCCCTTCCCCTGGAATTCTTGAAGTCTGCAGGAGAAAGACAAAGGAAGATTTCAAAAGAAGTTTTCAGTTTAGCTCTCTCTCACTGTGCTTAAATTGAATTGTGCAAATGCAGCCTGATTTTGATGTGTTCAGAGTCCAAATAACTTTCATAGAATGGGTTTAATGACTAGGAGTACAAATGAGTTAACAAATGCAATGCTTTTAACCCATTTATATTAATAGCTTAGTTTTAAGGAAGTTAAGCATCTGCAGGATGATTTGAACTGCTCTAATGAGTGGTGTGTGTCTCCACACTTTTGATCAAGTTGCAATGGGCTTTTCACATTGTTTTATACTACAATTATACTTCATGCTGAGAGGCACACTAATAATGCCCAACATTCATTTGGGAAGATGCCATAACCATGTCTACTGTGACCAATAAATATTCATGTACATTTCTATAAATTTTCCTTTCAGGGGCCTTCAAGCCAACCTGTTCTGGTCTTCTAGCATATATTTAGAAACACTCCAAAGTTGAAATTTACATCAAAATGAGGGAACTGTTGTCAACACTTCTGTTTGTACAGTACCTTGTAACATCATAGACTGCTATACACAATAAATGTCCTTCTTACGCTTTTTTGTTTAAAAATTTGATCTTCTTCATGTACTAGAGAAACTTTACAGAGTGGAGAGTGGCAAAGGAGCAAAGCCTTTCCGACCAGACCTGACCTTGGAATCAGTGGGAGAAAGACAGATGGAAGTAAGCTAATAATTAATGAAGCCATTTTCTGGGTGAAGGGTGGAAGTCCTGGCCAAACTAAAGCCTATGATCATGGGAAGGTGAAAGCTATGCATTTTATACCAAATGCCCTAACTTTGGAGAAGAAATTGCATTCTGTAGTTGTTACCAGCAATGTGAAATATGACTCATGGAAATTATTTCACTGGAAAGAAACAGACACTTACATGGTGCCACTCTTCTGACCTGTTTTAGATATCCTTGAGATGGGATGAATTACACCTCAAGTATACCTCTCTCCACTGATATAGCCCCTGTGGCTTCTTGCTCAGGTGAAAATGTACTGTAGATATTCACATATTCAGCAATCAACCCCATTCTTTTTGGCTGAATCACCAGTTTCAGAAAAATCCCAAACATGGAATATTGGAAATACCATTACCACAGCATTTTCCACGATGTCAGTAACTGTGTCTGACACCAGCCTCTAAGACTGGATCCATTTACTTGCCTTTCATTTGCGTATTGCAAATTCAAGTTAAGATCACGTCAGTAGTCATCACAGAGTTAAGATGCCTGCAATGAGTGTTCTAACCATAGTTTCAAGACAGTTAGTCACACCATTTAGTATGTTGCTAGTCAAGAGTAACCAGAAATTCCCTAATGAACTAGTGCTGTTTAGCACGACTCTCTGTCTATATCCATTACTCAGGTGGACTTTTCCTTAAATTTTTGTTTGAAGGTATATACACTAGTGAAGAGCTGTTGGGAGGAAGATCCAGAGAAAAGGCCTGACTTTAAGAAAATTGAGAGTACTCTGTCTAAAATATTCAGGTGAGCAGCAGGGGCTTTGTTTTTTAAGATGCTACAAATTCTTCCTCTATTAGAAAGCTCATATTTTTAAGTGTGTAAATTGATGTGATTATGATTCAGTGAGTGGAAAACCCTAGTGTCTTCTCTTAGATCCTCTTTTATTCTTTGGCAGAAAAGTAGGTGAGCATGTGCATATGTTATGTATACATACACCTGTGTACAATGTATTAGCTGAGTGAGGATGAGACGATCACCATACCTCAAATTGGTACATTATGAAAGTAGCAAGCCGGATAATTAGGGATTTAAACCAATCGAGTAATTCCCTCTCTGTCTCTAGTCAAGAGTTGGATAGTGACTCATGTAGTTTATATTTTGGTAAATGAACGCACATAGATGTTTGAATGATTTGAAAGTTTGGATGGTCCCAAATTAAGCTAACTAGAAATGGTGAGTTTTAACTCATAAGAAGTATTAATTACAGGGCTTTGGTGGTACAAAGCTGTGGGAAAATAATGAGAGTCATAGATGGATAAACCCTGTGGGGTTACACAGGCCTTTCACCTGGATAATGCTGCATTGTTCCTGCAGAATTTAATCTGAATTAATTATTCAAATGACCAAACCATGGGCTTTTAATCACTTCTCCTGGCACATTGCTCCCCAATTTTTAAGGCGCTCCCCATCAACAAACCCCAACAGCATCATTTTACACTTTACATGGGCAGGACAGCTGTACGATGCATAACTGAATGTATCAGCTGAATAATCTTTCTACAGCTGAACATAGAGACCTCCTGGTACAGCTCCTAAGCCTCCATCCTACAAAAGCAAAGAGATTGCCTCTTGTCACTTGCAATACGGTATTCTTCTCATGTGGGTCTAAGATGATGCATCCCTGATACAAAATTTGTTTAAAGTAAGACTGATTTTGAAGTCCTGTTGGATATAATATCAATCTGACTCTTCCAGTCAGCCTGGTCCCAATTACTTTCAGACTGCTTTGGTGAGTGCAGGCTGCCCAGACAAAAAGAGGATTGAGTGTCTCATGTTACCACGCTTCTGCTTCCAGGGGTTAGTAGGCTTGAGTTGGCAGGATTTTGTGAGTAAAACCAGTCTTAATTCTTCTGGCTGAAGTCCCCATCTAAACATTATGTGCAAATTTCTACCTATTATTTTTAGCTTCCTCTCAGAATCTGAGCTTGTCAGTTACTTTTTACAAATGAATGTTCCTGGGTTACCTAAGGTAATCTGGAATTGACAATATTAGCAAGGTTAAGTGACTGAAAGGTGCTTTGAGAATTACCAGTTCCAACTGACAAGTGTAGATTACAGACTTTCAATTCATCTACATAAGGCCTCGAAGCAGCAAAAGAATTATGCACTTGAGGCACTTTGTAGTTCTAACTACAGGAAAGTCAAACACTGGAGAAGTTTTCTGTTGCTGCTTTTTTGCCTCCTTTTCACTGCTCCCAACAATGTACATCTATCAATCTTTCTTCTTGATTCCCGTGTAATTCTGTTATTTGCAGTAATTTCCATGGCCAGACCAATGAAAGCTACATGGATACCCTGATCCGACGTCTACAGCTGTACTCCCGGAACTTGGAACACCTGGTGGAAGAAAGAACAGAGCTGTATAAAGCAGAAAGGGACAGAGCAGACAGGCTTAATTTCATGTTACTTCCAAGGTAACTGGCCAGGAGGATTTTCGCTGGCATTTTATTTACATACACCTGATTCTTGCAGAGTAGGGGATAGGATTAATGTTTACATTCATTTCCTTCCCATCTAATCTAATCCTGCATTGGAAGAAAGAAGCAGCTGCCGTATAGAGAAAGCAGAGTTTCATGCCAAATGGTATTGGGACCCATTACCTTGCTCAACATCTCTTCACGCACAGGGTCCCCCTTTCCAGCACAAGCCTCTCTCTCACTGCCTTCCAGGGAGCACAGATCTACAGTGATCCCACATGACAGAGCTCTGCTCTGCTCCAGCACCTTGCTGGTTAGAAGAAGTGTCTTCAGCTGAAGAGCAGGAATGTAGTCCAACTTCAGGCCAGGGTTTAGCAATGCAAGAGAGGGGCTGAGGTCGACTGGGCCATACTGGGTTAGATGGATTCTTCAGAGTATGCTATAGGATAAGTATTATTGACATTCTAATATTGGTAGTATCAGTAATTTTGGTATTGCACACATCTGGAATAGCAAATCTATCCTGGTATGTAATTTCTAGTTTCAAGGTTCTTTCAGTAGTCAGGTTATTGATTTTATGACTCATCCCCACCCACCCCTCTCCCCCCAAAAAAGGAAAAAATAAAAAAAAAGTAAAAAGTGTTTGTTCAATACAGTTTTGGGGAAAATGAGGAATGATCTGGCTGTATAGACAGTGCAACAAGGAATTAATGTCTCCTTCCACTCTGTTGTTACTACCACACTGTTACTGTTTTGTTGTAGATGGAACACAGCATTGTGCAAAACCTATAATTTTCTGGGTCTCTTTCAGTTCCTCTCTTCTAATATCACCACTAGGAACAGATATTTCCCTGGATTTAGAATTGCAAGAAAAAGAAGATCCCTCTTGAACAGACATTGACAGTCATGGTGTTGAATTTTTCTCCATAAATTACCAGACTAAGATATCTCATCTGAAATCAGGATGAGTTAATGTAATTGTTATAATGAAATTACTTCTGTGCTGGGAAAACAGAAAAAATACGTCTGTTCTTACTTATTGTATGGGTAGAATGCAGGTGTACATATCAGGAAGTTCAGAATTTCAGTTTTAAATTTAACTCAATATCCTTGTTTCTGACCTTAACCAAGAAGCTCAGTTGCCTGTGTCTCAGTTTCCTCATGGCTATTCACACACTTGGATTTTGAAAGTCTGTAAGTACTTTTGAGGTCCCCGGCTGAAAGACATTATGAACATCTAAAACATGATTACAACGGCAGTTTTCAGCAAACTATTTAATGTTTCCCACACAGAAAGCAATACTGTGATAGGGTTGCATGAAAAAGTACATTTAACAGTAAACACTAGTCATCTGTGTTCCTGCCTTTTCTATTTCCACAGGCCAGTAGTAAAGTCTTTGAAGGAGACTGGCCTGGTAGAGCCAGAGCTGTTTGAAGAAGTCACTATCTACTTCAGTGACATTGTTGGCTTCACCACGCTCTGCAAATACAGCACCCCTATGGAGGTGGTAGATATGCTTAACGATATCTACAAGAACTTTGACCACATTCTTGACCATCATGATGTTTACAAGGTGATTACCTCTGTACTTCTACTGGTTTACAAGCAGTGGACACACAAATCAAATTGCATTATGTGGATTTGGGAATCTGCCTTCTAAGCAAAGCAAAAGAGACAAAAACAGGTCAGGATTACTTCATTTAAATATGCTTTCACTGTGCCTACTTATACCACATTTCCTACAGTAGGTGGTCACACATTCATTAATTGGAATGTTGGGTATAGTTATAAACACTCATATACCCAGATGGTGTCAGCTACCTTAAACTAATCAATACTGCTCGCAGGGAAAGAAATATTTAGTCATGAATGAGAGGATCTGATAAAATCTTTCTACTTTTAACTAAAGATGTACATTTCTATGTCTGGAAATAGTGAGTTCTGATTTTATTTCCACAGGTGGAGACCATTGGTGATGCTTACATGGTGGTGAGTGGTTTACCGAAGAGGAATGGCAACCGGCACGCAGTGGACATCTCCATGATGGCTCTGGACATCCTCAGCTTCATGGGATCTTTTGAACTGAGACATCTGCCAGGGCTGCCTGTTTGGATTCGCATTGGAATTCATTCTGGTATACAGTAGTGCCTGATAAACTGTGACAATGCTGTTGCCTGGTTTTGCACAGAATTAACACCCATACAAGATCTGGTAATATACCATACACAACTACCCTCCTCATGAAGTATCAGGTTGAAAAAAATGTTCATAGAGGAAGAGTAACAGCAATACATAAGTGACTCTTTTGGTCCTGCTGTACTGAAATAGCCCATAGCCATTAATTCACAGCCTAAGTCAGTAACTAGGATGAGCAACAGCCACTGTTCCTGGTGTGATTAAACCAGTTGTATCAAATAAGCCTTCACAGATTATTTCTCTCTGACTGAAGCAGAGATCAGTCATGGCCAGCTATGCTTATCTAGACAAAAAATGCAAGCCTGTATTTTTTGCTTTTGGAGGTAAAACTTTTGTTGAGTCTGTGTGGGACTTAACGTTTTAATTTATCTATAAAAATACTTTTTGTCAAAGGAGAACTCCGGATAGCACAATAACTTTGGGAAATTCCTCAGCCATCTCAAGACCAGCTGCCAGGGGAGGAACACATCAGAGAAAGTGACTGAGACACTGGGAAGCCTCCTGAGGCACCACCCTTGCATAATGAAGCTTATTCTATTTTTCTTCTGCTTCCAAACCTGACAGTTAATAAATGTACTTCTTTTTTTCTGCACAGAAATTGGTGCTTACAATTAACACTATGCAGCTGTGTCCTTTCTATGATCTTACTGGATAATGCAAGAAAAAGAGCTAGGCTTGGTTTGTAGTGGGAGACCACAAGATACTGTGGGAAGTGAGGTAGAAAGTATTGCCATTGGTGAGGAATGCTGGGTTCCCCCAGGCACTGCACTGCTATGCAAGTGAGACACCTCCCAAACAAATAAAGTCTCTTGATTCACCCTTTTTATCTCTCTGCATCCCATTTCTAGGTCCATGTGCAGCTGGTGTGGTTGGAATAAAAATGCCTCGTTACTGTTTGTTTGGAGATACGGTAAACACAGCTTCGCGGATGGAATCCACAGGCTTGCGTAAGGATTTAATTTTAGCTGTCAGTGTAACAGGACCAAAGGCTATTGGTTAGTTTGTGATCCAAGTGTCTGTTTTCAGCTGAGAATAATTTATTATCAGCTTGCAGAAGTTTTAAAGATAAAGGAGCCATATTTATTTTGATTACCAATTATTTAATTGTCGAAAGTGACAGTGGGCACTTCACTGGCCAGTTGTTCCTTGTTTATGCTTCAGTCCTGGTAACTGGTTGTTTGTAGGCTGGTTCACTGCCTGAGTTCCTCTGGAAGATATGATATTTATATGTCTGGAATTTAATTTTACTCTATGAACCATAGATTTTAGTTTGACCTAGAATTGTATTACAGCTTTGTTGTGTAAATATACTGCCTGTGTATTTTAAGTTGAAGCAATTATGTAATCAACTTCAACATTAGAGAACTGTGGCAAGAGCCAGTTTTTCCTCTTTCTGCCCAGTGTCTTCACATGAGCATTCTCTATATAGGTCACTCACAATTACTCTTTTCCCTTTTGACATCTAACTACTACAGATACCATTGTCACCCATATTTCAGATCAAGGGCTGTACCAGCTATTCCTGCTTGGATATGCTCTGTAGTGGAGTCAGTTTTTTCATACAGCAGTGTAATTGCTTCTCATTTAATTTGGCTCTCAGAATTTATGATAACAACTGAAGAAGCTTTTGCTGCAGCACCGGTTTTCACATATATTTAATGCATGTGAGATGTTTCCAAGCTGAGCTTTCATTGGCTCTTTATTTTTGTAGCTTTAAGGATTCATGTAAGCGGTTCCACAATTAACATCCTGAAAAGAACAGACTGCCAATTCCAGTACGAAGAGAGAGGAGAAACATACTTGAAGGTAACCTTTACCATGTGCAAGCATGAACACAAAGAAGAGGAATATTAAAAAGTACTGTATAGCTGAGAGTACCCCAGAACTTAATTAACAGCTGGGGAACAAGGATTACTGATCAATTGGTATCACAGTCTCTAGTGGTTGAAGACACTTTTATAAAGACAATGAAGAGCTCCCTAACTCATACATTAAAGCAACATAAAGATATGGAGAATAAATGAAACATACCATTTGGAACAGAAGATTGTAGAGTGAAGTCATTTGCTGAAAAGGAAGCTGAATCTAGTGTTAATTTGTTAATGCTCCAATATCTACCAATCCATTTATTTCAATCTATTACACCTGTCTGTCCTTGGAAGTTGATGGCAGGCAGCACAGCCTACCTCTCCCGCAACTTGTGTTTCAGGTTATGGAACAAGGAAGTGAGTGTGCAGCTGCATCTCCCCCATTCTTCTTCTCACATCTAATTTGTAATCCCTTGCTGCTAGCATCAGTTACTGAAAAGAAGCAAAGGCAAACATTGCAATGTGCAATATTGTATTTTTAAAGTAAATTAATTACAGGAAATTGCATTCTAATCCCAAAACTCTGCTTTCTCTTCTTTGTCATATATATTCAGGGCAGAGGAACAGAAATTACCTACTGGTTGACGGGTACTGAAGACAAGAAATACAATCTCCCAACACCTCCTTCTGTGTAAGATGGTCTTTTTATAAGAAAAGGGAGGAGAAATTCCCATTCTTTGCACTTTAGCCTTTATTGTTCCTCTTTGGCAGTTATTGCGGACTTTTTTATACCATTGAATTTGCCTTCAGTTGTTAGAGGCTTAATAGTGTATGTGCATATAAACATGTAAATACTCATTACATGGGACTATGTGTGCACTGAAGGTTGTTTGTCTGTATAAACGTTTAGCAGGTTTTTTGCCTTGGAAAGTGTGTTAGACTTACAGGACAAGTTGCTGACATGATAAGAGCAAGAGATGGACAGGAAAATGAGAAACATTAATATTTCCACAAGTTTAGTCCTAGTGGCACCTGTGTGTCGCACTACAGGACAAGGATAACCACAACTGAGTGTGCAGCTCTGTAATACCATGTTATGCCTGTGAGCTCTTGTGGAGGAATTTGTAAGAGGAATGAAACTTGCAGGATTTCAAGCACTATTCTGCTACAAGAGGTGTGCAAAGTTACTGTAGTACTGCACAGGAATGAAGCCTTTAAAAATTAAAGAAGAGCTCACTTTCTAACGTTTAGAGAAGTTATCACTTAAAAAAATGAGGTTGATGTTCTGGAACTGAGCCATTATTTTGCATTAGAATTGAATAAAATAGTGGAAGTGATGTTTTTGAGCAACTATGCAAAATTGAAGTCAGGATAACTTACTGCATTTTTTTAGTGTGTATTTTGCATATGAGTACCTCTTTATTTCCTGCAAACTCACTAAATGTGGAAGTTCCTCACTTTCTGCTCTAAACACCTGTGTACATTTGCTCTTCACTAAGTGGGAATTTTTTGCCATCTGCTGTGAAATGACAGTGTTTCATTACAAATTGAAGCAATTATATTGCAAATTGGTGTTTGCCAGATACATGGGGATCCCTTGTCCTGAAATGCATAAGTAAATATTACAGCTTACTTCTACTGTAAGTTTTGAGTCTTACACAGTGTATCCTTTGCACAAATAAAATTCTCTGTTCATTTATTCCCTAAGAGAAAAGAGGAGATTAAGTGGAATATGAGGGTTTTCTCAGGGCATCTGCAAAGTAGAAATAATCAAATTTTTAATCTGCTACAGAATCTCATGAGCTTGGGTTTTTTTAAAATGGAAAGCACAAGTGTTTGGGCTGAGTAGGAACACTGTCAAGACTACCTCAAGATACACCCCTTTTGTAAATGCAGAACTTTTTTTTAAATTAATATGATCTGTTGAGACTACCAGAATTATTGAATTGGCAATCTTCTGGAATTCAGAGGTACTATTAAAAGTGCCTCTTGAGCTGGATCACAGTGGTGTTTTTGTTTTCACTTCCTCATATACAATTGCCCCTTATAACTGTCATATGTAGGATACTCCAGCAAAAGCCAAATAAACTGAAGAAAGTTCTGAAACAATGGCAACTCCATTACTGAAGGCCACTTGAAGTTGAATAAAGTCCTGTTGCCAGTAATTGTGTTGAGAGCTAAAAAGTATTTTGATTTGGATTGAATCTGATTTGTGTCTTCTTTTTTGTGCAAGTGATCATGACTTTTTGAGATCAATAATGACACAGCTCCTCAGACCTCCTGTGCAAAGACACTGATCCATACTATCTGGAAAACTCACATGAATTCCTGACTTGTGTTCCCAAATTCAGAACTGGAATTTGGTCCTGCCCACACTTACTATCAGTAGTGTGTGAATGTTGTTAAGAAAAACATGGGAATAGAAATGTTTAAAAATCTCTGGGACCTGAGGATCACTAAAAACATGTGAATCACTGAATTTTTTTCCCTCGTCCTGTTGATTTTAGGGAGAATCAGCAGCGGTTACAAGATGATTTA
This sequence comes from Brachypodius melanocephalos, assembly GCA_013398615.1. Lineage (NCBI taxonomy): Eukaryota > Metazoa > Chordata > Aves > Passeriformes > Pycnonotidae > Brachypodius > Brachypodius melanocephalos. The sequence goes on along the minus strand of VZSR01003524.1, from coordinate 1,518,273 downwards.
GCAGAGATGATAACCAATAGTCTTCAGAAAAGGGAAAATGAAGGATCCAAGGCACAGGAGCTTTCACGGGTAGGTAGCTACCGATCAGGTACCCTGGAATACCTGCAGCTGGTCAGCACAGAGAATTTTACCACATATGTTTAAAACTGGATGTCTAGTGTGACTCAAAAAGCTGCAGCAACTCTCTGGACAACTTCACGTGGAGGCTTATAGACTCAGTTAGAGGAAAAAGAAAACACCTTTTCAAGCATTCTATTTACCATCTGACCTGCTATCAGTAAATCAAACCTCTCTTCATTGTAACACTGAATTGTTGGATGACTGTTAGGACATATGCAGCATGATTTGGGGTAAATGAAAGTGTTTGCACTTGAGTGTGGAAAATAGTGGGGGGTTTTGTTTTAGTTAGTTTTTTATTAAACCGTGATAGCCTGTTCAATAATCCACTTCTGAAAATATTCACAGCAAAACCTTAATTTTTCATGATCTTTAGATGTTGTATCTAATCTGTAATTTTTATTTGAAGAAAGATTTGGTGTGATATATTTGAAAATGTAATTAAATATATCATATGTAAAACCTGGATATGTTGCTATTTTGCTTCTTCTGCTATTTTCCTCTGTGTTACACGTGTTTTCTTTAATAAGCTGACTTTGTTCAAGAGACAACACTTCTGTTATTTACATTGGGACATTATTCCAGGAGTATGGTTTCTAAAGTTTATCTGAATCTCCTGGGCCTGAAAAATGAAACTGTCATTCTTTGCAAAACAAGATACTTTCATATCTTTTCATCACTTCTGCTTCTGCCCCCAAACCAGAAGTGAAACAGAAATTAAGGAAATAAAATTATCTGGATTTCTTAACCTCAGACCTTTTCAATTCAACTTTTGGATGCAGTTTTACAGTCAAGCAGGTTTTACTCAGATGACTCATTTTTCAACTGACACCATGGCACTGATATTAATAAACAGCTTTAAAAAGCGACAAAAGCACAGGGGCCTCATGTAAAAGAAAATCAGCTTTCACATGAAGAAATAACATCTAGTGAGTGAATAACATCTTGCTTTTGCAAGGGCCTTTTATGCATTGTTTTCTTTCAAAGCAGAACTACTTCTACCATTGTCAAATATTGGTCAGTATTAAACAATAAAATTGCTGCAAAATCATTATTTTATAGTTTTGAACCGCATTTTTGCTCAACTAAACAACATAAAAAGAATTAAAAGAGAGCAATCCAGTTGCCTCTGTTTATTCTTTTTAAGAGAATCTAGCTTTGTAAGCACACACACACACATCAAAAGAACAATGTAGATGTAAATAGACCTGAAGTGCAAAGATTACTGAAAAATAATGAGGTTCTGTAGGGCTTACACTCTTACCTAATAAATGTTACTTCCTACACTCAGGAACATGATACAGAAAAATAGCAGGAAGTGTGTACCCACAGCTTTCACATTATATATAACCGATCTGAAACTCAAACTGGCATTACTACTATACCATCCTCTGTGTCCTAATGGAAACATTCATAAGGGAAAAAAAAAACCCCTGACGTGCTACAACTGGTATGTATTAAAAGAGTATGAGTACAATAAAAATATAAAGTCTTTTATTTTGTTCCTCATGGTGCCAATCAACAAACTTTGTCTCTATGTCTAGGTTTTTGGGTGTGTCTGCTGTGTTACTGGGAACCACTGGGCTATTCTGGTGGCCGTAGCTGAAACACTCAGCAAGTGTAGCTGTAATGTAGTGACAAGTACTGGACTCATCAAACCTGAAGATGACCACTATGATTACCCCAAGCAGAGCTGTTCTGATGTTTGAAGTGATACAAGTGACATAACTTCTCTTTTTTTAAAGAAGAGTTTTATGGGTTCCATCCTTGACACCCCTGAGATACAAATCATTTTAGAGTACATGTCTGCTGACATTGATTGAGAGAATTACTTTAAACAGTGCTCAGCAGCCCTTCTCTTTCCAGTGTTATTCAGGTAATAAATTTTGTATCATTTTGTGAAGAGAAATAGTTACCTTAGCAATGAGTTGATGGACCCATCTTCTGGTAGATTTCTTTTTGGACATAGTTCTGTCCCTGCACGTATCTGTTACCTACACATCAAAATAAAATCAACTTTGAATACTCCTTTAAAAAATTCTGTCTTCTGGTTTGAATGTCTGGGGCTTTTCCTTCTCTCTGAGTGGAAAGTAGTCCAGAACAAAGCAGTGATAGGTATGGAAGGATCCCTGCAGCCTGGAGATACTGTGCTTTTACCCTGGGCTTGAGGCCAAGGCTTACTACTTGGCCTGAACTGGTTGGTATGTGACCTTGTTATATGAGGCTGTTACAGGCACCGGTATCAAATTCAAGCTGTCTCAAACAATTACTGAAACACAAAGTCCAAATAATGACCCTTTTAGGATAATGGCAGAATACCCAACAGTGGGTGAAACAAAAACGCTGTGCCTCAAAATGATCTGAGTCACGGATGCCAAGGAAAACCCCACGGAAAGCTGACTCCATCTGCAAACCCTAGGAAAAGTTCTGTCCCTCATTTCTTCTGCTGGGACACACACTGCAGTTGCTGTTCCCAGCAGGGCTGAAAGCTGCCCTTCCTGTGGTGCAAAACGCATAGTTTGACAAGGCATCGCCCAACTCCTCTTGTGTCTTTTCGGAGGCGTTTCTTGGTAAACCTTCGCCCCATTTAGGTCAATCACCCTCGCGAAGTCCAGGGGCACCACAGACACCTGCCTGGGGACGCGCCTTCACTACCCTGCGGGGCCAGACCACGGCCAGGAGTGATTCCCACCTCAGCCAGGCCTTGGGGTCCACAAACCCGTAGCGGGGCAGGAAAGATGCCGCCGCTCCCGGGACACATCTGGGCGGCGGGCGCGGGGAGTAACCGCCCCCAGCAGGGCCACCTCTAGCACGGGTCCCCGCGGCCGGGGCGGGCGCCGGAGGAGGCGGGGGCAGCGGCGAGACCTGCCCTGAGCGAGGGAACTTCTTAAAGTCCCGCCGCCTCCTGGCTCTCGGAGGAGGAGCGGCGGCATGGCCCGGGCGGGTGGTGGCGTGAGGCGCTGTTGCTGGGCTCTCGTCCTCCTGTGGGCGGCGGCGGGCGGTCGCGCAGGTGAGGCGAGTGGGGGCGCGGGGGGTGGCCGGGCAAAGCCCCGTCACCGTTGTGGGCGCGACGAAAGAAGGCATCGGGGCTGTCCCACGAGTGCCCTCAGCCCCAGGGTTGCCAGGCGGTCGGGAGGGGTAGCTCGGTGCGGGCTCGGCTGCGGCGGAGGCAGCGCGGCACTCCTGGGGTGGAGAGAGGGGGCCACGCACCCCCTGTGGCAGCCGCGCTTCCGCCTCGTGCTGCCTGGGACGCGAGTGCGAGGCCGCCGGGCCCCCGCTGCCCACGGCGGGACCGCGCCGGCCGGGCCGGCTCTGGCCCCCTTAGGGGCTGCTCCGGGAGCACCTCCTGCCCCGGCGGCCGGGGCGGCGCGACCGTGCTGCCTCGTGGGTGTTCGGTACCGGCGCTTTCTAAACATCCTCCCAGTTCCCAGAGGGGGCGCGGAGAATCAAACTGATGATCAACAGGTGGGAAATTGCCTTAAGCTCCCAGCCGAGCTGATTTTCAATGTTATATGCAGGCTCGGGAAGTCTTCAGGATGAAGACTTCGTTGTGGTGCTGTAGCCTCCAGCAATACTGCAAGTAATAGAGTCTTAGTGCTACCTTGTGGATGTCGGTCACGGTCTGTGCTTCAGAACTCCTGTGGAATCCCAGAATGGTTTGAGTTGGAAGAGATCTTAAAGGATCATCTTGTTCCAGCCACGCTGCTCCGGGCAGGGACACAATATCTCGCTCTTGTGCTGCTTTCAGTAAATTCTGAAGGTTTTAAGGGCTGCATTCGATGCTTATCTTCTAGGAATTTCCCAGTTAATGTATTAAGTGCCACGAACCAAGGAGAAATTCACGTAACAGGTGTTTCAATGTGTGCAAAATTTTATCAGTGTGTCATTTTCTGGGCAGTCCTATCTCATCTTGCAGATGTACTTTTAAAACTTTACCTGCATTGGAAAAAAGTTCAGTTAGGAGGACAGAAGGAAGGGTCAGCTGTGAATTATCTAGAGGAAATGAAAGGCAGTTTAGGGTATGAGGTAGTTTCACCTAATGCTCAGCTGATTTCTAGCATCATAATTGAATTGCTGGTAGAAAACTACAAAGGAGCAAATAGAAATGCCTTTAGGCTATTTAATAGAGTAAATGGCTTTCAACATTGTGAATTGTCTAGATTCTGATTTTTTTTAATTGGTTCATTGTTCTTTAGCATTTTGAATGCATTAAAGATGATTCATCATGCACTTGGAGAATGTTTCTAGAGAATGTTCTTTAATATGACTTAAATTGAGGTGCTTTGAGATTAGTGAAGCTACTTGTTGAATGGTTGTTTTTGTTTCCTCTGGATGACCTATACTAGGTACCTATAACTGTTTCTGCAAATTTGCTGCATTTGCTAAGCTTTACTAGTAAGTATCCTTGTGAACATGAAAACCATACAAGACTGAAACTCTTAATTGATAGGTCACATTTGAATATTGCTTTTCACTGATGTAAGCACAAATCAGGGGATTAGGCTTAAAATAATGACAGGCCTGTTGGAAGCAAATTGGAAAATTACTTAGACCTGAAGTGCATGAGGAAATAGGATGAATTAAGGCCACTAGACTAGAAAACACAAATAGCTTATATTCAGGCAGATCAAGAAAGCATTTACTCCTTTGTTTGAAAATCACTGGGCTTTTTGTTAGTTTCTTGTGTGGTTTAAGCTAATCTCTAAAGAAGCCCTGAAATACTTCTGTTTTGTAATGGATTCCAATCATAATCATATATTGAAATCTCCCTTGTTCTTTAGAGTTATACAGCCTTTGAAAAATAGTTCAAAGGTTGCTTCTAGAAAAAAATAAACACATGGTTAGGCAGGATCAGAGGAGTGCCACAAAGATGATCAGAGGGATGGAGCACCTCTACTACAAAGACAGACTGAGGGAGCAGGGGTTGTTTAGCCTGGAGAAGAGAAGGCTCTGGAGAGACTTCACTGCAGCCTTCTAGTACCTGGAGAGAGATCATAAAAAGGAGGGAGATCGACTTTTTATATGGGCATATAGTGACGGGACAAGAGGTTTTAGACTGAAAGAGGGCAGATTGAGATTAGATACAGGAAGAAATTCTTTTCTGTGAGGTGGTGAGGTACTGGCACAGGTTGCCCAAGTAAATTGTGGATGCCCCATCCCTGGAAATGTTCAAGGTCAGGTTGGATGGGGCCCTGAGCAGCCTGGACTAGTGAAAGGTGGTGCTGCCTGTTGCAGGGAGGTTGGAACGAGATGATTTTTAAGGTCACTTCCAACCCTTAACATTCTATGATTCTATAAAATTTTAATGGAAAAACAGGTCAAGCTCTTTCAAATTAAAAAATTGGCCAGAAACACCCTTGTTATAGTTGACCTGAAATATATAAATGCTATACTGTGATAATATAATCTTTACTACTGAACATTAGTTGTAGGGGAGGGTATACTGAAATCAAATGTGCAATTTTGTTCTAGGGTTTTTGGGTTTTTTTTGTATTTTGAAGCGATGCAAGACTAGTTTTCAGTGAAACAGGAGGGTGATATCTTCCCTATTTAGTAGAAAATTTATAGGCCGAATCTATGAAGAACACCTTACAAAAAAAATAGCTTCACATTTGGAAAGCTGCAGACAAAAAATAGTAGTTAAATTAGTAGTTTAGGAAACCAGTAGTTTTCATATTAGTAGGAGATGCTCACAGTTGTTAATTTAGCTTGTTACATGTGAGCTAACTGGTGTTCCATTGCTTGTGAGTTGGCTTATTTGTCAGAGTAAGGAAAAATACGAATATTATTTCTCACCCCCAGACCTTTTAGTTCTTTCATCTTCAAGGAAAAGAGTTCTACTCATTTCTCTAATTATAAAGTCCAGTAACCTAACTTGGTACATAGATCTTTTAAAAACAACTTAAGCTGGGAAAGCATAAGGAAAAGCAGCTGTTACATATTGCCAAATAATTTTTACTGGCATTCTTAAGGCATGTCAGGTGTTATTTTTGTAGCTCTAATTTATCTAATAAATGTTAGTAATAGTGTGCTTGTTAGGCTGTCTTTGGCCATCTCCATAGTGCTTTTCTTTAATTTTTCATCTTCTCTGTCAATTCTGTTCTTCTATTGCAAATTACTGCCATTCCATCATGTACTCTTCAGCATCTGCTTTCCTCATGTTTCATCTCTATCTTACTATTTCCTTTAATTGCTTGTTTCATATTCTAATGCACATGTATGTATTTCTACTTCCTGCTGCCACCAAGTAAAAGACAATATCCAGTTTTACCATAACTTTGGAAATGCCTATACTGAGCCCAAAAGACACAGAACAGATTTGGTGTTTCAGCTTAAAACCCAAAGGGACCACTACCACCTCCTATTCCTGACTGAAATATGTTCCTTTTTCCATTATTTTGAGAATCATTTTGACAAAAAGCAGATGTTTCTCACTTGCTGTGGAAATTCCAGCACTCTCCCAGCTATAGTCTCTGTTTCTGGATCTGTCTTTAGCAGCTGATGTATCTTTAAAAGCAGGCAACTTGAAGGAGGGTTCCTCCCAGTATCTACTGTCTGCAGAAAGGATAAGAAACTTTTTTCCAGGCTTGTTCTGCCACTGCACTTCTGCACGTCTCTCTCCCACCCCACTGGTGGTTGTGGTGAAACTCTGCATTGCTGATGCTGTGCAGTTCTCCTGGCTGGCTCATGGAGAGGAAGGATGATTCCACTGGCCTACTCAATCTCCCGGGATTTTGATTTAGTAGACAGTGTGTACTTTAGTGTGTTATTGAGGTTATTATAAGCAACACTGTTGTGAAATAGTTACAAGTAGTCTCAGTCTTTGATTCGTCAGAGTCCTAGTGGGCTGAACACTTGGAAGTCTTAACTTTGATGATGAAAAGATGATTTGTAGGTTCATGGAGACATTGCAATTGTTTTATATGCAAAAATTAACCAATATGACTACTGGGCTAAGAGGTGCTAGGGTCCCTGCCTCACCCTCCAAGAATAAATATAGAAATGCCAATATTATTCCATAGGAAGACTCCTGTTTGTTTTAGAACTCAAACAGGATAGAAAATGTGCATGTGCTTTTTGTATATCTATATTCTGTGTTATACTTCTGGATGGTTTTCTTGGCAAAGGCAGTCCTGCTCATTTAGATGAACACAGAATAAAATTGTAACAGATTAAGTGGTATGAAATGCTTTGATTAAATTGTAGTGTACACAGGTTTATAAGCTTGTAGTTTTAACTCCAACTGCAAAGTGAAACGAGATGATGAGTCAATCAAAAGGAAAAGCAGTGATGGGAAATAGTGTTTTCCTGCATTGTTGTTAAACTGTAACAGCTACCTTGATCCTATTCCTTTAAAGGCCTCTCTAGGTTTGTTGCAAATTATCCTGTAATTCAGTGTTTCCCCCTTCCCTCCCATCCTCTTTGAGTCTTGGTTTTCTTCAGATTAAATTTGTCATGTAGGGAAGTTGGGGCAGGGCACATTCCAGGGGAAATTGCAAAGTTTGTTCTGACTTTTGAAAATAGCTCTGCATGTTCATGCTCTGGCAGAGCATAAAATAGAGAAATGCAGCCTGCTGTGTAAGAGTACCTGTGTCAAATGTGTCTGTCTGGCTTTGGCATCAACTTTCTTTTCCAAAGGAAAGCAACAGGTATTTTGCTTTAGGCAGACACAATTTCTGAATAGGTATAATAGGTATTCTGACATACCTATTTAGTTTGCAGGCAGTGTTGGCAATACCCAGCTGCCCTGGTTCCTCTTGACTTCCAGCCACCTCTCCACAGCCTCCTGAAAAGATGGAAAGATGGTCGTGGCTTGTCTTACTTTGTTCTTTCTCTTTTTATCCATTCCTCAACATCTTTGTTTACTGTGCAAGTAGTCTCTCTTCTGCCCTGCAATGGGCTTCTTGGTTGGAATCAGCCCTCCCATTTACTGCTGGACAGGCGAGTTGTGTTCTGCTCTGACCCCTTGCATCACCCCCTCGCAGAACTTCCTCTTCCCTGACTTTTTTGGTAGGTAAGCTTTAGCTTTGTAGGGTGGTCTTTGGCTTTCATCAGTGATGGTCGTTATCAGCCTGCTCTTCTGTTTACAGATTTTTCAGTCTCAGTGATTCCCATGTTTACTTTTAACCTAAAGTAGAATTTACTGCTTCTATTACTAGAAGATAGTTAAGAAGACAACAGAAGACTGAGCTCATAGCTGCTTGAATAGCTACTGAAAGTCTGTTATGTCTGTCCTTTAAAAAGCCTCAGTACCTGGCAGATGAAAAACATGTTTTTAAACACTGTGTTCCAAGTCCCTGAAATTACTTCATCTCTAAATAGACTCATGTAACAACTTACTTCCATAAAATGTGGAAAAAGCAAAGTTCTTTTAGTTCACTGCTAAAGTTCTGGTCCTGCCAATGGATTTTCTGTTCCCATGAGAAGTGTCTCTAGTCATGAAGACTGACCTAGTGCACAGTGGTACAAAGTCTGGCTGGAGGCTGGTAACAAGTGCTCTGTGCCAGTGGTTGATACTGGTCAGCATCTTCCTTGATCACCTTGGTGATGGGATAGAGTGTACCCTCAGCAAGATTGCTGATGATATGCCAGAAGGCTATGCAGCTATTCAGCAAGGCTGTTTATGAATTTATCCCTTAAAACTTTCTAAATAATTCTGGGTTGTTTGACATGATTTTTTAACTCTTCTCACAGTGATGTAGTAGCGATTTGATCAGTCATGCATAGAGAGCTGATGTAATCACAGCCCATTTTAGGGAGGATTCAATTAGAATTATAGGGCATGGGACTTCTTTGATTTCATTGTTCTTTGGGTTTTTTGGGGTTTGTTTGTTTGTTTTCAGAAAGCAGTTTACCTTTTTGTTCTTCAGCTTTGCAGGATTAAAACACAAGTAATCAAGAATATTTCTTAAAACAGCAGTCCAAATGGAACTCTGAGAAGTCCAGTGCCCTTCCTTCCTGTTCCTATCATGCTTGTGATCAGTTCTGTTTCAGATGGATGATAGACATTGTGTACATTATAAAGGTTTGCATACCTGCTGTGCTTTTGTCCTTAAGCTTGTGATCCACTGAGTACTAGTGCTTCTGTTATGCCACATCAGGGATTGGTTCCCCAGATGGTCAGTGTAGAAAGCTTTTGCAAATTTTTGAATCTTTAGATGGAAAATTAAGTCGTCAGTAGCTTATACTCCTTTGCAGTTGCTAAGGCATGCTGTCTTCTGAAGTTGCTTTCAGTAAGATTTGTGCAGATTGTCTTCTGGGCCAGGTAAGGAAATACTTCTCAGAGTTTTATGTTAACACTCTGCTATGCTGGAGCTGTACACTGAAAGAGTTGTAGATAACTTCCAGAAGAATAACATGAGAATGTTTAGCTGTGAGCTTTTGTAAAACTCCAGTTAGTCCCCATGCCCTTTTTCAGTCCATTAGCATTAGTGTTGATCTCTGTAGTAGAACTAAGCCTGATGGAAAGCTATAAAATTAACTTTTTTACATTGCCAAAATACTGTCTTGACATTTCAGTATTGCATAGGAAACACCTACTTAGGTTTGTTTCCCTTATCTTCTTTCTTCTCCACCACAGAACTCCGCTATGCAACTGTGTACTGGAATAGAGCTGAAAAAATACTTCAGGTCAAGAATACACTGGACAGGAGTGGAGATGCTTATGGCTTCTACAACAACAGTCTACAGACAACAGGCTGGGGAGTCCTGGAGATCAGAGCAGGCTATGGCACTAAGACATTAAGCAATGAAGATATTATGTATGTTGCTGGCTTCTTGGAAGGCTATCTCACGGCTCCGTAAGTACCTCAGGAAGCAACTCAGTTCATGACACTTCTAGTGGATTTCTGTACTTGTGAGGTTTTTTGTTTGCTTTCATTGCCCTAAGTTCCTTTCCATTTAAACTAATGATGCATTTTGCAGCTGTGTGCTGTTCTTTTAATTAGTAGCAGATGTGAAGTACAGCTTATTTGTTACGGGATCAGGATGTGCCCTCCCCGTCTCATCCTGAGGATCTTCCAACACCTTGGTGAGATAGATGAGTACTGTATCTGTATTACTGATTAAGTATTGTAATCACAAAATAATGTAAGTATAAAGAAAGGCATAAAGAGTAGCAAAAATTGTGGTTATTTCCCCAGCCTGTAGTTAGGTGACTGATCAGACAGTTGAGAGCAGATCAGGCAGGGACAAATGTTGCTAGCAAGGTCTGCACGGCTTCCTAAAGAATGTTTTTCCGCAAATAGTGTCAGGAAACTGCTGGGGAACAGATACTGAAACTTCACAGCGTGGCAGTTGTCTTGGCCAACTTGAAAAAAAATAAAATATACACTATAGAACTGAAGGCGGTCTGGAGTGTGTCTAGAAGGGTTAGTGTTCTCCTGAAAGCCCTGAGGGACTGAGCCTTTCCCACCATGCACATCTATGAAAAGTGGCAGAATTTTGTACTTGTTACAAATCCAGTGCAGGAGGTTTCTTTTTTTCCCTAAAATAGAACAAACAGAAAAATCCATAACCCCAAACAATAGCCAACCAAAAAATTAACCAAACTTTGTTCTTTCTGTGGCTAGGTTGGAGGACAGAATGACACTGTGAAATACTCACTGATAGCAGATGGCAGTGCTGGGTTAGACTTGATGATCTTAAGGGTGTTTTCCAACCTAAGAGATTCCATGATTCTCTACAGCTGGTGATACAGCTAAGAACATGACATATGGCTTGTTGTTGAACAAGCTCCATCTTTAGTTCTATCAACATAGTCATAGGAAAAGAAAACTTCCAAAATTCTCATGCTGGGACATTGTGGAGGCCCTTGAGCCTATAAGGGGAGCTTCCAGGGCAATGAAGCTACCATAGGCTTCAAAAATGCCACATCACTTAGGGTAAGGAAAAAGGTTTCCCCCGTGGTGCTCTTCAGCACTATGTTAATCTACCTCAGTTTTGCTTTTCCCATTGGGCTCTTGGTCTTGCTCACCTCTATTGTTCATATATGTCCCTGGTTTGAGAGGTTTCTCCTTTGCCTGTTTCCCCATTGGTTGTGGTGTCACTGATGGTCTGCCCTCATGTCCTATAGGTGATTGCCCTTTGCCCTGCCCTTGTACTGCCTCTGTGCCTGCAGACCATTGGCCTCTGACCCATACTTAACCCTAGGCGTTCTTTTGATCTGGGTTTTTCTGTCCCTGGAACCCTTCAGCATGAGTCTGCAAAATAAACTTTGCTGGAACTTTGTACAGGAGACCCTTCCTGTCTTTCTTCACTGACTTATCTGTGATGTGCATGAGTGTGGACTTGAGTGACTGCCTGTGTGCCTGCCCGAGTGGCTTCTTGAGAAGAGATGCGTTTCAGGGCGAGGTCGCAGCAGCAACCGTCCATCTCCATGCTGCGACAGGACATAGAAGTTTGCAGTGGGTGCTGTACTTGACTTCTTGGCTTCAGAACACTGAAATAAATATCCATAGGCTATGTTGCACAGGTCAGCAAGGGAAAGTTGTCTGCTGAACATTTGTCAGATATGGCTGCTGGACAAGATTATATTCATTTAATTAGTAAGATATTTTAAGATCAGTTAATATTTATGGATAGTTCTCTGAGGATATGATAATGTGACTCTAGTAGGTTTTGCTGGTGAGGCACCTAGGTGTCTGGAAGTGTGTAAAGGAAATTCAGTAAAGTGATACTTGTCAATAACAAAACACTTCTGAGACATTATACATATATTTCATAGTATGCAACCTGTACTCCAGACAGGAAAGGAAATTAAGTTCATGAGAGATGTGTTGTTGGATTATTTGGCATGAGAGGTTACTACCTTGCACTGTTTGATCAGTTTATGTAAACTATCTCTGAATCTGGGGAATGCTAGCACTACATTTAGAATATTGTTAAAGTTGGGTATTGTTCAACAGGTTTTTTTCCTAAGGCTTTACCTAGGTGTGTAAATCAGTAGGTGATTAAGCTTAAGTTTTATCATACTACAGGTAGCCCAGTCCATGCTAAGCTCAATTAGATGGCAGGTAGTGCTGTAGTAGGAAACAACTACACACTCATACCCTGTTCCTCTTCTGCCTCAATAGATTTATGTGTCTTCTGGGTTTGAAACAAACTTAAGTACACATCTGTTCCTTTTTAATGTGGTTTGAATGTGAAACAGTGTCTGCAGGGATTTATCTGCTGTTTTATTCTAGGCTAAGTTTTAGAGGAAGGAGGTTTTCTCCCTTTTTTTTTTTTACCATGTGTGTTAAGTGAAGATTCACAGAAGTGGAGTTGTCCCAAGTTATTCTGCTCAAGGCTTTTGCCTTCTGCAGGTCATGTTACTTACTTAGGTTGGTTCTGAGCCCAGGCTGCTGTTACCATAGGGCTAACAGCTTCAGCACTGCGTGGCCCTTTGTAAAGAAGTGGATGTAACAGAACTAATAATGAACGGAAGTGAAGCTGAGGGTTTGTATTAATGTGGAAAAGTATGACTTGAGACTTAGGCTTTCAAGCTAAATGGGAAAGAGACTTAGGCTTTCAAGCTAAATGGGAAAATTCAGCTGCTTGAAAGGAGATTAAGTGCAAGAATGGGTTAAGATGCAAAACCAGAAGTAGCCAAAGCCTGTCTTTTCTGGGGAGGCCTTTTGAGAAAATCCACCAAGAAATCCCCTGACAAGTGCAAAACCTGAAAATGCTTGCTGTCAATAAAATGAGTATAAAATATAACAGACACTGTCTGAGTTTATTTTTTTTTGCTATTTCTTTGCCCCATTGTCCATCTGTATCTGCAGTGCAAGTGTATTTCTCACTGGGGGTTACAAACAAGTTATTTCTGTAAGGTTGTGTAAAGCGATTTTGGGTAAAGAAGACTTCTCCAGAGGCTAGGAATACCTTTTGAAAATATTTCAGGTAAGGAGCAGAGATGAAATAGTGATGTACTTGACCCTTGATAACACAGAGAACCTATTACTTCAGGTTTTAGCTGCATGACCTTTGTGGGTTTTTATTTGGCAAACTGCAACTAATGAATCCTTTTATAGACTGCAATTCCCTAAGTCTGCAGATGTTAAGATTGCATTCAGAACTCCATTTCTCCTTCATCTTGCCTAGAAATTTAGAGAATCCTAATTAACTTGCAGGCAGATATTCCATCTATGGGACGGCTAAACAGGTCTTCTGCAATAAAACTGGGAAACAGCCTTTTTCAATCAGTAACTATTCCCGTCAGACTGCCTGGCCCATTTAGCCTGTCTTAACAAAACACTAGCACCATCACAACTTTCCTTGGAGAAGGTGTCTCTAAACACTCTTGTTCTACTTTTGCACACATTGGTGCCCACAGCTCGAGCTTCTCTTTTAGTTCCTGGTAAGAACAAGGGAGAGTGTAGGTATGTGTTTAGCTTTTGGGAAGGCTTTGTTTGCATTGTCAGCCACTTAGCTGCTGAAGTGAAGACCCCTATGTGACTTACCTGTACAAGAACCTCAGGTGGTTCAGACACAGCCTTCCAGTGTGAAAACATTGGGTATGCTTGGTAATTAAGAGCTTTTTAGTATGTGGCTACCTGTGGTCCGAACAACTCCAGGGTCTCCAGCTGTCTTGCATCCATATGTGGTAAAGACTCAATGAAGCAGACCCAGGGTGGCTCTTTGCAGAAATCCTAGAAGTCCTACTAGGAAGAGCTCTGATGACATGCATTGATAGGAAGGAAATGTTGGTGCCTGAACCCGTGCTGAAGTACAGTAAAAATTCTTGGTAACCTTGGTCATTAAAAAAAAATCAATTCCAGGAATTGTCTGTCCTCTGTTAGCAAATAAGGGTGAAAGCCGTTAAAGAAGGTGTTTCCAGTCACACAATTCTGACCTAATCCAGTCTCTACATCAGTTATGACAGCTTAAAAATAGTACTGCTGTCAAATCTGTCTTGTGTTGCATAACTGAGTGTAAAATAGAGAGTAGAGCTGATGGTTTAGTCTGGAAGCCTGATCATTTGTCCTGGCCCAGGGCAGTGGTTAGGCCAGTATCTTAACTGGATTTTGTCATCTTCATCTGGCTCTAATCCCTAAATGATCATCTGCCAGGTGGACCAACTTGTGCTATTTGCTCCTCTTTAGTGACATGAGAGCTCTGATTTCTAGTATGGAGTATGTTATGCTCTAGCTCCCTTCCTAAAATTCCTTGGGATTTTTATTTGCTAAATTCTCTGTGAATATGCAGGGATGGAGAATATTGATCTGTTTCTCTGATTTTCTTGCTTTCTTCTCAAGGTAGGTTATGGTATTTTATGTAGTCTTGCATTACATGGGAAACAGGAAACTAGAACTAAAATTGTTGCTGGAGCTGCAGTTTTGTGAAAAATGTAATGGTGCAAAGCTGTCGAATACTCCCCTCTTGTCCCACCATCTTCCTTCTACCACCTAATTCAAACTACAAATAAAAACAAATCACATTTTTCTGGATTAGTGTTCTGTCTGAACGTGTGAGACAATTAGATTTGATTGTCGGAATTGTACCAGAGCTGAGATGAGAAGCAGCAGGATCATGCTATCAAGTTCATGCAATTGTCTGGGAATGGCGCAAGGGACAGAAAGAGGCGAGAAGGTCAGTGGGCGATTATTTAGTCGTCAGCAAACTCTTCAGTCATCTCTGTCTATATTCTCTAATTATGCCCTGAGGGAAATTGGGAAGAACTCCTGTCTGCATCCTTCCCAGAGAAAGCTGCCCTCCTAAGTTTTACTGCAGGAGTTCTGCCCTGCCGGCACATGCTTTCCTTGAGGCTGGTATCTGTTTCTCAGTACTGTTTTCTTTCTCTCAGCACTTGGTAGGAGATAACTGTACTGATGACGGTTGTAATTCTATTTCTATCAACTCCAGACCTCAGAGGAATAATTGTCTCCTGATGTCTCTCTTTTTTTTTTTTTTTTTTTTTTTTTTTTAATTTAATCAGCAATTGAAAAAAATGTTGGTTAAGTTTGACTCACATTAAGAGAAATGTTGAAGTTTTATTCTGGCTTGGATCAGACGATTATTTTTCAGCTAAAATGGAAGAGTGACTTTAGATTTGGGCTCCTGAGCATTTTTTTGACAGTTGATTTCATCTTGAAGAACTTCACTTCAAGAAAACAAACAAAAAAGCTCTAACCAATGAAGCAACAAAGCCCTTTCAACTTTTGTTTTTAATAGTTAATGTGGATAAAACTGCTAACTGAATTCAATAACAGAAAAAATCACAGGAATTTTGGTCTCCATAATGCTGAATCTATTTAGGGCTGCCATGAGTGGGAGTTTGTGGTAACATGTAGGATCATCTTATACACACTTCAAAGTGGAGATACTTAGCTTAAACAGAAAGGAACATGTTTACTGGCAAGTAAAACATGCTATATATCATACTGAAATTCTCTCTCTGAAGAGTGGAATGAACTGAATCAGCAAATTATATTACCTTTGCCTCTATTTTTTAAAAATTTCAAATAGAATAGCGCTCCAGAAAACTGTTTTAGTTGTGCTTAAATTAATGTGCTAATGCTTTCAAGATGCTTCTGAACTACAAATATTCCCTGAATGTGCAGTTTTGCTATGAAGTAGTTCAATCTCATTCTTGCTTGTCTTCTTTCCATTGTGCAGCGGTTTGAGCAGGCATTGGCAAAGTAATTTATTTTAAGTCACTATTTAACAATCATTTTGTTACTTTTGCTATTTGTCATGCACTGGAGTGTTTTCTGTGAGTAGGGAAAACTTTGTGGACTGTGTTGCTTGTCTGTCAAGGCAATGTTGATTAACTGGTTGGTAAATAAAAGATACAAAAGAATAATTCCTGTTACTCTTGTTCTTTCAGGCAAATGTATGACCATGCTGCAAATATGTATCCACAGCTAATTAAGACTCCCACCATTCGAAGTGGAGTTCAGAATTTTATGGCGTATGTATTTATTTGCTAAAAATAAATCAGTCAAGACTTGGGGTTGGAGGATGACAGAATTTTCAACCTTTTTTTATTCTCTTCCTTATGGGCTGATGAAAATGTATGCTTCCTTTCCCTCTGATTGAATGTCATGATTATTAAAAGAAATTCTACATATACATGAAGATGTGCATATACCCTTCCCCCGTTCCGATTCTTTCAAAGAAACGTTTAAAACCATTGCTGCCAAAGGGTGGGGAAAATGTCAATGTATTCTGAAGGTTATTCTAGTAAAATTCCTTCTTTGAAAAGCTGATATTTTCAATATCAGAGAACTGAACAGTGGTCTCCTGGCACCGTAATCTTTTTAGCATTGTATCTCCTTTCCTTCTTCTGTTAGGTTAGTATTTTATTCTACCACTAATGTAAATTTTATTCTAATCACAGAAGTCCTGATTCACTTTTCTCTTTAGCTGTAAAAATCAAAAGTAATTCTGCTTGAATAATACAGCCACACTGGTGGGGAGACTACAAGTAGGAGAAGGACCAGGCCAGGTGCTGGGAAACTCTCCTTAGACTTGTGGGTTTTTCCATTACAAATACTTGTGTGAAATGGTCACTGTTGGGGCCTATTTTTTTCCATCTTTGCCTTGTCTTGCCCTTTCCATAAAGGGTTGAATATCTGACTGTTACTGGTTTGCATATATAAAGTTGATTGGTTTTAGCTTATCCAAAAAATAGAACAAATAATCTTAATGCTCCCTTGCTATCATTTTTCAGCATTGCTGTGCTCTTCCTTGTGAGAAAAATGGGATAGCTATCATATCAATGTGTATGTGTTTTTTCCTAGAACGACATAGCATAGCAGCTGTATTGCCCATGATGCATTGTTAGATGAAGGGGGACAATACTAGGTGGCCTTGTATTGCTTTTCTATTGCCTATATCCTCAACTCCTGCATCACTGCTTTACTTTATTGCAGTTTTGTGATATGAGTTGCTGTGTTGTCTTGGAAGTCCTTAGCCCTAAATGCTCTGACCATATCCCTGTTTCATTGGACATATTTCTTGCATCTTGTTGTTTCTACAAAGCTGACTCTAGTTGGTTTTCTCACCCATACCCTGTCGTAAGAGTTCGCTTCCTTTACAGGTCTGTCCTCTCTATTTTGCTACTTTACATGGTGTTGGATGGATAGATACTGGAGGATGGAAGAGGCCATCTGATCCTCATTTCCTGTTGTTCTTTTGTGGCCCTTTGTGCACAGCAAAAGAGAGAATTCTGAGAGATCTTTAAAATGTTGATGGCTTGACCTAGGGTCTGCGCACCTTGTGTTGCTTCATGCTCTAAACCTCAGTGATTTGGCTCTTGACTGGATCTGGCACAGGGTACAGTTGTTTGGCCTCCCACGTTACTCAGAGGAGCATAGACATAGTTCTCAGGCAACATTTGAGCACCCAGCAGAAAGCCTTCATTGTACTTGAACCTAGGGAGAGGAAGAGGCTCTTGAAACGTCAGTCTATTTTTGTTCTTGAATAGACATTTGAAAGGGAATGGTTTGTTTGACCTATCAAATGCTTATTTGCCTTTAATGACTAGATCTGCTATAGCAAAGTTCCCCACAAACGTGGAGTCTAACTCCTTCTTTGACACTAAAATCTGATAGAGCACGATTGTAGGGTATTTTGCTTAAGTCTGAGCATTTACATTTGGAGGATGTAATGTTTATATTTGCAGGATTTCCAGAGCATGATTTACCTCAAATCTTGAGTAAGACTGGACCATCTGGGTCATAATGTATTTGTCCCTTCCCTGCATTATCAATTATACTCTAAAAAATCCCGAGAAAACCCCAACCTGTTTGTTCCTCTGCAGGAAACAAGATCAATGGACAAGACAACAAATCAGAAATAATAAGGATGACCCGTTTTGGAGGCATGCTGGCTATATTATTGCACAGTTGGATGGTCTGTACATGGGAGCCCTCGAGTGGGCTAAACTACATAAACAAACAGTAAGACTACTGCACCTCTTTTTCAGTAGCTGGGCCTGGGATGTCAGTGGACAAACATGGGAGAAGGGGATCTGATTTTTAGAAATAAAAACCAGAAATAGGATACTTACTGTCAAGTACTCATTCTGCATAGCGATTCTGCAAAATCTTTGGCTGTGGCTGTTCCGTGTAGATAATGTGACTGAGTACTCAGGCTGTGTAACCACAGATTCTTCACAAGGGACTTGAAACCCTGGGCACTGGTGTGGTGGTTAGGTTTGTATCCATGTGAGTGTTGGAAGGATAGGCATTTCACTAAAGTGCTTGTTGCTGTCACTTTACAATTGTTATTAAGCAAATGACTGTTTAGATATAAAGAGTACCTGCAACAGCATGAATTAAAGCTTTCATTCTTATTTCCAAGCATTAGACTTCAAATCCTAAAAGCCTTTCTGTCTTAGAGTATGTTTTACTTTACTAAATGACTTCTCCTTTTCTGCCTTTTAAGTCTCAAAAATATATGGTTACAAAAGATGTGGTCCGTGTTGTGGCAGATCAGATGGGATAGATTTTGGGGTTTTATTGGGTGGTGGTATAGGGGTTTTTTTTGTGTTTTTTCATCGTTCATTTTTTAAAAAATTTCAATTAGAATTGTATTCCAGATCATCAGCTTATATGTAATACCAGAACTCCTTTAACTTCAGTAGAGATATGGCAGTTATAATGCTGTCCTAAAGTCTAATATCTGATAGATTTTTCAGTGTGAGAGGAAGGACTCGAGTAGTTGTAGTTGACCTTCTTACTGAGGGTAATGATACGAAGAATTTTGAAAAGTAGGGAGTTCTGATTTGTAAACAGTTGCATTTTAGTAAAATGTACATCTTTCCTGCATAGAAGTCACTCTGGGGCTTTCATTAATGGGGAGCCAGCTCAAACTGGAAAAACAAAAAAGGCATTTGTAATAATTATCCATCCTGAGGGACCTGAGTTTGTAGGGGAAAACACTGGAAACCTTGACTTTCTAGGAAAAGAACACAATATCCTTTTGTAACTCCTGTATATGAAGAGCCCTGTCAAGCTCATCAAGTTTTTTGGGTGTTATTTTTGCTGCTTCGTAATTTTTTAGATTCATGTGGGTAGAAGGGAAAAGTGCTGGTTTGGGTCTGAGTTACTTCTTTGTAACAGGCATGTCCTACCTGCAAAGTGTGTTCCCTGATGATTGCTTATTTAACTATGCATTTGATACTAAAAAGCACTGACCTCTGAAGTGTTTGAATAATTTTTATCCTCTTTTTAGAGATTTCACCAGCATGTCTATATAAAAATGGTGCATTTAGTGAAAGTTCAGATGTGTGGTTCAGGTTGAAATATTTGCGCCCTCCATTCTTGAACTATATGCAGGAATTTATTTTTTTTTCCCAAATATGCTTGCAGCAATTGGTGGGATTTGACTCTTTTCCATGCCAATCACAATTTTAGCTTTGGACATTATCACCTATATTGAGATGTATAGAACTTTATTTAAAGCAAAAATGTTCATTGTGTGTATTTCTTACTTGAAATGTGCTGCTGTTTTCTCTCTGCCACAGCCAGTGAGTTGACATCAGTTCTTATCTTTGAGTACGTTTTGGACAGCTGCTCTTGCAGCTAGGTCCGTGGTTTTCCTTGGCATCAAAATGACATCTGACAGTTCTATAAAAGTACAGGAAGTTCATTTTGTTGGATGCCATGATACTTTTCAAGTACTCTTGAGAGATTAGGCTACCACTGTATGTACGTACTTACTGCTGTTAGGATCTCCTTCAGGAAACAGAGCTTGAAAGCTGTTGCTCCAAGCTTACATGGGCAATAAAAACAGCTGCAGATGCAAAGCTCCCAGCTAGTATTCTAGCTTTGACACATCCATTTATCTGAGAATAAACTCAGCTTCTGTAAACTGCTGGCACTTAAAAGCCACAACTAAACTCAAACCAAACAAATGAGCAAAGCCACCACCAGTATCTTCCTTATTTCTTGTGATTAAAGAAATCTGCCATCCAAAGTGCAAATAAATTCACCTAGTAGGCGATTATTTTTAAGTATTGTACTTTCCTTCAATTAACCCAATTGTTTTGTTTTTGTTTGGACAACTCCAGTAACGAGTACTTTTTGGTTACTCAATTCTCAAAATAAAACAATCAAAGAAATTGCATACTGAAAGTCTCTGTAACAAATTCTGTATGTTTTTAAAAGCAAATATCATTCCTATTGCACGTTTTCCTCAGTGCTTTGAAAGTCTTTTTTTACCTCTTTCATTTAGTATATACTGTTTTGTTTCATTAATAAAAGAATCCTTTCCATATGTTTGTGTTTGGATTATCATCATCAGGAACAAATTTATCTTTTGATCTCTAGTAGTTCAGTAGTTTCTATTCATGGTGGTAATGAACATCAGAAATATTAAAAATACCTCTGGTGTGAATTGTGTAATTTTTTCTTTTCTTTTTTCACCCGCACTCAAACAAAACAAAAGAAGCCCCCTAAACCCCAAACAAAACCAAGCCAAATGTGACAGTCTATTTTGTTGCCTGATGTTCTACTTGCTGTTGGGAAAGCTATGTGTGCTTCTAACTTCCACACATTCTTTATATGTAGAGGACAATTGTTCCCACTGTCTTAAGCTTAAAATAAGAATGAATGCTGTAGAAGAAAGGCTAGGAAGCTCTTTCCCTTAACTCCCAACATACCAGAGACATGAGAAAGAAGGGGAAGAGGAGATGGGTTTCAAGGTTCTTATGTTTCCCTACACCATGAATTATCATACATAGACAAGATGCTCTTGTGAACACTGAGAAGTTGTTTGGTTGACACCAACAGGCTAAAAAAGATAAAGGGGATGAAGAAAAGGAACTGTATTTACAAAGTCTGTAAATTGTAACACTGAGCACTGGGCAAAGTTGTGTAGGACTATTTCCTTTTCAGGAGAATGGAAACAAGCTATTTTCATAGCTAATCTGCTTTTAATTTTTTAATTCTGTTTTCTGGTACTATGCTATATTGAAACAAAATCCAGATACTTAAGTGAGAGTCGGGTTTATGTGCACACAAGTAACTCTGAAATGTTCTGGTTTTCTGCTTTCCCCTAAAATTCAGATCTGCTTTACTTGAATACTGTAGAACCATTGTGTCTGCTACAGGTAGCGGAACCTTACTGCAGAAATAAACTTGGGCTTTGACTGGTTCGACAGTAGCCCTAGTGTATATTGTTTTATTCTTTATGGAGGAAATTCTTTATATTGTATTGTTCTAAACTTTGGACTTTTCATTGCATGGAATTTGTCCTCCTGAGGACTATTTTAGGTAGGTGCTTCCAATGTACATTGTAAATGTCTGTATTTTGAATTTGATATTTATAGGTATCATTAAGAGTGATGTCAAAATTTGATACATCTTTATGTTAAAGTGTGACATTATTCCATCTGGTTTAGCAACATTTTATATCCAGTAAACAAACCCAACCCTTTTGTCAAGACAATTTCTGAGGGAGGGGCACTCAAATAGTATAAAGCCTTTTCATCTGCCTAATGCTCTACCAACCCTGTGATTAATCTTGAGCTTGTCTACACAGGGATATTACTCTTGAATAAGGAGGTGTCAGAGTTTTAAATACTAGAATGATCTCAGGATTGCTCTCTATTTGTACTTCCTTATTTTGTACTCACAGTGCTCAGATATGGAGAAGTTACTGGAAAACAGCTGTTATAGAATAACTTGCCTATTTTAGTGTCCCATGTAAACAAACCTTTAGGGCTAGTTCTCTCCTTTCTGCTGCCCTTTGTAAGTTTATTTCTCCCTTCCTTGGATATTACTCAAACTCAAATTGATTTTTTGTTTTGCTCTTCAGGACAGCACCCTAGAGGACCCACACATTCTAGAAAAGGACTTTTGATGTGGCTTTACCACCTCTCTGCTTGTCAGTTTAGTTCATTTATTCTTCTTCAGGATCTGATGTATATAAGGAGTTTTTCTGACATTGCTATGTGAGATGGGAGAAGGTGATTACAAAGAATTGTAATACGCTGTATATCGTGCACTCGTTATAATGCAGGTTTTTGAGTCTAATTCTTGCTAATGGACACTGATTAACTCCTCATAGAGAAGATTTCTCCATATATCCTGGAGATCTGCTATAGTTTTTCAAAAACTGGGGCTCTCAGCCTTGTTGTGGCAGATGGCTGCAGACCGCTCCTGAAATTCCCAGATCGGGCCTGCAATGCAGCTTCCTATGTCTTCTATTTGAATGCATTGTTTACTGAGACTCCAGAAGAAGCACAGTGCTTATGTGGTGTCACATCAGACAGTCTTAAACACAAACCCAGGTTTTATTCAAGGAGAGTAATGAGTTTTTGGAAATAAACTGGAACAAAATTTGCTTGGCCTTCAAAAGGGGAATGAAAACAGAACCCTAGGGAGTGCTTAACAACCTAGTCCCTCTTTTGCATCTCATATTTTGGCTGGCTTTGGCAGCTGGCAGCCTAATCTCACCCAGGTCTTTAGGAATTTGCATAACCTGTGCTTTGAGTGGATCTTGCCTCTTCCTTTCTGGTCACTTTTCTGTGCCTATTGTTCTGAAAGCTTCATTGCTTGGCACTTTTGTTCTAACTTGAATGGACTTCCTAATACTTACAGAGGTTTTGATTCGGAGTGAGGGTAAGAAAGCACAGAAATGTGAAACCTTTAAAAATACACAGGCAATTCTGACTGATGCTGTAGCAGTATCAATGTAGCTACCTGTAGATACTACAGTGAAAGCAGGTTTTGTGAAGGAGAATATGGAGTGGTAGCAAATGGATGTCAAGTACAATTAAAATGTCTTGGGGCTGGCTGAGCAATCTCATGCAAGCCAGTTTGCACCCTTTCTGGTGGTACTGTACAGTGATGTCTGTGTGAATCAGACATTGGAAAATGGCTTTTTCTTACTGTGTGTTGGCTTTTTCAGTGCAACTGGATGGGGAAAAAGGGTGCTTAAACAGTGCCAAGTCTCTCTATGTGGATTTTAATGAAATAGAAGTTTTGACCGGTTTGTAACTGATACCTCTAAATTGCTTAAAACTATCCGATGACATGTCTCTTGATGTTGCTCCCTGTTTGGATCCTTACAGCAAAAACATGATGATCTAAAGCAATCAGGAAAATTTATTTTGGATTTCTTCCTCAAACTATAGCTGCTGTTGGGGCCTTCTACCTTGAATGGTTTTAGTTGTCAGAATGGCTTATTTCTCTTCCATGTAAGAATTGTGGGAAGGTTTAATTCCTTCCCTTGGGATACATGGGCTGGAGTTTACATTATTTTTTGTTTTCCTGTTGGGTTTTTTTTCTGCCAAAGCAGCAGATGGATAATACAGAACTCAGCCTTCTGAGTAAAAAGTAAATGGGTTTGTCACTGTTTAATTTTTCCTTGTCCTCTTTTCTTGGGGTTTATAGAGAGGTCAGCTATATGGCTTAGTAACAGTGATTTATATTGCAAGTAATTTGTTTCTTTGCAATATGATTATGTGGCATTATAAAATTACTATTCACAGCCCTACAATGATGTGTGTTCTGACTTTTTTTCCTTAGACTTTGCCTTAACAAAAGGCATGGTGAAAGCAAGAACAGGAAAGATTTAGAAAATGATATTTGAAGGTTGAGGTTAAACCACGATTAAGTGGTTTAACATCTTATTTTTGAAGAAGCAAAGTAAGAGGACGTTCTAAAGAGTGTTTTGCACAACCAGCTGTGTGTAGTTAACCCTGGCTAGCTCCAACCATAAGGAGTTTTCTAAAGCACATACCAGAGTGCCTTTTGACTGATTTTTCACCTAGTTTGATTGGTATCGTTAACATCGTTTCCCTCATTTGTTTCTTCCTCCTCAGTCCTGAGGATTTTCTAAATTGCAGTGTTTATAAAAATCCAAGAGCTTCTAAGAGCATTAGTATAAGACTCTTCAAAGATATCTAGATAAACAAAAAATGTAAATTTTACCTTAGTATATCCATAACAACGGGCTGATTGGTATGCTGCTTGCAAACACACACCAAGGTTTCTTGAGTTACCGTTACACCTTCCTTTTTGCCTCAGAAATCGTAGCATTGCTAATACTACTACAAGGGCCAGATCCTGAAAGTTTCCTCAGTGCCTGGTGCTATACTGAATGTGAGCATCTGGGCCTTGTCAGTAGGCATTTCATAGACCATACAAGAGCTTCCTTCAGGAGCAGAAGAAAAAAATCTAACCACTGAGGCTGTCTTGATGTTTTTCTGTCTCAGTGTTTTTTGTCATCTTCTTCTTTATTCAGCCACTGAGCAACTTTGATATCCAGTTTCTGAATGCAGTTGGAGACCTGTTGGACCTTATTCCTGCATTATTTGATTATTCTGGACGGGGTGGACAATGCAACCTGGATCCAGGAGGCCATGGGAGATACCAGTGGGACATGGGACACTGCTCTGCACTGATCAAGGTGGGCACCAGAACTTAATCTCCAGTGACTGTGTTGATTTGTGGTGTCACGAGTCTGCATTTCTGCCCTGTTCACGTTGCATGTGCATAAAGAGACTTCTGTCAGTGATCAAGATGCATTTATGCAGTTGTCATGTGTGCCTCCATAGGATTTTGTGTCCAGTTTTTCTCACTTGTGTTCAAGGGGAGGGAAAAGACCAGACCAAACCAAACCAGAACCACAAAGGTGGATGGTGAAAAGCTGCTAGAATTACAAGGGAATGAAGAACTACCAGGGAGAGGAAACTGGACACAAATAGCTCATTTCAGCTAGAGCAGTGAAGTCTGAAAAGCGGTATTATGAATGACTACAATACATTGGGCAAATAGGCAGGGAAAAAAGAAAAAGGATTATTTAAACTAAAGGACAGTGCTAACATAAAAACAAATGGGTGTAAGTGGCTGATGTTTTCTGTTAATAGTGATATCTTTGAATGGCTTTTCAGTAGGAGTGATGACAGAAAAAAACCCCCTTGTTTTTAAGATTAGTGAGTGTTGCATCATGGTGGCAATTACATTTTTCAGTTAAAATTATTAAGGAGATTTAATCAGCATCTGGACATTCAATGTATCAGAGAGCAACAATATTCATCTTAAATTGAGAAAGATTAACTGAAGCACTTACCTATAGCAAAAGGTTTCTGAGCTAATAACAAATTGTAGAACCAGGGAAATATTTTGAAGAGATATATTATCAATATATATATTTACCTTTTCAAATTGAATTTACTTGCATTTGCTTCTGTACTTCACTTCAAAGTGAACCTGAGGAATTCTCACAGAAACAGCACATTTTAAATTAATGTTGGATATGTTTGCAAAGATCTGATCTGAATGTGTGAATAGAAATACTGAAAATGAAACTGGGGGAAAAACCATACCACGTGATGCAGGTATCCCAAATAACCCCAAGATGTTTTATTTTCAAAGCAATACATGGGCAAGAATTGTTTCCAGAGATTTTAGAAGTTCATTTAGTACACAGCTAAAAGCACAAGAATCTGCTCTTTCTTCAACAATGCAATTAATCAAACTACTTAAAACAAGTAATTCTCACAATTTCTATCAAGTAGAAAACATGCAGAATATTGTAGCATCTGAGATTATTCATCTTTCTGCTTCTGTTTTCAGGTTCTACCTGGATATGAGAATATATATTTTGCTCATTCCAGCTGGTTTACTTATGCAGCCACACTGAGAATATACAAGCATTGGAACTTCAATATAGTTGATCCATACACCAGCACCAGCCGTCTCTCATTCAGCAGTTACCCAGGTAAAGTCAAGAAAACCAAGATACTCAATTTGGCATGGACCACCTTACTGTCTTGTAGCTGTCCTGGCTGTGAAAAGGATGGTGACTCAACAAGCATTGGCTTCAATCTACCTTCTAACTTTTAGCCACCAAGAGGACAAAATGCTAGCTTAAATTTTCTGTCTTGAACATGATACTGTTGTCATTGTCTGTAGTTGTTGATTAATCAACTTCAGTGCTCTGAATAGTACTGGTTAAATATTTTACCTCTGGCACAAACATGGCGCTTTGAATTCTGCTTGTGCAGTCTGCAGTCATCTCAAGTACTGAACTCACTGTGCCTACAGTATTTGCATGTTTGGTAACAATAATTTTGAGCACTTTTGTTTACTGCTGTGACATGACTCCTGCTATTATGGGATTATTACCAAATATCAAACACTTGCTATTTGAAAGTGTATTGGCTTTGATTTTGGGTTCAGAAGCCTCCAGTAGTTTTGTTGTTGTTTTTTTTTTTCTTCCTTTCACCCCACATCTTCCTCTTCCAGCTTCCCTATAAGCTGTTGAAGAGGGAGTATTTTTTAATGATTATTTGGTGTGTTAGTAATATAGCCAGTCAAAATATTTAGAGTCTCATTTGGGAAGATTAGGCATAATGTTAGAAGTTGCCAGCAAGTAGTGTTTGAGTAGCTAAATATGTACTCTCGCTACAGAATAGCACTGAGAAATGGGAACGTGAAAAACCAAAGTGAATCTGTAACTCCCTCTTAGAGCTGACATTGCATAAATTTTTTAGAGGCGAAATTTCAAGTTCAAAAATACCCAGTCAGTCAAGAATCTTCATAAAACATTTTAAATGAATTATCTCATTCTCATGAAATTTTGTTGATTGATGATTTCAAAACGTGTTTTTTTGAGTTATGATGCCTTATTATAAGGGCAAGGGTCCTTTATGGCAGGGGCTCCTGAGACTATGACTGAGATAATGTTTTGAAAAGCAGTTGCATTCATTCCACATTGAAAACAAGCCTTTTTCTGTGGGGATATGACCCTCCTCAGTGACCCTACTCAGAAATGCAGCGTTTTCTGACAACTGAGATTTTTCATTTGAAAAAGGGATAGAGGTAGTCTTAATGTCTCTTAGTGTACAGCCTTTCAAGAGCTTGCGTTGTCTGTGATCGCCTTGGAGGAATTTCACTCACTTGTTGCAAGGAATTTTGCCAAGCCTGCATAATTTGGTCAAAAGCAAAGGTTTCTGAGCTCTGTTCATCATGTGAATGTTTATAAGGTTATTCTGGTTCTCATACCTCTCAGCTGGAATACTGATGATAGCACTACTCCTGACAAGGGTGGGCTCTGTTTAGCCACTGCTGTATGGTGCATTGTGCTGCAGATTCAAAACTGATTATCAAGATCAGCCACACAGAGCATTTTAAAATTTATTTTTAGTGGGTATCTGTGGTAATGTCTTTTGGTTGTCCCTTTTGTGGATTCCTTGTGTAAGGAAATACAAATATTCTGCTTTCATGGGACTAATAAAGCATAGTGTGTGGCAGGATACCTGAAAATCAGCTACTGCTTTGTGGAAATGGTTGGGGTCTCTTCATTGGTTCAAAATCCCAGTGTGCTTCCCTGAGAGTGTTGAGGTCTGCAGAGATGGCTTATTTTAAAGCCTCCTATTGCCATGTGGACTCTGACAGAGTGATGTGGGAAAGTATACTTCTGCCGACAAAACTGAGTGAGAACTGTTTCAAAGCATAGTTCCCATGGCTACAGTGAAGTCTGAGAGGTCTGTGGTGTGCAAAGTGTGCTCACTGGCTGCCTGATTACAGGGTGCTGTCACAAGCACTAGACGAGCATAGTCCATTGACTGCAGCAAATTGCATTAGCTGTGGGTGTAGTTCACAGACTTGCAGTTTTCCATGGGATGAGTAAGCACTGGCCTAGAAATGCTCCAGGGACATCACGTAGGAAGGAGGCAACTGCCGGATTCCTCTGCTCCATGTTATGATGAGAGATATTTTCAGAGCATCTGACTCTGGAATCCACAGCTCCTGGCCGTGGTTCAACTCGACAATTGTAACGTCTCTCTGCTTTTAGTTCTGCTTTTAGTCTCTGTCCTGATAGACACTAAGAACCAGTAAGAAAGGCCAATCTAGTAATCTCTCCTGAAAAGTAACATGATCCTATGGACATAGAACTATTAACTTCTGGAGGAAACAGAGAGCATTAAAGGACAAATGCCCTTCCAGGCCCTCAGTGACTTAACTGACTTACTCAAAGATTGTTGTCATCTAGTAAGATTGGATATAAGGTAAAACTATGCTGCTGTCCAAAAGCTGTGTCATAAAATGTTAAGGGGTCATTTACAGAAGGAGTGTACCAAATCCATGATTTCTCCTGGGGTCACAGAGTAAAATTATCCATATTACTTTTTTTATTTATTGACTTTCAAAAGACAGATTATTAGATTGCAAAAATTAGTATTTGCTGTGACTCAGTTTAGAGGTTCTGAAACAATTGACTAACCATGATTTTTGTTAGGTGAGCATTGTGGTACAGCTGGAGGGCTTTGCCCTTCTTTGCTCATGTTGTGAGTGAGCAGATAGGAGGATAGGCAGGAGTTACAAAGTCCATCCCAGCTTCCCCAGCAGTTATCAGTGTTCTGCCACCAAGTTCAAATGTCCATTGTTAACAGCATATCTTGTCTTTGCTGCTGTCTCCCCATCAGAGCAGCAGTAGTCCTCCAGAGGCACAGTCAAATGGGAATTAATGGCAGTTGTAATATCTGGTCATGCAGAATGATTTCTTCACTTGCTGCTCATTTCCACACTAACTCACCTTAATCCTCACTTGAACTCTGCTCATAGTCTTCATCTGCAGAGCACGTAGGACAGTTCTGTGAACCTTTGGAAAGGAGGAATGTCCCTTAACTGAAAGCCTGAGCTTCATTGCCTTCTTCAAACTCTGCCTTCTTCCTGTGGCTGGTGAATCAATGCATAGCAGAGAGAACTGAAATTGTACAGAGAATGTTACTTTTCCTCACAAATGTTGAATGAAGCTGTGCTCATTTGAGGGAGTAAGAAAGTGACAATAGAGACAAGCAAGGTTCTGTGTTTTGCGCCACATACCTAGTGGTGGATCAGACAGGAACCTGCACCTCTCCTCCTCTGTGCCATTTTCCCCCCACCTCCAGTCAATTCTTTACACTGGCATTCAAAGAAATGAGCCAAACTAACTGCTAAGATCTGTAATTTTCTTTGGATAGCAGGGAGATTGCACCTTCCAGGATTTTTGTCCATTTGGATGGAGCTCTTTTGAGCTCCATTTAAGAATAAAAATGTGCCATTTTGACCAAGAATTTTGGTTTGGATAGTGAACTACCTTCTCTGTGCTGAGCCACAGTCTTTTAAAGTATGTTCATTTGATTTTAGCAGTTTAAACGAAACAGTTGAAGAGTTGAAGAATTTTGTTTCTACCTTTCATCCTCTGATCTGTTATTGGGATTTTTCTTGGTTGAGCTAGGTGGTGATATGGGAGTAAGATGGGACAAGTTGTCTTGACAGATGACTATATATGTCATATATATATGTATGTGTATATAAATATATGTGTGTGTATATATATACACATGCTAAGGCAGAAGAGAGAGGTAGTTTGTAAGCCCTTGCTTTGAAGTAATCTGGTGTTAGTGCAGCATAATCCTTCCCCACAGCTTGAGGAAGAGCTGGGAGGAACAAACCATGGAAAAGGTGGTAGCCTTTGTTCTCAGGAATACCTTGCTCATGAGGTATTGCCAGACTATTTCCTGCTTCCCTGCTTCCTCCAGCATCTGTTTAAAACCCTAAGCAAAGGAAAGTGTCTGGTGAGCTTTGGAGATGAGACCAGAGCTATAATGTGGGATGTGCTATTTCTTAGTGCCTAGGAGAGATGTACATGTGGAAGGAAGGCAGCTGATGGGTGTTCAGCCTTGACATGAGAAACAGCTGCTGATTCTCTGCTAATCCGTAGCATACCTTTACTTTCCCATATTCAAGTGTGTTTATACACCAGAGCATTGGGCATCTCAGTCAGGAGCTACTCCCATCCCTGAGAGATGGGCTAGACCTCACAGCTTTGACTTCCAGCCTGTAAAGCTGACACCTTCTGCACTTGAATGAGCACAGTGATCTTTTAAAACACAAAAATGCTGATGCTGTCTGATTCAGAAAGCAGCAGTCTACCTCTTTCAGAACAATAGCAGCCAGGAACGTGCTGCCACCCACATGCTCTTTGATATGCTGACTTTCTGGAGAATACTGTGGCTCAGATTGCAAAAAATGCTTTGCTTTGCCTGGCTGATTAATGTCATGGTTAGTGAAACTCCAGACCCTGGAAACTTCTGTTTTCTGGCAGCATTTGGAAATGGAATCTAAATGGCTCAGATCCAGAAAATGCAATCAGAGGAACTTTTGCTTGTTTCTCTGTAGAGTTGTCAGGTTTATTGGAGGCAGTGGTTAAAAAAAATCTTTAAAAAATTGACTGAGTGTTCCTAACAAAAATGGGAGGTGTGTTTGCAGAGATGGTTTTATAGGAAAAAACATAGAAGAAGTGTACAGTGAGATAACACCTTGAATTACAACAGATTCTCATACACACTTTAAAGAATGGCTCAAGAGGACATGAAACATCTGCTGATATCTCTAGACTTCTCTACCCAGGTTTTATTTTTTCTGGATGTCTTTACCATGGGTAACCTGTTGCTTGTGTTCTAGCTTCTCTTTGTTTCAGAGTTGCCTATGTCTTAAATCAAAATGGTATATGGCATCTTGGAATAATTAGGCTAGTAATGGTATATCATGGAGAGCATGTTGTATTATAAAACATTGTTGGATTAAACTTGGTAAATACTAAGGCCCAGAAGGAAATCCCCTTCTTTTCAGCTTAGCTGAGCTTTGCAGTTTATTTGAATTACAGAGTTCAACCTTCAGTTAATTCAGCATCATTCCTTGTGTTAGCACTTGCTTTGAGTCAAGTTTTTCTGTTCTATCTCAGATGTTGCTTGAAATTGAAGAAATAAACTACTTGGTTTGTTTTGAAGTAGGACACTTGGCATTGTCACTCAGAGGAATTAATGTTCAATTCACATCACAATTGTTTTAACCATTTCAATTATTGTCTCTGTCTCTCTCACTTGACTTGTTGTGCAGCAAATTATTGCTAGAGTATCCCATGTCTTTGTATAAAGGAGACTGGCAGAGCCAAGTTTAGGATGTTTCTCTTGTCCTTACTTATTTGAGAGAGATATCTGCTGATAATGTACATAATGTATTGACTCTCTCTCCATGAGTAAAATACTAGATGCCAGGGTGTTCAGTCTGTTCTATACTGATATTTTTTTAGAGAACAGATGACAATGCAGTGTGATTTCCTAGATCTGTTCTAATTTGAAAACTTGCTACTTTAAAGAAATTTTGCTGAACTAGAGCCCTTAAACTTTGCTTTTGCTTGAAGGTGGTCTGCCTTTTAATAAAAGCCCGGGAATAGGATGCAGAGCTGGATTGTCTTTCTTGCTGTCACAGGTTGATTACCTTTGCAGATTGCATTAATAAAGCTTGCTGTGGAAGATTTCATAGAGGAGCTCAACTATTATGGTGTAGCACAGCATTTTAGCATTTTGTACTCTTTGAGGACTGATGCTGTTAAAAAATTCTTAACAAGAGTTTAGGTTCTGTATGACTTCCCCATCAGGAGCTCTGCTGAGTAATCTAAAAGCCAAGTTATTTCTGCTGTACAAGTTCGTCCCTATGCTATCCAAGGCATAGCTGACCTTTGCAGCTCTGTATGCCACCTCCTGGCGAAGGGTTTGCAGCTGGACCTAGCACTTCTGTTGGCATGTAACCTGGAAGGGAATCCTGCCCACAGATCCATCACTGTACTGACTTTGCAGAGCTGGCAGGCATAAAAAACCCCAGTGACACCATGACAGAAAGAGGAGTAGGTAGAGCTTCTCCTCATACAGGATGTGGTTTATGATTTAAGAGATGCCTGTGTCTTGGAGATGCTTTTAAGAATACTTAGACAGGAAAAGACGAAACTAGAAAGAAGATTTTTCTGCTTGATTTAATGCAGAAGGAGTCAATTAGGGGGATTAATTCAAATTAGTTAATTTAAATTTGTTGTTTTTACAGAGTAAAAATCTAAAACTTATACTGGTTGATGAAAATGTTTTTGTGGAGTTTGTACTTTGCTTTGGTTTTCATTGCTGAATTTTTATGTTGTTTTTAGTTCACTTCTTTGTTAGAAACAAACACTTGAAAGGCATTTAGTGTATGTAATCCTTAGCATAAGACATAGGTTGACTTATGGAGAAGATTCCAAGCTTGGCATACAAACACAAATCAAATGCTTTAGAAAAAGAATTAGGTGTCTTGAAAGTGTGACAGTTTCTCATTTGAAACTGTGTTGACAGGTGGGCCTCAAGCCCTTGCAGAAGTTACTACCTCATCTTTAATCTTTGTACAGTTTGAGTTCATACATGCATGCATTGACTCATCCATATCCTTGTGGCTTGTCTCTGTTTTTTACTATGAGTATATCGAAGGTTCACAAAGATAACAAGTTCTGTATTATTGCTGTTTAAGGCTTTTTGGTGTCCCTGGATGACTTCTACATACTAGGCAGTGGCTTGGTAATGTTGCAGACTACCAACAGTGTTTTCAATGAAACCCTCATTAAGCAAGTGGTGCCCGAATCCTTGTTAGCTTGGCAGAGAGTCCGCATTGCCAACATGATGGCAAATGATGGCAAAACTTGGGCAGAGACCTTCTCAAAGTGCAACTCTGGTAAGTACACCTTCATATGCATCTTAGGAAAAAAGATGTGTTCCCTCTATGTCTTGTACTTGTTTCCTTCCCTTGGCAGGAAAGGAAACTCTCTGTTTTCATACCCAGGAACCTACAACAATCAGTACATGGTTCTAGACCTGAAGAAGGTCAAGCTGCAGAGGAGCCTTGATGATGGTGCATTGTACATTGTTGAGCAGATCCCAACCCTTGTGGAGTATTCTGATCAAACAAATGTTCTCCGGAAAGGTAACAATTCCTATAGTAGTTACTGGCTTAGGAAAACCATCTCTTTATGCCAGCTGAGAATTGTGTTTTGTACCAGGGAAGGGTTTGTTGAACACTGGTCCTGAGTTTAAAGTAAGGAAGCCCTGTGTGAGCAACCCTCAGTTTTGCGTGAGCTTCCCTCTGTAGCCGGGTCATTTGTAATCTATGCATTTATCTGGTATGTTATGGCAGCAATGCAGTGAGCACCTGTGTCTCCTAGAAGCAGAGGATGGAAAAATAGACTTTGTCTCTTTGTTTGCTTGCATCCTTGCCTTTTTTCTGGTATTACTTTGCCCTGTCATAGAGACCAGTGAGGGAAATGTGAGATCTGTTTGCAGCTAAAGTACTAAATAACTGTGATGCTGTGGGGTACTTGAAATGATTTTTGAGTGGGTCACCCTGCAAGAAGATGAAATTTTGAATACCAAAGAAGTTCTATGTAAAATTCATCTCCTGAACTTTTCTGGATCTCTGCTTTCTGATAAATATTTGCTCTTTAAAAGGTCCTTTAATTCCCTAGCAAGACTAGCAACAACTTGATGGAAAACAAACAAAAATCTTGGTGAAGCAGAACACTCACTGTCAGGTTTAATTTGCAAGTATTTACTAGATATCAACAAAAAGCCTGAGCCTTAAGTGTGGCTGGTGCTTTGTGCTCCTTCCCCTAATCACATGCTGAGGGGATAAATTGATGAATTGCTCATCATCAAAATGATGGGAAATTTGTCTGTGTTAGCAGCTGGGGTTGCTTCTCTTTCAAATTTTTCCCTGTGTCTAGCCTCTTGTAAAGTTGTGGCTTTTTCCAGGCATTGTCATATTGTCAGTATGGTTTTATAAGATATTTCTTATTGATAATTTGGAAAAGTCCCATATCTCTCTCTTATGCATCTCTGTCTCTTGGCTTCCTTTGCCTTGGGCTTCTCAATGCTCAGTTGTGTGTAGAGTGCGGACAAAGAAGCTGATAGAGACCTTCTAGCTCTGGCACTGGAAACATTGCAACCCCATCATGGCAGTGCTATACCTGTGTGGAGAGGCCAGGCTTGGCAGGTACCCTGAGTTCCTTTTCAGCAATGATTTTGGAGCAGCTGCATGGTATTCTCTGTAGGACTAAGCCCAACTCCTGGGCTTGGGCACACAGTGACCACTTCTTCCCTCTGAGATGTTGTAGCTGCTCTGTTCTCAAAGGTGGCATCATGTATTAGAAGTTATGCATTACTTCACACCTACAGTATGTCTTTTCCCAGATATCTAAATGTACCTTGTGCATATTGGATAACAGAGCAGTTAATCTCTGGGAGTTAAAACGTTGGGAGGACAGCCTTCAACACACAGGGTGGGCTAAGCACTGCCAAAGTGCGTTGTTGGAGACCTCAGCTGCTGTAAGCAGCAGATCTGAACTCCTCCATGCCATTCAGGACACCAGACAAGTCCCATCAAGGCCCCTGCCCTGTTCCCAGGTGCTTGAAGCAGCTCAGGTAAAGGAGATTTAGCTTCCTCAAGAGCAATGCTGGCTTAAAGTCTTTGTAGAATAGCTGACCCCGGCACACTTCATCGTTACCATGTAGCTGGTGTCCCAAGATAATGCACTTTGGGCACTCTAGTTTGCTTGCCACCAGCATTGGCTTTTTAAGTCTATTTGAAGCATAAACCTAGAAACAACAGAGAATGAGAATTGAAATCTCAGGTGAACAAAGGCAGGTATTCCTGTAGTAAGCCTTGTACTGAGGAAAAATGAAGCATTTCCTTATACAGGTTTCAAAATGGAAAGATTTTTTTTCTTCCTGGCCTCTGTCATCTTATTTTGTAGGTCAGTGCAGATGAGTTCTCAAAACCAGGCATCTCTTACGTTGCCCTTTCCAGGCAAAGATGTCCAGGTGCTTTCTGTATATTGACAAAGAAAACGCAAATCTTTAGAGGAGGTGAGGGAGGGCAACACTGGGTCAAGTGAAGGAATAGGTCACAGGAGTAGGCTGCAGTTCATGTTTCTTGATGACGAATGAGTAACACATCAAAAGCAACACATCAGAGCAAAACCTGGATCTGAGTGCCTTCCACCGTACATGCAATATTCTTATTACTCTGTCTCTCAATATTGCTGATGCCTTTTGCTCTCAAAGGGCAGAGGAGGAAAGCATTTTGATTCAGGGATTTTTTGCTGCCTTCATGTCATCCCTTCTTTTCAACCTCACAGTCTCTCTTGACTTGCTTTTTTTCACTGTGTACCCTGCCAAGTTTCACTGGCTTATGGCAGCCCTTGGGTAAAGCTTGGCTTAGGTTGACTGCTGCACTCTCTGCATGAGATTTGCAGTCTTGCAGAACCCAAGACACAGAAGACCTCTTGCTGGAGGACAATTTCAATAGCTTCCTCTGTTTTAGCAATTTTAACAAAAAGTTTTTCCAGGTGGGAGAAAGGGGTCATATGTACACCCTGCGTTCATGTGAGACAATAGCTCCTTTTGGGATCACAGCTAAACCTTGCTGGTTTGGAAGCTGATGTATCCGTATCCTCTGGTCTGTGTTGTTAGAGGCTGACAAGTTGCTCATTTCTGGAGGACGCCTGTATTACAACACAGCCTGTACACAACCTGTTTCCTTCAGGTAGGCACTAAGTCACGTAAGCGAATGCCAGCAGACAAGGTATTCCTGTCTATCCTATCCTAGGCAGCACCCAAGCTAGTGAGGGCTCCACTCATCCAGTGTTCCAATGCTTGTGCTGTCTGCATATCCTTCAGGAAGCTTGGTTTGTATTTGTGTGTTTTGCTCCCAGTGAGTTCCAGTTGATTTTCCTGAGCATCTTACACCAGACTCCTCATACTGTGCTGGGCTGATCTTAATATATGGAGTGCATTTACCAGTGCCTAGATAGTAAAACTCTAAGCCAAATCCTAATGCATGTGATTTGAAAATGAACAACAGGGAATGTTAGTGCTTTGGAGACAACTTGAAAATGTGCTACTCTTGGGCCTAGCTCATGTTACATACTTTCTGCCTAAAAAATAGAAAATAAATGTTAAGGTATAGATATCTATTCTTTCTTATTCTAGGATTTCCTGTACCCAGATTCTGACCTGGAAAGTCTAGACCTTTCCACAGTGGTCTTCTTTCAGGCAGTTTTATGTCACCTACCTAAAACTCTTCTCCAAAATCCTGCCTGGCATCCTTTGCTCTTCAGAGTTCAGAAAACTGCAGGATTGCTTTTGGAAAAGTTAGAGTAAGGCTCTGCTCTGCTGGTCAATCACTTCTTAACCTTCAAAGGCAGCTACTTGTCGCTATAGGACACGAAATGAACGGCACGCACTCAGTTGTGTTCAGGGACAAGAAGAGGGAAGTATATATTTCTGACTCTAACTTATATAGTTTTCTGGCAATGACCATTGGAGGATGAGGTTGCCACCTCTCCAACCACACTGGTCAAATTAACAGTCCATCAATTTGTCTCCTCCTGGAGGAGAAGAACGTAAACAAAAAGAGGCAGTTATAGAAACATCACTCTGTTTACATGAAACCTGTGAGAAACTCCATTACAAGAATGCAAATATCAGAAGGCTGAAAAGATCAGAGCAACAGCTACTGGCAAATGTGCAGCAATCCCCCATCTTTCTTTATCACTGTGTGTAACCCCCGCTGCACAAGGTATGTGTGTGGTGGCCTGCCTCCTGTTCACCCCAAGTAGCTCTGTGGTCTCCAGTGTTTGTGTGTGTCAGTCCCTTCCTGACATCTCAGCATGGTGTGCTGTTCTGCTTTGCTGAGATGCAAAGGGGGCAAAACCAGAGTGACTTCAGGCTTCTCACTGTGAAGTTTGGTGCAGGTAAATGATCTTGCAGTCCTTTGAGGTTCATCAGGGAAACCTCTGGAACAGGGCTGTGGCCATGCTGAATGTTCAGGCTCCTGCAAGTCTGATCTCAGCTGTTTTGCAGGATGAGTCCTGAGGGTGGAAGTCTGGGGGCAGGTTGCCTGGGCATGCAGAGTCTCCAGTAGTGTTACACTGCGAGTCAACCCTGGTCATGCCAGTGACTGTTGCCTTATTGTGTTCAAACCAGTTTTCTGTGTTGTTCCTCGACATGCTGCTAAGGCAATGCAACATGGAAAATTATTTATTTTCTTTTCTGATACAAGCAAGAGCATCCAGCTTTTCCAAGTGATTAACAGATTTGTCTCTGGCAGGTTACTGGCCTTCATACAATATCCCTTTCCATGAAAAGATTTACAATCTCAGTGGGTATGCATCATACGTTATCAAGTACGGCATGGATTTCTCCTATGAGCTTGCTCCAAGAGCAAAAATCTTCCGTCGAGACCAGGGCAAGGTGACCAACTTGGAAAGCATGAAGTACATCATGAGATACAACAGTAAGACATATGTTCGTGTGCTGTGGAGCTGATTTTAATAAGCAGCATTAACTTTTATTTCTTGGATTAAAGTGGGAAGCTGCAGCTTCATGTACAGATCAGGTATATTGTCCTAAATGCAGCATACACACAAAGCAAAAAGGTAACACAAGCTCACTTTGAAGATAGGAAACTGGGCTAAAATTCCTCCATCAAGAACAAAGCCCCTTGGGCTTGGTATTTGACTTTTCGAGAAAGCTTCTGACTCCAAGAGGCTTCATGGACTGCTATCATGAGCTGCTATCACCTATACATCTACAGCCTGTCAATCTTGGAAGCCTTAAATCCTAAGCTACAGTTAGATGTGATCAGAGCAGAGAATTTAATGTAAAACTTAAGGTCTTTTTCCATGTTCAGGCAAATGGTCTTTTTCAGGTGGGATAGAGTTAATTTTCTTAGTGGTTAATACAGTAGTGTGTTTTGGATTTAGTATGAGAATAACGTTGATAATTTGTTACTTAAACTCTGATGTTTTAGTTGCTGATAAGTCAAGGACTTTTCAGTTTCCCATGCTCTGCCAGTGAGCAGGTGCAGAAGAAACTGACAGGCCAGAACATCTGACCTGAAGTGGCCAAAGATATTCCATACCATTGAACCTCATGCTTATTGTGTAAACTGTGGGAATTGGCTGGAAGGGGCTGATCACTGCTCAGGGATGGGCATTGCATTGGTCAGCAGGTGGTGAGCAATTGTATTGTGAATCACTTGTTTCTCTCAGGGTTTATTTCTCTTGCCTTCCCTTTCCTTTTTAATTTTTATTATTAACAATTCAGTTGTTGAAATTGTTGCTATCTCAACCCATGGTTTTTACCTTTTTCCGATTCTTCTCCCCATCCCGTGAGGGGTGAGGTGTGGAGGGATATGGGTGAACAGTTGTGTGGTACTTATTTGCCAGCAGGGGTTGAACCAGGACAGTAGGTTTTCTCCTGACAGGGTTCTCCTTAACTGGATTAAACCCAGTTTAATTAACTTCTGGCTAAGCCCATCTCAAAGTACTGATAGCTTTAGATGGTATATTTTTGTTCCCAATTATAGAGAGCTTGCTGATTACTGGGCTTGAGGTTTTGGAGGCCTCTCCCAGGGTGGGGTATTGTTCTGTCTGGGCTGTGAGTAGCAGCATGCTTGTAGATGCTGAGCTCACTGCCTTCCTTCTCCTCCTGGCTTGCAGCTACTGCAGTGGGTGTTCAAAGGTTTTGCTCCTTGACACTTATTTTAATCCAGAACAGGGAAACAAAGGCTCTCATTGCTGCATTTCCCCCTCTCCTAACTTGCCACTTCCATTTCTCTCCTGACAAAGTTTCTACAAGCTTTCATCATGTGGAATTTCATCAGATGGAATTGCAGATATTTGTGGTTAGAGATTGGCAGTGGTGCCCCTGGGATGCAGAAGAATCTGTATGGTCTTGAATTAGGAGCTTGTCTACTTAATGTCCTGAGTGCTGACCTGTAGCTGGTACCTAGGGAGAACCATAAAAGCAATGTGACAAGAACACAGTTACTCAGCTTTTAGTGGCTCCAGTACTTGGCATGAGCTTTTGGCGAGGGGGCTAACTTTTTTTCTTTTCTTCTGCCTTTCCCACCACATTTCACCCCAGACTATCAGCGTGATCCTTATGCTGAACACAATCCTTGCAACACCATTTGCTGCCGGGAAGACCTGAATCCTTCTTTACCAGTGCCTGCAGGCTGCTATGACTCCAAGGTAAATTACCTCAATTTCAACATCTGCTGACTGTTTGCTGCAGCCTGTTTGTGCTCCTGTCAGACCTGTAGCATGTTTCCCTGCACTAGGGCAAGCATGGCCAGGCATGTCTGTTCCCTCTTTTCATGCTGTCCCAGTGCTTGGGTACCTCCTCAGATGGGAATTTTCTGCAGAGTCTCATTTCCTGTCCCTGACATCAAATCCTGGCACAGTGGCAGAGGATACAGGGGGAGATGTATGAAACAACTACTTCCATGGGAGCTTGTGGTATTCAGGGGTTAAACCTCAAAGCCTTACAGCAGGAAATGAGTCTTCAGCTCACTCAGGGAAGGAGACTCTTGTACAGCCTCAGCCTCCTTTTTATTAGGACTCTCTGCGTGCCTCCCAGAGCCCACAGGAATGTGGTTGCAATCTCACTTTAGGTGTACATTTACAACAGCCTGGCTCTCTAGTAAGCCACCCCTCTCTGCAAAACTGCTTTCTGAAAAGTTTAGTAAAGATCACTTTGCATTTTAGGGGGTGTGGGACAATCCTTAGACCCACTGTCCTGGAGAAAGCAGCTTTTGTTTTTGGCAGGTTATATGGTATTTTCACCGTGAAAAGCGATGCCCAGGTGAGCAGCTGTGCGGCCCTTTTGTGTTGAGACTTTGTACAGTGTTTTATCCTGTGGGCTCCAGCTTGCTGCATTTCTGGATTGCAAGTTTGGTTGCTAGGATGGGCCTGGGGAGGCTGTTTTGGTATCTCCATTGCTGTGTCCAGCCAGCTGCGTGTTGCAGTGGACAGTAGTGGGAGACTCCCAGAGCTGGGTAATACAAGAGGAATGCCGAAAATGGCTTTGTAGAGGTGTCTGGTAGGGGAGTGGTCAGCGCATGCTGCAGTGCCTTAGCCAGCACAGTTAGGCAAGGGGAATGGGCTGCGCTGGAGGTGGAACAGGGAGCCTAAGAGGGGCATTGAAAGAACACAGAACACAGGCCAACCCTGTTCTAGTTATAAACTCTACAGACAAATTTAGTGTCTGAGTTTGGGAATATGGAGCAGGCTGGAGACCTCTTTGGAAACAATGAAGGAACAGCACAGAGGCTGGGTAGCAATATTAACTCTGTGCTGCCTTTCTCCGTTCCCGAATTACCCTGACATGCTCCAGGGGATGGCCCGAGTGCTCACCATGCAGCAGAGCTTAGGGCAGACCCCTTCATCTGCCTGCTGCGGCCCCATAAAACCAGGGAGGGTTGTCTGGAGGGCAGATGCTCTGGCTCTTTCAGTTTGGCTAGTGCAAGGGCTAGAAGGCAAGTGTGGACTTGTGGTTTGCTGGTGCCGTTCAGCACTGGCTGCAGATGCCTCTGCGTGGGGGAGGAATTGCTGCCTGTGTGTGTTTCCCTTCGCTTACTTCCCTCACGTTATTATCAAATCTCCCGGAGCTGTTCCTGCTGTCTGGGATGTCTGGGATATTGATGTGTCAACCCTCATGCTGCCCTTTTGTCCCGGGTTCCTGTCCTCTGTTCCAGGTATCGGATTTCCGCCTGGCTGCAGCATTCACAGCCTCTGCCATCAATGGCCCTCCGGTGCAGGGCGGTCTCCCGGTCTTCAGCTGGAGACGGTTCAACCGCACGCGGCACCAAGGCCTGCCGGAGTCATACAACTTCGATTTTGTCACCATGAGGCCGATCCTGTAAAACCAGCATCAATATCCACAAGTGGATTTTTTTTTAATGGAAATTTTATTTCTTTTGTAATAAATCGACCTAGATGTCCACATCCCTGTGTCTTCTACCTGTCTTCCCATGTCCCCCTGCTAGGCACTTTGTACTGATACTGGCTGCTTCTCTGCAGCTCAAAGCACGTTCCTTTCTTCTGAGCTGTCTGGGTGGCCCTTCCTTTGATTAGGATTGATGAGAAGCAGGTAGCACAGCTTTCTGTTGATCTCAGCCATCATTACAGCTGTTCCCAGAGCAGGAGGGAGGAGCAATGCCACCAGTGAGAGTCATCTGTTTTAGTAGCAACATGGGACCTGTCTCTAGGGCTGCGCCAAGCCAGGTGGCTGCTTTGGGCCATGAATGGCCTTACCTCAGTGCTGGAGTGATGTCTGCCTTTTGTCTGAGTAGTGTGCTGCAAGCTGCTTCCCATCAAGTGTGTGTTCTCCATGGCAGATCAGTCTGTTCTGTACAGGATGTGACTTTCAGTGGCATTGTCAAAGCTTCCTTTGTGTGGCCAAAGCAGCTCGCAATGTCAGGCTGCAAAAGAGGGTGAAGGGAAGCAGCCTGATGCTTTGCAAATGCCCCCGCCCCAGGCTGTAGGGATGGAAATGTGATGCAATGGATCTCTTACAAGGGATCTTTCTCTTGCAATAGATCAACCCATGCAGTTGCTCAGTGCCATCTTTGCCTGCTCTCTCAGCTGTGGCAGGGGAATGTGACAGTGAGGTGGCTGTGAGGGCCAGGGCTGCACGCATTACTCTTAGTTACCTGTGTTTACGCAAAGGAGTCGAGTCACTGGGCTGTTTCGTGCTAGATGTTCTATGTGTAATTAAGTAAAACAAAAGAAATAGCTCTCTCCTCATGTCCTTGATGGTCCAAGCTAAACAGTGCCCTGTGTTATGAAGGTGAAGAATGATGAGCAGTGTGAGGTTTTAATGAAGCCTTTAGGGTTTAGCTTGTGTGATGGGGAAGTGAGCAAGTTACGGCAATACGGGCGAGGTTATACCTAAATATTTGGCTGTCACAGTAAGGGTGATTTTTGCCAAGGGAAGAGGGAGACCAGAAGTTGCAGCTGTTGATGATGATGAAAAATCCATGAAGGGACTGAAGTGATTTGTTTGCTGAGGTAGGTGTGAGATGTTGTGTGCAGCGACCTCCTTCATGTGGTGGTAGAGCCACTGCCACAGATTGGATTGAATTGACCTGGATTGAACAGCCTGCAGCAGGCATTAAAGAGGGGACACTTAAGGAACAGAGCTGGGTCACGAAGAGCAGTGCAAGGATCTGAGCTGCCAGAAAGCAGAGGACCAAGAACCAGCTGCTTGTTTGTAACTGGAAGTACAGAGGGGCTGGTGGATGGCTCGACTTCACTGTCACTCCTAGACAACACAGCAACATTGCAGGATGTATTTACTGCTTTTTGACACAGTTTTATATAAAAATACAAATGGAGAAGTACTGTTTTAAAGTTAGTCCCCAGGAACCAGGAAATTGCTGATGGATGACTGCAGTGAACAGTGCTCTTTATCCAGGGCACAGCTAGATGCTTTCACCTGCAGGAAGTGGAGCTGTGTGGCACCTGTGATGTGCCCATGACATGACAAATATGCCTGGAAATAGCAGCTCTGCCTTTCTCTCACCTTGAGCTTCCTACCCTGAGGTATGACCTGCCTTGTGCCCCAACCCTGAGTTGTGGGAAAACAGAGTTCTACTTTTGAACATCCCTTCCTGTAAGTAAGTATTTACACCAGTGGGACTTTGTGAGCCTTTGGACTTCATTCCAGGTGACTGTGATAATTGGTTTTGCCTTTGGTTGTGCTGCTAAAGGCTGCTGCATTCCTCTGGCTGTGCTGTACTTTGTGCTTCCTTTGTTGCCAGGCCAGCCAGGGTTCATCTGCCAGTCCTGACCATGGCAGCTGGGTCCAGTTCCTCTTCCCTGCACAGCTGCATCAGTGATCAGAGGAGGCTTTGATAGGTTTGCATGGCCCTGTAGGCACGTGCAAAAGAACTGACAGCTGCATGAGGTTTAAAGGTCTCTTTGAGTATCTTACTTCCTTCTGCAGTTCCCACTTGGAATAAAAAAAAAAGGCAGGTATGCTCTAAGCAGAGGATTTGTGGCAGAAGTTGCCACCTTTTTCATACCCTGCTTCCAGATTTTTCCAAGTCTTGTGGCTTCTGACTCTTTAACTTCAAGTTTCCAGGTTTGGCTGAAGAAGGACTTAGTTGGTGGGGAAATGGAACTGGCAGGTGGCTGTGATAAATATCTCTTGCTGTAATGAAAATTCCTCTTTGGTCAATGCCTAGAGGACATGACTCCTCAGCAGGACCATCAAAATTGTCGCATATAATGCAAGCTTTCACATGCTTTACCATCTCCCTTTTTTTTCTACTCAGTAGCAAACTCACCCCTCCTGGTTCTAGTGGTCATACTCTGCACAGCCTCAGCTCTTAACAGGGGCCACAGTCTGTCACAGCATCCTCTCTCCTGCTACAGCAGGTGACACCTGGGCAAGGTCTTATCAGTACCAGTATCAAGGCTGCACAGTACTTCAGGGAGAAACCAACAGCATTCCTAGCATTCCTTTGGCAGTGTCCTGGTGCTGTGCTGCTGGCTCAGCTTTGCTTCCCAGCCGACTGCTGGGGTTTTTTCAGTTTCCATAGTAGAAGCATCAGGGGTGTGCAGAAATGGACTTTGCTGTTTGTACATTCTCCTCTGGGGCTGTAGCACCTATTTCCAGACCTATCATGGAGTGTGTACCAGCAGCAAACAGTGAGAGTTCTGCATGTTCACATTCTCACTTTGATTTTCTTCAGCAGGAACCTAAATTACAGTAGTGTTTGAGCAGAGTAGTTACGCTATATTTGGTGATAAAACAGGTTCTGCACTATATGCAGTACAGATGCTCTTAGTCTAAATAGGCAGTTTGAGAAACTCAGGACATTCAAGTGGGATTGTGCTGAGGTATCACTTCACAAGAGTCCATCATCTTCTGGTCAGTGACTTGAAGCAAATTTTAGTAAGCACATGGAAAGTAATTATTACCATCACAAAATAATTATATGCCCTTGAAGTACAGGCTCAGCAGTAACTCAGGGTAGGCATGTTGTAACTCCATGTTCTAAGTACTTTGAGTTGTCTACAATTTGGCCAGCAGCAGTGGGTCTAAGAGGCAGATTTTCCCAGACTGCTTTCTAGTCCAGCTGTTTATTGGTCCCACACGAGTTGCACATCTGTCATGATGCTGTTCCTGGCTTCTACCCTTGAAGCAGCTGCGTGGGGGGTGCACAGCCCTTCATAATGCCTGCACTGAAACATGCCTTTAT
This sequence comes from Brachypodius melanocephalos, assembly GCA_013398615.1. NCBI lineage: Eukaryota > Metazoa > Chordata > Aves > Passeriformes > Pycnonotidae > Brachypodius > Brachypodius melanocephalos. The sequence goes on along the minus strand of VZSR01003524.1, from coordinate 1,474,318 downwards.
TAATTCTGCTTTCATTATCACTGGGTGATGCACAGCAGCTGCTCCCTGGCCAGGTGAGTGTGCCCTCATGCTTGAAGGGTGCTCTGACAAACTCTGGTACTTTGTCCAAAGCTTCTTGCTGAAAGAATGACCATTGCTTCAGAGGTCAAATCCAGCATCTTGGAGGGCAAGGAGAGCAGCACCAGCAACTGGATTTCCATTCCTGTACTCATCTGAGGCAGTTTTGGTGTGCAAGTCACTTTATTCTGTCTGTCCATGCTTTGCAGAAATGCTTCTGTGATGGCAGCACCATGCAGTTGACTTCCTGGGAATGACCAAGAGCCAAACCCTTGCTGCTCAATGTTACTTGAGCAAGGTGGCACCACCTCTGAAGAGGAGGAGCAGTCTCTGGGCTCTTTTTTGAGAGAGTTGCCTCCTGAGGTGTCAGGAACTAAGCACAGATGACTCAAAATGTTAAAAACCCAGTAGTTTTATTTCAAAGTATAAATTCCAGGCTTGTCAGACAAAACCCCACTACAGTTAACACAGACACACACTAATCTACAGTACATACAAAAATGGGAAAGCTGGAAACTGCCCAGTTTAAGTTGGACATTAAATCAGTCCTACGTGTTTTCTTTTGTATTTACAAGTCCAGCTGCAAAACAAAACAAGTAATGAGATACGGAGTTTTCCAACAAAGGATTTTGCACATTTGACTTCTGATAGCCAATAAATTACTAAAGCTGAAGGGGAATCCCTCAACAACTACTACTCACCTATCTTATTTACAGCTACACCCTATTAATTCAAGACAGCAGTACAAATATATTTATGTGTGTCTATATGCACACACATCTATACATATATACATAGGTATATGTATATAAAAGAGAAGAAAAGAATGCTCAGCCTGCCTAATGACAATGAGAAAGATGTCTTTTTAACTTAAAAGGGATGAAAAGGAAAATACATTGATTTGCTTTCTCCTACCTATCCTTAATGTTTTCCTTCTCCTCTCAGAATATGTTTGGAAGGAAACAGATTTGCATGGCAGGGCTGGCTTACTGTCCTTTGATCTCTTCTCCCTCCAGTGTTTTCATACACTGCCCACCCCTACCCAAATCAACAAATTAAAAAAATATATATTTAATATATCAAGCTTCTATTCAAAATATCTGCATAGATATTTTTGACAAATGGAGAATAATCAAAGGGTGTATAAGAAGGCAGAATCACAGCTTGATTTTGTATAGTGTATGCAATACTCATCCTGGGGAATGGCTGCCTCAGGAACAGATGTGACCCATCCCTACATATAATATAATTTTTATTAACTGTACATTTAAGACAAATATCATCAAGCAAGCACTGAAGTGGTTAATTATGTTACAGTACAAAATGATGTTCAGATGCTACTACTGAGCTCAGTCATGGTCCCAGTGAAGACTGAAGGGTTTTGCCTTTGTTTTCAAAGGAAGTAGGATAAGACCCCTTAATTTTACAGGAACAACGGCATGGGTGTTTCCACAGCTTTGTGCTAAAAACTTTGGGACTGGGTGTCTCAGTGCTTGTGCTCAATGATTTAATATGGCCAAGGGCAGCACAAACAATTCCAAGGAGCAACATCAGACCAATGCATAGGGAAGCTGCTCAGAGCATGGAAATAATTACAGGCTGGGAGATCTGCATCTTTGTGTTTTCTGAAGCTGCCACTGGAGACAGTACAGATGTTATACCTGCAGTTTGCCCCCTCCTAACATTTATGTTTTTGTATCCAATGAAGTTTTTTAGCCATACTGCAATATAAAAGAGGCCAGTGAAGCTGTAACTAGAAATGTAGAACACCATTCTGCCATCAGCACTCCACAGCAGGGCTCCTCTTCAACCAGATGAACTAACTCAAATTACTTTCAACCTGGACATCCAGATGCCCTTGTATCACACAGAGGTAACAACTCAAACCTAAAACACACCAGAAAGTAAATTAGAATGGAAAACAGAGCTGTAGTCAATGCTGTTTGCTAAAACACAGGCAACTCAGTCCAAGGTGGTACTGCTGAAATATCATGTATCCAGAGGCAGCAGCAAAACACAGAATCCAGACACAGAGTCAGGAACAACTTTATACCAAGATATTGAAAGATGGAAAAACTTGCAGTAAGTGCAGAGAAGAAACCAAACCCAATGCTTCCTTTTAAAAGCCCTATAGAAATTTTTAGTGTATTTAAAAGTGGATTATTGGGAGGCTTCAGCAATTGACACTTTTCATTAATGAAGAGACCAGTCTAGAAGCACAGTATTAACACACCTGTACCAAATGTTACCAAATATTTTGGTAATACTTCCAAATAAAGTCTGTAAATGAAACAAATTGTTTCTGATTGATTGTTGCTAGCAGAAAATTTCTCAATAGTTTTTAATCTTTCTGGGAGGTAAAGGATAATAAAACCATCAGCCACTCGACTACATGGGAAAAGCTGCCATGAGGTAAGGAATTAAACACTACTCATGTTTGTTAGCTAACTCACTGCAGAGATCTGCTCCACAGTGACAGTGACTGCACAAAACTGGCATAGTTCTCTCTTTGGGCATCAGTGATTTAGGGACCAGCTCCCTTGGAGGTCTCCACACCAAACCAAAGTCAAGCCATGCTTTATTACATACTTCTCCACCAGTACTTCCTCAAGATACTGAAATCAGACCTTTAACTGCCCTGCTGGGATGAAACAACAGGCAAATGATCTTTCACCCCAGAGCTGCAATGTCTTTGGTCAACAAGGGTGTCTCACAAAATCCTGCCAAAACCTCAGAACTACTGCCACACAGACCAGAAATGGATCAGTTAAGACAGAAGCCAATTTTTACAGTCAGTTCAGTGAAGAACTAAATCCTTAGTAAATAAAAATGAGTCTTCTTTCTCTAATGATGCAGCCCACAGAACGTCCAAAGGGAATGACAGACCATTCCTATTAACACCCCCACTGGAGGAAAGAAAATACTCTAATGCAGAAAATACTCTAATTGCATCCCCTCCCTATCCCAAAGGAGACAAAACTAAGAACAAGGGATATCTAAATGGAAGCTCAAGCTATAACAAAGCTCAAGGATCATTTGGACTGGAATCACAACTAAGTAAATGAAATAAGTTCTAGGTTGTACCCTCATGTTTATTTTAACTTTCAAACTGTAAAATTTCATAGTACTGATACGGCCAATGGCTCTTTAATACCCCCTTAAAGACACAATAAAAATTGCCCAAGGACTTGACAGCCATTAACTGGAAAGAACTGTTCTAATCTCTATTAACAGAACTCTTTATAAGAACCCAATTATAAGAACCCAAATTTATTAGTCTATTTCCACAAATATACTAAATGCATTATTAAGTAATCATTCCTTGAAATAAGCAAACAAAACATTTACTTAAACACAGGAAAATTCAAGGCATTTTTGATAATTGGCACCAGAAATACAGGGACAATTGCAGTTCAAAGGTAAGGCTACACATTGTTCATACATGGTGTGAACCTTCTCTGAGGGTACCTGGATTTAGCCAGAATTTTTGCTTGCCCAAATCAACAGAACTGCTATACTTTTCAATGCAAGTTTCCATACAGAGAATATCCATTACTCACCTGAGAGAAATGACACTACCAGCTACATGAAGTAGTGCAGTAAACCAGACAGAGGTCTACACTGCCATTTCTTTCAGTGTAAAGGTTCTAAAAAAAGGAACAACACAGAACCTGTAATCTCATAGCATATTTCATCAGCCCTGTTTGGGGATTTAACTTCTCTTAACACTTCTCCAATCTTGCTTCACACTTCAGTGTGTTGGTTTTGAGAAAGAGAGTAGTGAAATGAAAACAACATCATACTCTGCAGTTTTGCTATATGGTAAAGTGGATTAAAAAAAAAATCTTTCCCCTCTAACCCATTGGTTCTATTGGGCAGGAATGCAACAGAAAATTAAAACCTTGCAGCTACTGTCTTGTCCAGGTGCATTACAATTTTGTTCTGCAAAAACAAGTTTAAATGTCAATGAAAGTGGGGGAGATGCACAATTTCTTTTCTCAGCTCAGAAACATCATGACAGCATCTATTAACATTTGCAATTGCTCACAAGGTTTTGGCCAGTGTCTAAAATAGTTTCTAAACCCCCTTGGCTTTTTTTTGGCTTTTGAAGCTGTGTTTGCTTTCTGCAGAGGCAGGTAGGTGATGGGAGAGAGAAGCACACTAGGAAGCCAGCTTCTCCTTTTGTACTCACTGAGCATCCAAACGAGTGCAAACAGGTAGAAGCTTTCATGGCACTGCACCACGGGGGCTTCTTCTTTGGCTGAATTGCAGCACACAGCTTTCCCAAAAAAACCAGAAAAGGCTCTGGTGGAAAATAATGTCTGTATACTCAATACTCTTGACAGGACAAAAACAACTACTCAAGAATTACAGTAGGGGAAGGATTGAGTGATACTGCAGATAAGAACAAATTCACCATCAGCAGATGTTACACTTTCTTGTCTTTACAGAAATACTAATTACTGCAGGTCTGAAAAATGAGAAGCACTGATAAAAGATTAGAAGGGTAAAGGGAAAAATAACTCCAAGCAAGTAAAAGAACACTACAAGGTATTCTGGCTACATTTTATTTCTGAAATTGTTCTTTAAGGCACAAAATAAATCTAAAAAAATAGGGCTGGATGTATGAGGGGAGGGACAGAGAAATTCTCTGAACTAGAGAGGTGTGAATGCAGTCTTTACAATCCAGTCTCAGATCTGATCTGGGAATGCTCCCAGAGTGAGTAGGGGAGGATGGTGAAAATAGAGGAGCATTCTTACTTAGAAGAGGTAGGAGGTTGCAGGATAATTTGGATTTTTTTTTTCCCACCACCTCCAGATTTACACAGGTTCTTGGCCAGACTCAAGTTCCCGTCCCACCCCTCAAAGAGCTTATTACAGTTTGCAAGGTAAGACCAGACCACTCAAGCCTCCAGTAAAAAAAGTGAGACCTTTAATCACCTTTCATGTCACAGCCTGCTCATAGAATGCTGGGGGGAAGGGGCAGATTTGTGTTGGTGTTTCAATAAAGATTACAGATATGTATGTTTTACTTCAGACAAACTGCAATTTACTATTTTGTTTCCACTCTGAAGCAGAATCCAGGCATTCAGTACGCTCTTGGATAAAGGATAGTAGGTATCTAGGTAGAACACTTGTCATGGACGGAAAAACAAAATTTTCAAATGGCCAATGACATGAACTATTTAGAAGAAACAGGCTGTCTTGCTGCAGGTCAGACTTTATTTTTCTTTTGGTTCTGAATGCATGTAGTGTATCACACAACTGTCTCAAATAATCCTGCAAGAGTGGATTTAAAGGTGAATTACATGCATGGGATCAGCTCCTCCCAAAACTGGGGTAATTCTTGATAGCAGGACAGGTTTAAAGGGTCCAAGATCTCTAGTTTAACTGCTCTGGGAAGAGATCACATCTGTGGACTGGGGGTCACAGAAGGGTCCAAAGCGTCCATAGATATCCTTAGCCCGGACTGCAAAGTAGTATTTGCTGCCAGACACGAACTGTGTCAGAGTGCATGCCATGGGCAGCGGTAGCGCCTTCACCTCCCCGATCTTCTTCCACTGTGAGGGCATGGTGGCACTGGGGTCCTCGTGGTAGGCATACAGGTGGTAACTGTCCACAGTGGCACAGCTCCGGTCCACCTCCATCACGCTCCATGACAGCACAATCCCATTCTGGCTCTGTACCCGGGCCAGCTTCAGCTGTGGCTTTTGAGGTGGAGAAGTGTTGGCAGCTTCGGGGGGCAGACGTGGTGGCTGTGGTGCCTCTGGAAGTGGGGCAGGATGTACGGGGCGCGGTGGCTCCTAAGCATAAGAGCAATAAAGGAAAGGTCAGAATCTACAGCAATGCAAGGAAGCTTTAATTCATCATTCCCCAGGTAACTGGAAACAGATGAGCCTGCAATCACCCAGCCATCAGAACTCTCAGTCCTGCGTGCAGACGCAAGGCAGCGGCAGCAAATGATGAGCAGAGGTGGGACCAGGGATGCCATAAATTCTTAAGTTATTCTCATATAAATCCCTAGTTGTGCAAATGATCATTGCCACAGTCATTTCCCTTTATCTTTGCTTCCGAGCCAGGAGGGAATGAAAGCAACACTGTGCCCTTTACTAGGACTGAGCAAGCAGGTTCACCATGACTTTGAGCCAATCTATGTTTGAGCTGCTGTTCCCACGTTACCTGACACACCAGGCAGGGCATTAAGGTGACAGATCATCATCTTTTCTACAGACAGGTATTCAGTCACAAAAGGAAGAAAGGGTAATGGTGCCGCATAGATTCTGTCACCTTAAATTGATCACAAAAGCTCAGCCTCACTTCCCAGAAAATTTTGAAATGAGGGCACAAATCTATCTTTCCAGTGATATTTCATATTTATACAGCAAAAACAGTCCTAGGTCTCTCATTTATATTGGTTAAGATGAATTTAGGAATGTGGTTACAGTGCTTTGAGCCTGAGACCTTTCAGGTTGGAATCTCAGGTAGTTTTTGGCATCTTAAGTGTTCTATATGATATTTGCTTCATTTATTCTCATTATTCATCACTGGAGAGTGCATTAAGTTGATGGTATCTAGACTGAAAGGATGGTAAGCCACCTTCTTGGCAATGTATTTACCATTTCAGGACACCGTAAGTAATGTGACTGCCCAACAGTGAGTGTACAAGCAACGTATTTGAAATTATATTAAATGAGTCAGAGAAAACTCTTAAATTCTTTCCAAAAGGGGTTTTAAGTGATGCAGAAGTAATCACCCTCAACATTAACTAAAAACTTCTGGAGCTTGGGAGGTGGCAACCTTGGAGATTTCATCTGTACCTTGTTCTCCTACCTCAGTTCTGCAAACAGCTGTACTGAAAACTGGTCACCCAATTCATAGCCAAACCATGACTAAACATTTTACTGGCAGTTCTTCTGTACCCTTGACTCCATGAGTCACCTGCAGACAACTCATGCACTAATTTTCAGTATGTTCTCCTTGTAATTTGGAGAAGGCCAGGGCGAGCTAACAGATTGCACAGCTTTTACCATTCTGATTCTGGGCAGAAGTTGCCGTGGGTGACTGGGTGGTGCCATGTATGACAACTGGCTGACAAGTGTCAAGAAGGCATTTCACTGTTCTGCAGCTCACACTAAGAGGCAGCTGAGAGTCCCAGTGCAGAGACAAGGCTGTACATTGCATCAGGTGATTGGAAAGCCCCACTCACAGTGTGCACTTGTGGTGGTCGATGGTGCACTGTAAGCTGAGGAGCTCCAGAGCCCAAAGCCAGCCCGTTGTTCACCACGTAGGTTGTCTGAGGCATTCGCACGGTCACACCTGCAAGGAGCACAACAAACACTGTGAGTATTGAATACTTACAGGCAGCTAAACAGAACACTGGAAGACCAACTCCTCGGTTCAGCTGCATGAAGCCAAATTTCAGACAGACTCCTCCAGCTGCCAGCAGACTGATGAAGCACTGCATAACAACAAAATCACCTCCCATCCCTTGAAGCTGTAGAAGTGAGAGGGAGCAAGTGCTTGTGTTTGCAGAGGGGACAGAATGTTGTTTTAGCATTTTGTAGCATGAAAGAAATGGGTGAGGAGGAGAAGTGTGGGAGATATAGGAAGCTTAAGTATGAAAAGAACAATTACATCATTTTGGGATTCAGAAAGGAAAAGAGAAATGCTACTGCAGCAAATTGTTATCCACTCAGAAGGCTGTGCTATGGATGGCACTGAAAACAAAAAAAACTAAGTCGCTGTCCAAGAAACTTGTCCTCCCTCACAGAACAGACTCCATGATGGACACTATTCACAGGCATCACGATTTCAGTCATTCCCACAGCAAACTGACCTGCCTGGCAGGAATAAACTAGACAGTTTTTATAGCCTTGTAAATAACATCCAAAACTCTTGGAAGCTACCAAGTTTTCATTAATTTTCATACCACATCTAATTCTCTTAAGTAACACTTTATCCATTCACTGTTGGAACATGTATGTTCTGTGAATTCAAAGCTTTTGCTCATTGTTACGGATTGCCCAGGTTGTCCCTCCATTTCTGTCTAGAAATACAAGATTTGGACCAATCTCTACGATGCCCTAGGTCCACACTTGTGTGAGACTGAAGCATTCTAATACTCCAGAAGACAAGCTCACAGAACACCACATGATCAGGAAACCACAGCTATTGTATGGCAATTTCTTCTCTTGATAAACACTCATCAAGCTACAATCCATAGGGGATGAGTGTCAGAAGTCTCTGTAATCGGCAAGTCCAAGGCAGAGAGCTCAGAGTGCTCAATCTTAATGCTTTAATTATAAAGTGCTAAACACTGGGTAGGTGCTTTATATCTTTTTCTTATTGAAATCTCTCCAAGAAGCTGATGAAGCTGTGTGAACTCCTGTGGGATAAACAGTCACCTGAGCTGGCTGTTTCTCCTCTATGATAACCCAGTAAGATATGCTGGTTTAGTTCTGTCTCAGGAAATTATAAGCATCTGAAGATGGTCAGAAACGCCTTAATAAGATATAAGATAAAAACATAGCATCACTTGTAGGTAGGGATACTATTCACTTGAGGCAGAAGTACAAAACTGCAATTTGCAAAACATTTTGGATGGGTTCTCATAACCCCGTCAATTTTTCAAAGACAAATGCAGTGATCTTACTCAAGAGGCATCTGCTACTGGCACTAAAGGCTGTTGCAATGATAATATAAACCAATATATATCAGTAGCAGCATCACTACACCAGGACATCATAAAAGCAGGCATATACTCATAAAACAGAGAAATTTATGTTAAAACATAAAGGTGTTAAAATAACCATAGTGTAGAAATTGTAGGGAGGAAAAAAACCACAGTTAAAATCCACCACTTTGTAACAAAGTATCATTTAAGTTCTTTATTTTTGACATCTATTACTCATTTTAGAAAATGAGTTGACTGCTAGGAGAAGGTTTCAGTTATGCATTTGCAAAGTCAAAGGGAACTGCCAACATCTCTACTCCAGGAAACTCTATCATGTATCAATTTCTGACACATCCGGTGAGAAATTTCATCTCTTTAGGTCTTGAGAAAGGAAGGAAATTCACTGAGCACAGGACATCAGAGATTGTTAAGTAATTACATTAGGATGCCTGATAGAAATGTAACTTTTAGACAGGAAATCAAACACGATTTTCTACACAAGTATGTTTTCAACTTCTGCCATAATAAAAAACTGGTTTCAATCTTTATCAGAACAGCAGCACTTGTCACATTACCTTCCACTGCCTTGTAAAGTATGGGGCATGTCAACCAGAGATGCTTAATTGGCAGAGCTGGACCCTGGGATGACTTAAATCCAATTTTTCCTCATTCATATAGCTGCAAGTAGAATTTCTTAGTAGCCTAAGAATTTTCTCAAGTCTGTAAGCTGGGAAAAAAAAACCCTAACATCTTTAACTAGCACCAGTATTGTAAAAAGACCAAACAAGAAACCCAAATCAAAAACCTAAATGTCACATCTATCAGGTAGAACATACCAAGCTGTGTCATGGTAAGAAGCACATGGAAGGGATCATCCCCTACCTCCAGTCTGTGGGGTGACTGGCCTTAAGCCTGGGCTGGTCATGACAGCTCCTCTTCCAGGATTCTGAGCTGGTGGTGCAGGAATAGTGGTATAGACCACCTGATGGTTAGTAGGGGTTCTTGGGATAGGAAGCTTGGGAACAGCTGGAGCCATGGGCCGATGAGTTACATTCACTGTTGTTGAAGCTGAAAAAAAGACAGAGCACACCCTAAACTTGAATTCCATGACTCAAAGCCATATCCCTACTCCAGAGTATGCATCTCCTTTGGAGTCATGTAAAATAAAAACTGGTTTTGTCTGCTTTGGGTAACTGCAAGAGAAGTGAAAACAGCCTAAACAGTATTTTCACCTGAAATATTCAAGTCAATATAGATACAGCTCCCAAACAGAAAAGATAAATCTCTCCCACTCCCTGCAAAGGTCCTGCATGTAAGGACACTGGAAGAATATAAAATCCACTAAAGAGTCTGCAGAACACAGCAATCATAAGATAATTCCAATGCAAACTAATCTTCAGCAGTCATACACAGAAAAATAAAGAAAGAAAAAAAAAGAGGATCTATGTTTCTTTAGAAAGGGAAAAACATTATCACACTGCAAAGTAATATTTAACTAGGGCTAAAACTTCAATGTCAGCCTTGCCATTCCCTCTGCCAAAAAATTAACTGCCAAGTGTACAGGGACCGACACAGCAGTGATGCTGATAATGTTTTTCCCCCCATTACTTAAAGAAGGTACTGGTTTTGTCTCCTTCACTTTTACCAGTGATAGCATATTTAATAATTTCCATGACCATCCTTAGCAGGATTTCTTCCTCTCCATGGAATTAAATTGATCCTGAATTCTTTCCAAATCAATAGTACTATTGTTCCCCTTCATCAATTTAAAAGAAAAAATGTTATGGAAAACTGACTAGAATGAAAGATTATGACATGACTCATTCTGAATATTCACTTTAAAAGATTAGCAAGATGTAGAACACAGAGCAGTCTAATTCAAGAAAAAAAGCAGCCACTGCACTCACACACTGATGTCAAATGAAGTTACCTGTGGGTAATACATGGATGGTGGTTTGGGAAGGGCCACTTGTTGGCACACCTGGCTGCTGCACAGGGCTTGGCTGCAAAGGTGGCAAAGGCTGCAGGGGTCGAGTCAAAGGCTGGGTGGATATGCTCAGTCCTGTCACAGGTGCCTGGCTCTGGTTCTGCTTCTTGCCATCTGCTTTAAAATAAACAAAAGATACAGACAATAGCAAACAGAAATTTTCATTTCTGAATCACAGTTTCAAGCATCAGAGTTTTACAATCCTCTCCTCTCTCTCCCATTTACAGACTGGTGAGGATATTCCAAGAATGACATTTCTCTGACCTCTTTTGCTTATGCAAACAATTTGCAGAAAACACATTCAATTCTTCTTGCTTTCATCACTGCAATCTCCCCAGCCCAGACATACTCCGCAATCTTTTACTCTATTATCGTGAAGTCTGCATATTTCAGAGCAATCTGGAAACCCAAATTCAATGGAACACTGTGGTGAAGTCTTTTAAAGTTTCTATGAAAAAAACCCAAATCCTAAAACTTTTAAAGGCCTAAACACTGCAGTACTCAAATCTAGTTCCCTAAATAAGTCCTGTCTACTTTTGATGTTTACATCTTTTTATTTGCTGACTCTTTTCTTTTGTTCAATCTATTAGTCAGTCCTCTTGCTACTATTTTGAATTTTCATATTTACTTAAGAAAGGGGAAATCACTTTATTATTTATAGAAAACTTTGAAAAGAAAATTTGTTTTATCACATTGACACCCTCCTCAACATGATTTACTGACTTGTGACACCAACAAATATTGCCTGTATCTGTAGTTTACTACAGCAATACCTTTTCCTTTATTTAGTTTACTTGTGACTACATAAAATATTCATTAGAGTGCAAGTCTGTATCTAATCAAGACTTTCCACAAGTTGAATACAGAAGAATTGAGATACTTTCATCTGGACATTAAAGCAGTAATGGGCAGAGGAGGCATCCCTGAAGAACTAAAAAACACAAGATAAAAGAGTAGACTTTAAGGACAGTCATTTAGAAGGATTCTTCCCTAATAAAACTGTACATGCATCAGCCACTAATTTAGTAAAAAAGCATAGAATATAAAGATGAAAATATGTAAATATTCATTTTACTCTTGAGAAAATATAACAATAAAGTGAGGACCAATTTAAAATGTTCAATTAAGTATACAAACTAGATTTCAAAGCATTAAGAACAGGGTTAATGCCAGCATAGCTCAAAGTGTTGGGGCTTTTAGCAGTTTGAGACTATTTTGATGGTCTCACTGAGCTGTGTTTAGCTGCTAACAGCTTGAAGTAGCAGTGCCCTTCACAAACCACTCTATGATTCTATAAAACACAATTACAGAATCATCAAAGTTGGAAGAGACCTTCAAGATCATCTCGTCCAACCATCAATCCAGCCCCAGCATAATCAGCCTCAGACCATATCCCCAAATTCAAGACCTCAAAAAAACCCCACAGTATGAACTGCAGCCCATATTGTCTTTCTGTAGACTCAACAGGCAAGCTACTTCACTGAAGCCATTGGATGAAAATATACTGGGTTTTGGTGTTCTTTTTCCTCAAAGTCTATAAAAGGAGCAGTGAACGGGTACTCATTTTGAAAACAAAAGGTGAGATCCTTCCTGCTCTTTGATCAACCATCAGGCCTTGTGATTGGTTCAAGCTTCTTTTATTATCCGTGATTATATTTCCCAGTGTTCAATAAACTACTTGACTCTGAAGAGATTCCTGCAGAGATGTATACATCTGTTTACTTCAAATATTTACAGACTGATGCATATCTCAACTACCATTGAATAATTTCAGTGATGTGAGTGCATTCTTAGTCGTGACTCAGAATATGCACTTACAATCCAACAAGCAAAAACCTTTACACCCTACTGCTGTAAATGTGGTTCGACAGTCTGGACAAATGTGAGGGCTTTTTGAGTTTTGCTTTTGCTTTTAATTTCACACAGAGCAAGTTCATTTACTCTTGACAAATCAAGAAGAGCTCTGCTGACATTCCAGTGACTGGAAACTAGGTCAGCAATGCACCACCCACACGAAATGATGACAGATAACTAACTAGACTTCATCAAATAAATGGAAACGAATGGCAAAGGCAATTTAAGTGAAAAAAACAAAACAAAACAAAACAGCAAGGAAGACTGGGTACATAGTAAGTACAGGACTAAGTTTAAAAGTCATTATGGAACAGTTTCCCATATTAAATTAACACAGCATCATATTAACAACACACATGGATCTAGAGGAGACAGAAAAATACGGAAATGAGCATAAAAGGGAAATTGTTACTACTGGAGGTGTAAGTAAAAGTACTAATCTAATACACAAAACAGAGAGAGTGACTAATTTCCATGCCAGAAACAGTCTACAACACTGCAGTGATAGCACAAAGGAGTTTTGAACAGTGTTCTAGTTCATAACTGGTGTAGATGGATTACAGAACAGCAAGCATGCCACAGGCATGTTCAAGAATAAGAAAAAAATTATCCAGAGAACTACAGATTTGTTAACCATATAAAAAATCTTATAAAATAAATAAGATTATGTATTTAATAATTTTTCCTACACAATAATAAAAAAGCAGAACACAGCTATTTTATTTTAAGAGTACATTTACATATCTTTCTTAGACTACAGACTCACTTTAGACTAAATCTATTAATTGTTTCAATACTCATACAAAATAATTTTATTATCCTTTTATAAAAAGGCCAGCAAAAGTGCAAAGTGCAAGTATTGCAAGATACTTGCAGACAGAAAAGTATCTAGATTACTCTTGATTTCTTAAAAATTACATACCCTTTTCATTAATAATTTTTGCACAAATCAGAAGGTGTTATTAGATGTTAGTAGATATTAAGATCTATTTAAATACCTTTTACAAGTAACAGAATTAGGTTTACTTTTTATGTGGGTGACAATGCTGTAAAGAAAATAATCAGAAACTGGGTGTTCCTAACAACACTATATAAGTGTTGCTCCCCAATTTGAATTAGTATTGAGCTAATATTCCTGCAGGAAACACCGTAACGCTGAAATTATTTTCTATCCTGAGGTTGTGTAAATCCAGGAGAAAATAAAACCTGCTCCACATTTTCTGTAAAGAAAGTGCAGTGGAAAAAACATTTGACCAAAGGTATATAGATGCTTATGATCATGCAAAAGCTGTTACAAGTGTACTCTTCCTCTGTTTAACCTTGAAGTTATCATCAGAATACATTCCTGAGAATCCTGCTCAAAAATCCTAGTGCTGTGTTCTCACTGCATGGTGAAACTCAAGATTTTATTAGTGTTTCCTATGTTTCTACAGCTTATATAAAAAGCCACTGGCTTCTCACATAAATTCTAAACTTGAACTAATCTGCATTGGCTTCATACTATCAGCTTCTGCTTTGCAGTGAAGAGACAACACAGGAGCTAACCCAGCACGAAAGTACTCCACTAACCTTCCTCCTAATGGAAGGACAATATTCTAAGACCTTACAACTAATGGGAAAGAATCTCAGAATATCCCACTGCATAAATTTTTAAGACACTGGCTCAAGCCCCATCAAAGAAACTGAGGAAGAATTAAGCTGCAATGGAGCTACAACTCTGTAGCATTCCTACCTAGAGAAGCAGTCTTACAGTTGTATGTGCAACTGTGGTATTGATCTTTTATGGCAATTGTGAAGTGAACGTCTTCCTAATGCAATTAGGAAGAAAAAAGCTTTCTGGAAAATGTTATTTTCAGAAACTTTAAACAGAAAAATATTAGCTGAAATATATTACAATACTGTGGCATGCTACTTTAAAATAGAACACAAATCCATTTTAATCTATCTGCTGGGTGTCTTACAGAATATTAAATAGGACTGGGGAGGATAACCTTACTTGACAGGCTTGCAGTCCCAAGGCAACCATCTTTTTAAGAACTAACCCTCAGAAGAGATGGCAGTGATAAAAACTTGATTGCCTCAGCTATTCTGCCACTCAGCTCATCAAGTCAAAATCCTGGCTGAAAAGGACCTCTGGTGGCTGTGCAGTCCAATTTCTTGTTGAAACTGCACTATCAGTAACAACTTATTCAAATGATCTGTGGTTTTGCCCTGCTGAATCTCAAAAACATTCAAAAGGACAGTTTCTACCATCCCTCTGTGCACCACTATGGCGACTTCTTTCCTTCTCAAGCTGAACTTGAACTTCCTGAACTTGTACTTCATGGCCACTGCCCCTTAATGTATCATCTGGCACTACTGAAGAGAGTTGTGCTTGGTCATTTTTGTAACTATCCTCCAAATAGCTTTAGGCTCTTACATTGCCTCTTGCTTAGCTTTTCGCCAAACATACCCTGGTCTGCTCATCTCTTCTCACAGGTCATGCACTCCAGGCCCTCACCATCCTGACACCATCAGTGGGGGCCTCTCCAGTGCTACCACAACTCTTCTGAGCTTGAAGAACTGGGAGCCAAAATTGAACACCCTATTTCAGCTGTGGTTCCACTAGTGTCAGATTGGGGGAATACTTAAACTGAAATGAGAACACACTGTTAGCTCATACTCAATTCACTGTGCACCACATATCCTGTACTGATAAGAGAACTAGACAGTCAGCTATCTGAATTGCATCATGCTTCCCTAATACTTGTGTACCTCACACACTCCCTTTTTGGTGATAACATCACATGGCACTGTTCAAGGCCAGGCTGGATGAGGCTTTGAGCAACATGGTCTAGTGGGAGGTGTCCCTGCCCTTGGTGGGGGGGGGTTGGAATGAGATCACCTTAAAGATACTTTCCAACCCAAACCATTCTATAACTCTATGATTTCTTTCTCACTGGAAGAAATGCTACCACATTCCAAAATTATTTTCTACATTTATGTAATACAAATGCAAAGCAAGTTAAGCTATTAAGACTGTTTGTGTTGAACTTGAATGCACAAGCTAGAGAAATAACTATCAAGGTTGTCCAGAGGAATCAAACTTCTTGGTGGCTGGACTTGAGAATGTAGCACAGGGACATGCATATAGAGACCAGACAGAATGAAAACTTCACCTCCAATAGTAGAAATACGGGGTTTTTCCAATGAAAATGACAGCACAATACATGGTCTTAAGTAGAGACTCATTACCTCTGTGAAGTACCATCATTCTTCACTAATCCAATGCTAACTATAATTAGACTGACCTACATTTACACAAGATTTATATAAAAACAAATGCATTTTTTTAAATGATGAAGTGCATCCAAACTGCCAAAGTACAGAAGAGCACAACTATATTTACTCTGCTCTTAGCATACAGTCCTAAAGCAAACAACAGTTTGTATTTGGTCTTTAAACTCTTGCAAACAAAGTGTTAGTTAAACAACAGATTAGAAGCTGTAATACTCTAATGGCTAAATATCAACTGTAGAATTAAAAGGCCTTTAATTATAATCAGCAAACAGAACAAATAAATACATTTAGAAGAACTTTTGGAAAGATCATCAAGAACTCAAACATCTCAAATTATTCCCCAAGCCTGAGGTATTTAAGCACAGATAGCACTAATGCTTAAAGTGGTAATGGTAAAACTCTTGAAGACTGTAAGCAAAATTCCTTTTATTTAACACCTAACAGAAGTTTTTTAACAAGAGTGCTATCTAACTGAAAAAGAAGGAAAGTACGGAAGGAAAAAGTACGCTAAGCAGAAACAAGTTCATTCCTTTCTGCCATTCACAGGATGAAATAACACTTGTACCTCAATTATCCCTGCAGCTAGGAAAGTATTTTTCACTCACCTTGAGAACAGCTGTCATCCTCTTCATCCAATGTAAGATCAATGACACCTCCTGATTCACTTCCTGTGAATTTCCCGCTCTGAAAGACAAAACTTCTTCGTTTTGCAAAAGCAAATCCAGGGAACGAGGTAGAAATGGGAGACATTGAACATTCAGAAGGAGAGGTCTCAGAATTTATACTTATTAGAAGGGAACTGATGAAATGAGAAAGAGAAGGTAATTTCAGACGAATATCAAGACTTGAAAAATGGGCGATAACCAAACGACTGTATTGCAGTGACAGGTTTTAAAGTATTTTCCGCTTTGTAAGGAATAAGAACCCCTGATGAATAGTAGCATATTGCTGTTTTACAGGTAAATGCATAACAATTTGCTGTTATAAAGTGTATTTCAACTATGACTCCAAACATTTTAATCTGGTTGTAATCTGTCCTTTCCTCCGTAGTGGCGTAACTTTCTGACAGAGCAGTCATCAAGACAATATATTACTTATCTTGAGACAACTTTGCCTGTATACTTATAAAGACACTGACTTCACATTTAAAAAAGGGAAAGCTACACTGGAAATTGTATGCTTACAAAACACATCAAAAAGCCATCAGAAAACTCCAATTGTATTCAGTAATTTCATTACTGTATTCTCACCCATTATGACAAATCTTAGCATTTATTATTCTACATACAAACCTATTTTTAACCTTCCCTTTAGAGAGCATAAAGGGATCTTTTAAGCTATGGCCCAGGTTAAATGTTTTAACAAAAAACCCTAGAAGACCACTAAACAAGATTTATCTTCTAGGTTAACTGCTGTCCCTTGGCTGGTCAGGCTGCAGAGATCACCAACATTTTCCCTCAGGTGATGAGAAAAATATGGTGGAGGTCTTGTATATTTCTGTGGTTTTAAAGGTACTTTATAGAAAACAATCATGATTATGAGTTTCTACTTCCTTAAACTTGCTACAAAAATCAGTTGAGATTTCTTCTTTTTGTTGTTGTTGTTTTGTGGAAGATATTATCACTTATTGTTGGACTGAACTGCTACAGATTTATGGCTTAGAGTCATCAAGTTTTCTTAGGACAAAGAGTTACAAAAGCACCATAATTATCAAAAATCTTTGAGCAATTAGCATGGAAAAAAGCATAAGTTATCAGACCCACATGGCCTGTACAAATGCTGATGTGATACACCCTAGGAACATTAGAGATTTTTCTGTGCAGTCAGATGGTGACAGACGCACAAAGCCTAAGCACTGAGATTATCTGCTCTATGACCTGTCTTTTGGGTAAAACTAAGCCTTTAAGGAAGTCTGAAATGCAATTCTCATGCAGGCAAGGTTCCAAAGAGAGGCAAAAAGAGGTATTGTATGATTACTAAATGCAAGCAGAAGCTGCCTGAGTTACCAGTCACTGAATTTGGAGTGCCTGACATGACAGTTCTCTTTATTATCCATTAATACAACCTGTTTTCTTTTTGTCTTTAAGTTCTGATGCTGCCACTAATGAAATTCTGCTAATAAAGTACAATACCAAATTTAAGTAAGAAATATCTAACTACTTATGTTATCAGGTGATAGAAGAAATCTCTATAGGGACTCATCTTTCCTATACATAGAGAAATGTATTTCAGAACTATTAACCATGGAATTCTTCTGTTGAGTGGTTGCTATTTAAAATACTTTCTAGCTTCAGGTTTCTTAGTATGATGAGCTGACTTAACCACTTGAAGCTAAAGAAAAAGGCACATTAAAATAATCAATGATAAATTGACTCGCATAAAGAGGAATTTCATTCCAACCGGATGATTTTCCCAGCCAACAATGTGTATTTTGAACCATGGCACTCTCTGAGAGGAGAAAGCAGACTGAAAAATGCTAAGGGAGATTTAAAAGGAACTAGAGAAAGAAACCCCCCGCTAATATCAAGCTATTACTTTCTTCCCACTAAAAAATACATTAGTCTGAAGTAATTTCTTTCAATTCTTCCTCTGCAAGGAAATCAAAATCCTTAGAAAAATACTCTGTATTACAGCTAACTGTTTTGAAGCCCTACTTGACTGTGCCAATTGAGAAAGTTCTTTGAATTTCCAAGTCAGCAAGTGTCACAGCATGCATTTATTTATTTTGATGTGTCTGGAAGGCTGAAATATTGAGTTAGTTAAAGAGGCAACTATTAAATCAACTCCACCAACAAGGTCTCATACATGCAATTCTCAGGAAGAAAGACCTCTTGGCCAGCCACACTATTCAAGGTTTTCTATTAAATGACCCTGGACAGCAATCTCAACACCAGCCATCCAGAAGTAGAGTTAGGCTCTTTCTTCAGCTCACCCTAGAAGCTGCAGATCTTCAGGGCAGCCTTTGAGCAGAGCTCTGGGTACACTCCCAGTTCTGGTACAAGACACACATTCCAGCTACTCCCAGCAGATGCTGTACACAATACACAGCACATCATGAAGTCCTGTATCCCCAGCCTCCCCAGCTAGATTCCCCTACTTCACCAACCATGCATTTCCCTCAAATGAAATCTAGGAGTACAGAAAAATCTTAAGGAAACTTGGAAAACCTAAAAGGCTGAACACTGTGTTTCCTACTTAGAGGAGCATGGTGTAGGCAGGGTATCCCCATACAAAACAGACTGCTCATTATGCCTGTCATAAAGGTCAGGATTTTGACTATTTGCAGCATCCACCTACACTCATAAAGAGGAGGGGCAGTATCCATTTCTATATCCCGTAGTGTTGGCGCACACAGTTTTCAGAGACTTGTAGATATCTCAAATTCAAGAATGAAAAGGAAATTTAGGAAGAACTGGCAATCAGGTGTTAGAGGACTGGTGCACACTACTTTCCCATGACAAAATTAAGCATCTCCATGATCTGAGAGAGCAACTTTTATCACCTTATCCCAGATGTTTCTGGAGTACTGATAGCACCAGAATGGTTAAGACCTATGAATTTAACTACAGGGCATCATCTCTGTGAAATGCAAGTAATAAAGAGCTTTCAGAAAACCCTATGCCAAATCAAACAAGAAAATAAAACCAACCCTTTTTTTAGTATCATGACTATTTTACCCAGAAATTCTCTCAGGGAAATTTTTGTAGTACCAGGACTTGTGAAAACTCCAGTTAACAACAGAATTATGTTTGAGGAAAGACTACAGGGAAACGACTGCTCTTTTCTTCCTTAAAAAGGAGGAAATGGGATTCTTTGGAGGAGACTGCCATGTTACACATTAGAAATGGAGATTCGGACGTGCTGCTCTGAGCAAAATTGGAACCCAACTTCAGAATGGTTGCAGCTCTGATGAAGTCAAGAGGGAACCTGGCATTGGATTTTCAGTCATATATGAACAACACTTCAGTTTGTGTCAAAAAGTGAAACAAGAGAACAAGTCTTTCAGCTCCTAATATTAGATTTCAGCAAGCATTTGGGTGGAAACTCGTAAAGGAGAAAAGTGTAGTCAAAGCATACTGGTTTGCTATTACTTTTTAGCTATCTCCAAACACAGGAAGCCAACATGAAAGTGCTTCAGCTGATCTCTGCAGAAGAACAGATGATGCCATCTTAACATCTTTCAATAAATGCAGCTACATTAGTGAAATAACTAAAACCATTAACAAGAACCTCAAATATATGCCTAATGGTATAGTTCCCATATTGCCTAGCAGGTCTTAGTAACAAAGGATTCCCACACCTTAGAATACAAATAAGCTGAAATAGAAACAAAACAACCATGGCAATATAAAGTGATCTGTATATATTTAAAATGTCACAGTTATAAATAACAAACACAAACCCAAACAAACCCAACCAAAGCAAACAAAATCACAATCCCACAAGTCAACCTGTCATCACTTGTCAGAACCAGCACACCAGTCTTCACACCAAACAGAAGCAGTACTTAAAACTGATTTTTTAAAACAGCATCTGGGCAATTTCTAGTAATCTAGCAAGAAAAGTTTGCATTGAGATTTAAGAGAAATGTAAACTACCAAATCCCCTTTTCCATCCTTTTACAGCTCACGTATCTTAATGTATGTGCCTTTAAATTCCAAGTAAGTAGAAATCCTCCAAAATACTGTCATGTACATTGCCATTTTGGACCTGTATTATCACAGCAGGTGAGCAAAGCTTGTATAGCCTGAAAGTAGCAACATCATGAACTGAACAATCCAGTTAATCACAACCGTATCTGAGCTGCCTCAGTTTAAATCTCTCTCCTTTCATATGGCAGTCAGCAGTGTAACCATCTTAACACAAAACAGTGGAATGAGAAAACTGAATCAAAAATGGAATTAAAAATTCAACCTAACAAATCCCACTCTGAAATGAGAGGGTTTTAAATACATAAGTAAAAAAAAATAGGAAGAAAGTAAGTAAAATACAAGACTTCATCTTTTCCTGACTTCGCAGTTTTAGTCAGCTGCAAAGTTTAGTCTTTAGCTGGCAGGTGCACCTCAAATTGCAATTAAAATGTTTTGCATAAAAGCAATGTGTCCTACAACTGAAATTTCATACTGAAATCTAGTGTAGATCCAGCCCAAGACAACAAATGTAACTTGCAGTTGAAAGGCAAAACACAAGGAGTGGGGGCAGAGGACTGCAAGGTACGACTAAGAGCAGAAACAAACGTGAAAAAAAAGGAAGCAGGAGGAAGAAGAACGGTAGCAGGGGAAAAGAAATTAGCAAGCCATGCAGCAACTGAGCCTGCACCACTATAAATATGGAAGGATGGGGTAAGTGTACTGCAAAGTTACTTTGCTATTCCCAGTGTTGTGCATTTTTCCTGAAATAGCCCACTGAGGAGAAGGCCCTTCACATTTACAATCTCGATCTGTTTTGAAAAGTGTGTTCTTTAAAGAAAACCTTGTCAAATTGCAGCCCCTCTGCCCCAGCTGCTTTAGTCTGCAAAGTCATGTCCACACCTACTGCAACTACCAACATGAAATGATCTGTTTCTACGTCAGATGCCCCAGGCAATCATCTAACTTGGCAAGTGTGAAGAGGAAGTATTTTAATGGCAAGCACAGAACTTTTGAGAGCAGCAACTGAAAGACCTTAGAAAAAAAAAGCAAAACTGAAAGCATAAACACTCACCCCTTTCAAGTATCAGAGTGAAACCTGTCAAGTCCTGAAATACACATCCTAACCTCTTCTAAATTCCTCTGTATCAGTTACATGAAGACTGCTTTATAGTGAATATGGAAGTTAAAACAATGAAAAGTAGGCATAAAATGAATGCAACTATTCAATTTTGTTCATTTTTTCCTACTTCACATTAGAAATTGGTATTTCTAAGCGTTCTACTAACTGCAAAACTTTTGCTTTAAACTAGCATATTCAGATTTTCTTGACCATGAAAACTACTAGAAACAAGACTTGTTTTTAATTAGCTACACAAACTCACAATATTTTAGTAATTACACTTCAATTCAGGATTTTCTACAAAGAATCAGTAAAATTTATCTATGCTCACAATTTCATGTGTTTTCTACTGCTTATGCATAGACAACATAATATCTGCTTTCTTCCAATCTCAGCCACTAAAGTCTTTTTAAGAATGGAAGAAAGTACTGAGAAATAGATGGACTGACAAATATGATATATTTATGGGCATAACTGCTGGGGGAAAGCAGCAATAATACAGTTTTCCTTGAGAAAGAAAATAATTAGAAATTGACTTTCTAAAACCAGTGTCATATGGATACTAAAGAAATTTAAAATAAGTATAATAGAAAATGGGTTCTTAGAGGTAATAAAAATTATAGAACTTGTCAAAAATAGATAAATACAGGGTCACCTGAACTGGATGTTAGAACTAGGATTTGCAATAAAACCAATGGAAATGTTTTATAATTAGGAACTTTTTTCCTTCTATTGGAAGACTGTCATAATATCCCCATGTCACTGACTGCAATATCAAATAAATAATCTACACACTAGCAAACAGTGTATTAATAAGGGGAATCAGAAGGTCATCAGCCTCGCATTAAAATGAAGGACTGTCTCTGGTGTTCAAGTGATTCTGAAGCAATTTCCTCATCTGCTTTTAGAAAAGCAGGGACATTGAGACAGGCTAGTACCATTATATGTGTTTTTCCACTTGCAGAGACCATTTCATGGTGTCGTAAAATACACTGGAGTGGGAGAAAAAATTTTACCTTAGCTTTGCTATCCAGCAGCTCTTTCAGATCATTACTGCTGCAAATTAGGTTGATTCATAATTTGCTATTTTGAAAAGAAAGAGAAAGCTTTTTTTACAGAGACCCATCCCCAATTTTTTTGCACTCCAATACCACAAGGAAAACAAAGGTAGGGAAGGAGATAATTTAAGGACCAAAGCACATATTGGTAGACATGACATTGAGAAAAGAAGTTATCTCCCACCATAACTGCAATTGTGAAATTTAACACAGAGAAAGTTAAAACACCACAGCGCATATCTACCAATGGCAAACTACTGTAGCAAAATGGGAAAGAAACCTCTAAAGCTCAAACGGAACAGCTCACCAACACGCACATGTATTGTACCAAATGAAAAACCAAAATATACAAATTGGCATTTTGAAGAAAGTTCTCAATACGCACTTCTCTATTCACATGTGATATAGATGTTTTAAAATATTTTGGTATTATATAACGCCATAGTTCAGTTCATCATAAAGAGATAACAAGGCTGTTGATTGTAATGCCACCTGCTTTTCATAAAGGAACATTTCAGTATGTAAAAGTGAAAAATTAAGGGGGAAAATGAAAAAATAAAAATTTCAAAATTAAAGAATAATTTCAGGGTAGTAAAGATCAAAATTCTGAAGATTATGTGTGGCACACTGACATAGTACAGACAATTTTATTAATAGTTTCTACTATAACAAACTAGAAAAAAATCTGCAGGTTTTAACCAGACAATTCATGAAGCATTACACCACCACAATAGTACATGACGCACCAAGGCGTTATATAATAGCAAAATCAGTCTTAAATTATGGCGAGTGATGTTAAAAATGTCTTGGGAATGGGATGCATGTAGAGAGGGTGGCAATGCTGTGTTTGTATGCATAATTATAAGGTCAATATTCATTTTGAGTCATCCGTATACAAAATTACATATTTTAAACAGTTGTGAAAACTATTTTTTAATACATTTTTGAGCATATTTCAGTTATGTTTCAGTGTCAGATTTATCATTCCTCAACCATTATTTTTTCCAATACGGTAGCTCCCACAAAATTGAAGTAATTATTCCACCCTTACAAAGATGTCATGAAAATCTACTCAACCAGGTACCAAATATATTTGTCACCTCTTACCAAGATAAAAAGGAAAATGATAATGTAATAAAGAAGGCAGTTTACTAAGATGAAAGCATACACAAAGCTTCACAGTGCTGCAACACACGTTTTGATAGTGTGTGGTTGCATATTTGTGTAATAAAAACACTTGTAAGAGACACTTTATGTGTTGCATTCACATGATTGTTCCATTCCCCTTACCCTTAACTGGTCCTGTGCAACATTTCCTACAGAACAAGAACAATGTGAGCATGGAAAAAATGAATAACCAGTTATAGTAACCCCTAAGTATTATATACGCTCTCATTTCTTTGGTGCAAAGAGCAGGTGTTGGCTTGGCTACCTACCCCTATGAACAAGAACACAAATAAGAGATTGGTTGCCAGAATAGTTGGTTTTAGATGCTAGCAATCCTAATCCCGATTAGAAGTTACAAAGAAACACTTGACACAATGCTAGAAGTGATTTTCTACAGCTGTGATTATTGTTTTCCTTTATCAGAGAGTTAAAAGGGCATATAATAAACACAAACGTACATGCATGCACACATACGTCTCTTTACTGGTGCTTACTCTTTGAGGGTGAAACTTCTACCTTATTTTCCCCGAGACTCACTGACTTTCCCAACAGTATCGTGTGGGACGGCCATCTTATTGAACAGTAAGTATATTTATAATACTTTTCAGATTAGTTTACTGCAGCTTTTAAAAGCTGCAGTAAATGGATACCATTATCCATGCCTAGAGTAATGGCATAATCAGTGAGATCGTTTTAATATCTGTCCCAAATTTTTTGGCCTCACATAACAAATTTGAGCCTACAATATACAAGTATATTTATTCATTAAAAGCTGTTCTCAGTAATTAGGCATAGTTTAAGTAACACAGATACAGTCGCAGGGAAAGACTATCACTTTAAAAGTCATGTGAGAATGGATTCACTTAACTATGTTCCTCTAAACAGCTATCCAATTCAGCTACATAATGTCCTGCTAACAACTTTATAATTTAGTTTTCTTATTAGTCTCTTCACCTCACAGATGAGAGCTAGTGGCATCTTAAACAGCCCAAACATAACCCAGGGTCAGAGACAAAAGTCAAGCAGCCCATTTTACATATATAACTATATACGTTTATTTTGAGTGACAAAACCATGAAATGCAAGGAAACATATTCATCAATAATGCTTCTACAACATAGAATTAATAGCTGCTTATAAATTGTAAGCTGACATATCCACTTTGCTCACATTATTTCTCAAGAGACACTCAAAGTTTGTTACACATTGCAGAGTAAAGAGGTAAGAGTTATAAATGTACTTTATTAATGTTTTACCAGATTAATTTCCAATAGTTGGCAAAATAGCTTAAATTAAACTGCAGTTCAACCAAAGAAATCAAAGTATGTCAGAAACAATAGGAAATGAATAGGACAGTGGTGGACTTTTATTTAATAAACTAACAATAGCTGCAAAGTGAAATGCACAGATGAAATTTAGCCTGAAAAACAGATTTACCCCTTAAGAGGACAAGGTGCACGTGAAGTAGGGAACAGGAACAAAAAAAAGACTATTCACCTGACCTGGTGTTTTAATATATACAGTGCAAACATTCTTGAAGATTGACTTATACCAGACATTTTCAACACATCAAACTCCGTTAAAACTTGTTCACTGTTACTTTATGTTACAGTGTAATAAAACTGTTTTAATAGATTCTCTCAGTATACCACAGCTATATTTATATATAATATATATATCCTGTATCTGTAATGGGGATTTGTACTAAAATACTTTAAAACCATTCTAAAGATTTGCTATATAATTAAAAATGCCTTTGCCTCTGTAACAATAACACTTGCCCCAATACAGTAAAAGTGCTTGTCTTGTCTTCAGAAATGCAACTCAAGGACCCAAGGCACTGGAACGGCCATTGGTAAAATGACTGGGACTGATAAGAGCCCTTAAATTTCCATGTACACAGAAAAAAGGTGAAGGTGAAAGACTAACACAAGTAGTAAGATCTCCCCTTCCACATCCCTGCAGCCACTCCATCTGGAGCAAGAAGCAGAGAGAAAGGCTGAAAAGAAGAACCAGTCATACAGCAAAATCGTATGCCCAAGCTGCATACTGAAAACTTTGACTATACTGACCTAAACAGCAACTACTGAAAAGCTCTTCAGTTCAGGATAACTGGAGGTACTAGACTAAAATCACGACAGACCCAAGAACAAGTTCAAAGAATGCTTCCAATGCCTTCAGGTATTTGACACTGTGCACAATGGAGCTCTTCACATGGTACAGAGAAGGTGCATATAAGCAAAGAAAATTTAACATGCTTCGAAATACCATGCCAACTTCATAAAAACAAAAAGAAATTGAGAGTACCCCTTAAAGTAACAGCTGAGATTTCCAAACTTAACAGGAAAACACAGGGAAAACAAGTTCTGTATTCACAACACCAGTACCAAAACTGAATTATGAAAATGAGATGCAAAACTAAATTTAGGGAAGCATTATATAAGAACCAGTCATTCTCCACTGTTTCAAGGGTCATTGCCATCAAAGAAAGCAGAATTTAATCAATAGCATAGCAATCAGTATTAATTTAGTAGATTTAGACCAAGTGCTAGGGGAGTTTTTTGGTTTGTTTTGGGTTTTTTTTTTGTTTGTTGTGTTTTGGTGGGGCGGGGTTGTTTGGTTGGTTTTGTTTTTTAGAGATTTTTTTGCAACTGAAATGCAACAGTTTTATTTTAGGAGAAGATCTAATTTGAAAATTCAATAATCACAAAAGATAAATTTCTTTCAAAGAATATTTGTTATATTTGGATTTTAAAAGTGAATTTTAAATGGTGACTGGTAATTTTACATTAAATTTTCAGCCAAAGTATAAATCTAAGTTTAGATAAACAAACTATACTTAAACTGTTAGTTCACCAAACAAGTTCACTTTAAAACAGGTTCACTTTCACTAGCGGAAAATGGGAAAAACCCCAAAACCGCTGTTATGCTGCTGTTTGAGGTTCTCTGCTGATAATGCAACTGAGGAATACAATTCATGTCCATTTTGATAGAATTAATTATGTTCACACAGCATAACCTGTACTGCCATGAACAGCACTGACTTGAAATTTGACTCTCTGTTCCCCATATCACTGTACTCACAGCCAAAATTGAGTTTACAAAAGATGCAAAATATGCATTTCATTTACTTCAGTTTTTCTAGAAATGAAATACATTTAAGAAAGATTTATTTAACACTTTAAGTGGGAGGGGAAATAGGAGAAAGATTTTTTTCAGTTCTGGAAGGTTAGAAAGATGTTCTACTAATTAGAAATAATTCAAAGTTTACCAGAAAGCATAGTAAATAATAATCCCAGGTCTTATGAAGCAATAATACTTCCAGCCCAAATGAGGAATACTTTCTCATTTAAAAAAAAAATCTCCCATATAAAAATCCTGAAGGTAGCAATACTGTAGTCAGTAGCACTGACGTATGAAGTTCAAACTGAAGGTAGTAAAGAGGACACCGTATAGTTAGTGCCAACAAAATTAGAATTTAACAAATGCGAATCGAAAAATACCTAATTATAAGCCAACAGAACAGAAGTCAAGTCAGAAGCCAAATGATAATCAAAAAGAATGGGAGAGAATCCAATATTGGCCAAGAGAGTCCCTTTTTCTATTTTAATTATCAGCTAGATTTGTGTTGAAGGAAGCCATCAGCAATTTGCTGTTGCACTGTCACCCAAGACACAGGTAGAACCAGAGCAGGGCATGTGGTCAGTATGACCACAGTATGCAGCAAGAGGGAACACAGAATCATCTTCTGGCAACACACTTTCCTTGTTTCTGGAGGATAAATGTTCAATACCAATATGCTGCAAGAAGCAACTACCCGAGACAAAGATGGGAACTTTTTTTTGCAAGGAGGACAGTAATACACACCCATTCTGGTGAAAGTTGAGATAAAATTTAGAAATTAATTTTGCCAGTTTTGCTCAGTTATTAATTCTATAAATCCCTAAAATTTGGAAATGTATGTTACCTAAAGATATCCTAGAGTAAGTTACTGCACAGTTCTCCTACATTTTGAGAAATGTTTGCCCTTTGTTTTCTCACTTTTTCTTCTTGCCATTAGAAAGGATCGCTTTCTCTACCATTTCTAACGGATTTACTTTAGCCTTGACAAAATGATCCATGCTTTCCTTCCTCTAGTCATTGATTTCATGAATTAACATTCCTGCTAAGGAAGCAGGACTGTGGTGAAGTAATTTCTACAGTAAAAATTACATCTGATCAACCATCTCAATCATAAATTTGAATTTAAGATCACTAAAGAACTTTTAAAACCTTATAACCTTTATCAAGATCCCTTAGAAAATGGAGTACTGTGTTGGTCTTACATTTTGGAAAACTGATGCAGTAAGTATGAATAATTGATGTAAGGCCAAAAAGGTAATATTTAGCAGCCAAGATAAAAACTCCAAAATTCAGGCATCAAGTCCTCTGTACGGACTATAGCAGTCTCTATATCTACTGTACACTATAGCAGAGTGATAAATCGCATTCAAAATTGAAAGCCTATTGCAGCAAGGAAGCTCTCCAAAGAATTAAGAGTTTATCATGGTCAATCTGTCATTTCAGTTGGGATTTTTCTCTATTTTGTCCATTGTTGAGCAACATCAATACTTCAAGTGAAGTCCTTAGTGTGATAAACTGTGAGTGTGAAGTGCATGTGTACACACATTTGAAAAGGACAAAGCAATTCTCATTTCACTGTTAATATAATGGAAAACAGTTTTAAATGCTGGATTGTTTCTTCTTCCTAAGTGGACCAACCATAATCTGTGATTTTTTCTGTTTTTACTTACAGGAAGGTCTCTTGTCAGATTCTATGATGAAAATTATTCACATCAACTATGCTGGAATTTCTAACCTGTAAAAATCTATGGAAAAGATAACGACAGGACCAGTTTACTAATCTTAGGAAGTTAAACCCAAAAATAATATTTAGACAGGGTTCAGTGGGGAAGAACAAGATGTACTTCTTGTGAATTATATATACTGACAAAGACTAGAGTGCAAAGATGATGTGACGTGTAATGAAGGGGGTTGGTGAGAGGAAATACAAAAAAAACCCCTCTCACAAGTTAGGCACGAAGACAACACAAACACTAATTACCTGGCACTTAAGCAAGAAATTGTTTTCAGCTCTTTTGAGCATGTTTTCCCCATTTCATGCAAAACTGAAGAGATCCCAACTTTAATACCACACGTTATCAATAGTGCCCTCAGAGAACAGCATGACTGGAATCTTAAGCCAAAAATTTTAAATAGGAAAAGGAAAGACCTGCAGTGCAAATCTGCAGCTCACAGAGAAAATCAATTTAGAAGGCGGCTTAAAAAATAAGAAAATAAAGGCACAGTCCTCTGGTAGTTCTGATAACAATTTGAACAGAGGGTGACAGTGGTTAAGGAATTCCAGGTGTTTTCATGCATATGTATATATTTGTAGTGCATCTGTGTCTATTTCATTCAGCTTCTACTTTCTTGGTGTTCTTAAGTAATCAAGTATTTGATTTGTAAGATGCTACATTAGTGCCAGCAGGTACAAAATGGTATGATAAATAGTACTCTTCTTAAAATATCAAAGCCACATTCCTAGTGAAGAAAGCATATCTTCAGCTAAGCAGAAATCAGTATCTCCCTTTAATGTTTTTTAAATAGCTTTGCTCAGCCACTTGGAAGAGTCCCAGATGCCACAAAAAGTCATGTAAATTTCAAGTCCTGCTCTGTTTAAATTTCTGCTCCATAGCTCACTTAATTTTTCCATTTTAGCAATTCATCTGAAATCAGTTGTATTACAGAAGCATCAAGTCATTGGTTCTTGTTTTATCACATGCTTTATGAAGACAGGTTTGCTACAACAGCCTTGAAGGGGACTGGCAGTTAGTTTCCCACTCATACTCTTGGGGAGAAACACCTTGGATGAATTACGATTCAACAGAACTGGGCTTTTGCAATTCAGAGCTGGGTGAACCTCAGGGACTAAAACCACAGAGTTAGTGACAGGTGGCACCACAGATTTTGTCGGGAATAAAATTTTGTTTTGTTCTAGAACACCACATTTTACAGAAGAGGTGGATGAACCAGGTACTGATTCTTTTATCACTTCATTTGGGATCTTGCTATATCGGTAATTGGGGGCATTATTTTCCATTATATCTGACCAAGCCCTGTAGCAAACCTCTGCAGATCCCCAGTAGTGCCTAATAGCAGACTCAGAGCGATGGCCTGTCACTGCCATTATTTCCCTAGGCCCCAGTCCTGCTTCACAGAGTAGCTGGATGGTGGTAGTTCGGAGAGAATGATTGGTGTACCGCTGAGAGAGCTTGGCTGCCACACTTATCCTGGGCATCATGGTACCCAAGTAGTTCACACCCATTGGTTCTCTTTTGTACCAGACAGGCTGTTCTTGCATTTGCTCTGACGTTAGCTTTAGAGGGTGCAGGTAAAAGGCAGGGGGCTCTGGAGGCAACTTGGACAAATAAAGTTCCAAGGAAAAAACAGGACAGTTTGGGTCCCCAGGCATATCATACATTTTACCCATTTTATGAGGATCTTCTCCATTTTTGCCTTTGCCAGGATATTTAAACATAGCATATCGACGCCCATTCTTGTCCTTCTCAACAACAAATGCATCCGGAGCCAGATCTCTTAGAATTTCCCTCCCTCGCTTGGCAAAATGCAACTGCAAATCAAACCACACCTTGTTGACGAGTGCCAGGGGACTGTGCAAACCCAGCACACCAGATTGCTTAATCTTACGCAAGTCCTCAGCAGCTATGGGAGGATGGTGGTGAGTCTCATCCTTTCCCTGCATGCGCAGCATCTTCAGCACACTCACAAACACCATGTTTGCACTGGCAAACTCTTTGTCCTTCATTAGGCAAATCTGACGATTGTAAGGTGGCATTTTGAGATGCCGGTTTAAGCCAGCACGCATTGACTTGTAGCTTGCCACACTGTAGGTATTTCCATCATGATTTCTTATTGTGTAATAAAACTCTCTTAAGATATCATTGAGTTCACTTACTGAGACCAATTCAAAGCTAGGATCCTTGCCATTTTTGGCCAGCCACTGTTTTAATAGGTTAGCTGCCCAGCCAGTCTGCTTGTGGGTGTTTTTAAAGCTCTTAGCATCTTCTTCCTCTTCCTCCAAGCCAAAGAGGACATCCTCAGGGAAGTTAAAATTCGTCTGTGCTCCTTCTACTGCTTCTTTATTTTCTGATGAAGTCTCTTCCTGTTTCAACTGCTTTTTGAAACAATTGATCAAAGTTGTACCATCAAATATGCCACAGGTATACGGCACACAGTGAACTACTTTTTGATCTGAGAGCTGTGAAGTGTGGAGCAATACATAATATTTTGGATTTTATGTAACAAAAAGCAGGTGGCATTAACTGGATTTTTCAAATGAATGGCATGTCAATTCCATACCTCACTAGCCAATTAAAATGCATCACGTCCTTCTTTTTTAAGTACGGCATTACACGTGCTTTAACTGATTTCAGGGAAAGCAAATCTAGAACATACACTATACAACGGAAGACTGAAAACCAGAAAACACCAGAAAAGTGTTTTTATTTCCCTCCTCCTAGCTCACCTTCCACTGCTAAATACCACTATCACACACAATCTGTTTTTCCTAACTTTCTTCCAGGTTTCAGGCACTAACTGAAGAAAAATCCCAAAATACATGTCTTATACTGAAAATTAAACCTTAAAACTGTACTACTGTCATCCATTATGGTACTGGATTTCCTACATATCAAGTACTGACAAGGGTTTTTAATAGCTATAATCCACAGGTATCTTTGAAAAATGAAGTTCCAAACAGCCATTCATTATGAAATGCCTTAAAAGAAAGATCGAGTGAGCCATAGTTTATACTCTAAAATACTGGCTACATTTGCCAGACTACTTTCAGCAGGTCAAAAGCAGAATATTGTCCAGTACATTTTCTTCTTGCTTTGAAATACAATTTAGATTAACTATACCTTGAGACACTAATGAATTTGGAAATGTTGTCTGGAGAAAATTAATTTTATTCCCCTTAATAAAACGACTTCTAGTTCACAGCAACAGTTAAGTATGAGGTGCTTTGTGAAACATCTATAGAAAGATAGAAAATTATTTATGAAGAATTTTAAATAGCTTAATTTCAAACTTTAAATTTCAAAGCAAGTTCAACAAATTTTAGACAAGGAATCCAGAAGTATTGCAAGTTATTCTTTATCATGCAGTAGCTATTCCTGAAGAAGGTTTCTTTTCCTTTTTTTTCCCTCCCATGATATATGGCAATCAAACATTAGAATTCCAGTTTTAACTTCTGGATTAGTGTGGAAATGAGAGCACTGCAATAATCTCTAAAATATTTATAGCTATAAGTTCAAGCCATTCAGACAAAGGATGGGCAGTCTTTTCTTTGTATGCCAGCTCTGTTTTAGCAGACAATTTTTAGCCTGCTCCTGATTTACCAACTTGTCTATCTACAAAAATCCCATCAGAAAACTTCTGAAAAAATTATAAGAAGCTCATGCTGCAAGCAACAGTGAATCAGAAGAAGAAAAATATAAACTGAGAGAAACGAGAAAAAATGGCACGAAAGAAACTAAAATAGTTTAATTATAACCAATAAAGGTAAAGAAAGTCTCCTGTGGATTGTAACTTTAGAAATTTATATTAAAAAAATCAACAGCCTACCTGTGTTGTTCCCTCAGCAGGTCGCTTGTTTGCCGAAGTATCTGTTGGTGGCCTGCTTGCCTGGTTTTCTGAGGGATCAAGAAATTGTTCATTTGCAGTATCTAATCAGTACTAATTATTGCTACCTATTAGCCATATTTGAAGGCAATATTCAAAATTGTTTGACACTAAACATTCAGTGTGTGACATGTTTTACATTTAGCACCAGTTTTCAATTTTAAGTATTCAAGTTTGATTAATGTGTTCCTTTCCTTGTAAGTTTGACAGTATATTAAAAGCATTTTATGAGCAATTTTTTTGCCTGAGCACAAATTATAACTCCAAGCTCTCCTTCCTCTGTATGTATATTGATAAGCTATTCAACTGAAAATGAATAAAATTATTAAATATTTCTGTACAAAAAAGACCTGACTGAAAAAGGATGGTTAAACAGACAGCAAAATATGAGAGAGGGAGGTTAAGTACCAGCCCAACATTAAACTAGCAATTTAAAAAGTCGCTCTAATATTTGACGTAAACATATAAATTCAAATGCTGTTCTCATTCCTTTTCATTTTAACAAGAGCTTATCAGCACCAGTGCTGGCCCAAATCAGTGTTTCAGTGCTTGTGAGAAAACTACTAGGAAAACTACTACTAAAATAAGGCTATGGAAACTGCATAAAATTAGACATTCTTTGGACACATAGGTCCTCCCTTTTGTCACTGCATCTCATCAGTCACAACCCTTTTTATGTTGTCTTAAATCACTTCTATTTGCTTTAGAGCCAAGAGTAAATATAAAACATAAATGTCTAACTCTACAGAGCACAGATTTTAGCATAGGTAACTTAGATACAGGAAAATGAAATGTAACTAGTTCTGATGTCAAGTTCTGCTTGAGTTCCTTTTAACATTATACTGTGACAATGAGGTACTTCCTATAACTCCAACTCACAACTCTTGAAGACCTCTTATAAAAAATTCAAGGTTTGTAAAATCAGATGTCCAGACAACCATCAGAGCAGGACCAAAGATCAAGAAAAATATTTTAAAATAATTAATCTAATTATTGTTGTTTGAACATTTATTTTGTTTAGAGACTTTATTTAAATACTGTAAGTGTATACCTTTGGAACTAGGTTTGTATTCAGTTGATTTTTTCTCCCACTTTGTTTACTTTTAAGTGTGGTGAAAATTAAGTCACAATTATACTTTACTTTCAGTATGCCTTTGCTTAGAAAAGTAGTTCATATTATTCTGAGCAGGTGTATTAAAAATACACACCAAGTTCTTATGTTAGGAGTTTCTGACTTCACATTAGGAATTATATAAATCAAATTCCAAATAAAACAAAGCTACTCTGCTGTCTCCCTCTAAGGGGAGTTTATTTTCAACAATGTCTGAAACAGATCTGTCACAGAGATTATTTTGATCTTGAAAATTTCAATGGAGATACAACCTAGAAAAACCGTTTCTGTAAAACACCTTAAGAAACAATTTTCCATAGAGTGCAGTTTTATGTTTCCCTCTGACCACTATCTTTCTCTGCCAGTGTCAACATTCAAGCATAACTTACCAATCTTGGGTGCTGCAATGGTGGGTGGTTCAGTAGGAGCTGTATTACCAAATGCAGAGAGAGGAATCTTCATCTGTAGGGGCGGTCGACTGGTGGTTGCATTATAAAGTCCTGGAGTACCCACTGTGGGCAAAGAAGTCCTTGTGGTCTGGGGAACAGGATGTGTCGTAGGAACAGCCTGTACTGCCAACGTTGTGCCTATTGATCCAGCACTGGCTGCAGAGTTCCTTTGAATACCAGGACTGGGTATATGTGGGATGTTATTTGGTTTAGTTGTGTTAGTTGATGCCAAAGACACTGTAGTTTTGGTAAGGCTACCAACTGTAGATGAGTTTTGTACAGATATAAATTCAACATTGCCTGACTGCTGGTTAGAGACCAAAGTCCCTGGGTGGCCTTGCAGAAGCTGAGTCTGGGATGACACTGCCACAGGTACATGCAGGATTACAGGCAAAGACTGCAATGAGACAGACACTGACTGAGTGCTGCCAGTGGGCACTGGATTAGTGCCTACAACTGTAGCCGTGTTAGCTGTGGGAAGCACTGCTGTTGTCAAAGAGCTGGTGGAGGACACTGGAGTCTGAAGCTTAGGATGTCCACTGACAACTGCTGGAGAAGGAGCAAGACTGGAAGCGGGCACTACACACAAAAAAAATAAATAAATAAAATTAAGCACTTGAATCAAGTTGAAGTTTCACTGCAACACAACAAATGGAAACAATTCATGATGAGGGCAGTAAGTCATTGGAACTGGTTGTCCAGAGTGACCGTGAACGCCCTATCATTTTAAGTGCTCAGTGTCAGGCTGGACAGCAGTGTCATGGCTTTGAGCAACTTGATCTTATGAAAGATGCCCCGGCCCATGGTAGAAGGGTTGGACTAGATGATCTTTAAAGGTCCCTTCCAACCTAAATAATTCCATGATTCTATGAAAAAATGTAGTGTATAATTACTTCTTTTTTCCTGTAAAGGCTATAAGTACTATTTTTCTGTTTTACACTATGATATTCAATGGCCTGGTTAAAGATACAGTCAATACTGTATTTCTGTTCATAAGAAATGTCAGAAAAAGAAAGATATATAAAGAATTACGACACAGGTTTGAAGAAAGCTCCAAGACTTAACCGTTGAAAACACAAAATACAGCATTTTAAACACCCATTACAGAAATGGCAGAGCAAGTGGTGCTTCACAAAACACAATAAAACAAAAACTATGCCAGTTATGACTAACTTGCTTTATACAGGTAGGACCTTGTATTCAGAAGGTTCTACCAAAACCAAGCATTAATGTATCAGAGAAGATATTGACTTTTATGCAACAAAATTCCAGGATTAATTCTAAATATCAGCAGCAAAATACACTACTGAAAGCCAGTACATGCAAACTATAAGATAATCCTGTGGGAAAGATTCAGCATTCAATATTAAACAAACCATTTTTACAACCAAGGACAGTGAGACCATAATGAATAAATGAGTGGTGAGTTTGATTTTATTATTCCTAACAAAATTTTCATCTAGAAATACCATTTTTCAACATGACTCTTTAAGAAATGGGGTTTATAATTGCTCTTCATTTTCCCACTCAATCTCTATAGTCATTAGGTAAAGGAAAGGATATCATCAGCATCCTATTATGATCAAGTACAATAAGGAGCCTGAGATGTTTCAGTTCTTGGCAGACAGTTTTGCTGTCATACCCAGCATCCAGTCTCCTGAAGCATCTAGTTTACCACAAGCTCTGCTTGGCCAAATCAACACACTTTTTTCCCATACCTGGTAAGCACACTATGCAAATATAAACTGGGAATGCACAAGAGAACTAAAAATAATGATTTTTTATGTCAGAAAAAAAGGAGTAAAATCAGTTTTACTCTGTTTACTTCTTTAATGGCAAGCAGAAAAACTTTTAAGAAATGTGTTTATAGGCAGTTTCTTACCTGGATTCACAGGGGCTTGAAAAGTTGCTGGTGTGCTCTCTCCTACATTCCTCTTCGACTCCAGCATTTGCCTCACTGTGCCAGCATTTCTAAGGAATGAAGTCTGAGTTGACATTTCTCTCAATAAGCCACATAAGGTGTATTTATGAACAGTACAATGGTGAAAAAATCCCTAATTTTACAGCTGTTCTTTTCTTTGAGATTTGCTTTTCCAAATCAATTTTTTACTTCTCAGTCAAATTAACTTTGGATATTTCCCTCATAAAAGTAAGAATAAGTACAGAATTATTTATAAATTTTCAAGTCCTTGCACCAAGCTTATCTTGCACCATGAGAATTTTCCTGTTCTTGACATTAAACTTCAACTATTACCTATAATTTTTAAACATTGAAACTGGTGCTAAATAACATCTAAATTTAACCAAGAATGGGTTCAATTCTGTCAATTTATGACTTCTGTAAAAGCAAATCAAATTTTACAAGTGAAGAGCAATGAAGGAAAAGGAAGAACACTTTAAAAAAAGAACACTTTATAAAAAGAAAGGAAATACAGAGATTATCTGAAGTACTGCAAATTTTAACACGGTCCCAGTGATGTACTTTGCTTACCGGTAAGTGGCATTGTTTACATTTGCAGTGTCAGGTGCTGCTTTCCCTGGAGATACAGGTGCATTTGCCACATTCTACACAGAATGAGAGAGAAGCCACAACAAAACAACTAAGTCAGCTGCCAACTTATGCTTTCATTATATTTCATATCCATTCACTGCTGTGGGAGAGATTCATTTTCTGAAGTCAACACTGCAGGAGAATTTGACATATTTTACAACCACCCAAAGTCTCCTTGGTCCTACTGCCTCCACCTCCTATATCCTCTCTTTCCTCTTTCCTCTCTCACCCCTCAGAATCAAGGTAGTGGGATGCACTTTTTATTTACACTGTACTCTTCGCACTGAAATAAATTATATTCAGTTACATACAGTTTAAGGTGTTTTCACACTAAAAATGGCTAAAGAAGCTTCTGCACAAATCAGAATTACATAACAGATGTTAAGACTTCTTTAACCAAACCAGACAAACCTGCTCTGTTACTGCCATTAAATGAACAAGTCACATGTTTTTGCACATAAATTTTCTTTATTTTCCAACACAAGGTTTAGGCTAACGCAGAAAAAAAACCCCAGACCCCAACGAATCTAGTTCTTACTTCCTGTCTCTTCTTCAAGTCCTCCTTGGCTGCTCCAACCCTCTTTGTTAATCTTGCAATTTTAGCCTAAATAGGAAGAAGATGAAAACAAACAAAACCATAAATCCCCGAGAACCATCAAAGAAATTTTGCAAACTAAAAGATATATAACTAAGACATAAAGTCAAAGGCTATTTTCGTATCAGGGAAATTATTCTCCCTTGAAATACAGTACAATTATGTTATTTTCAACTATATTATAGCAGAAAGACAAACGTATGCATCACAGTCAAGGTATCTTAGAGACAAGTTTAATTATTTTCCTTCCTATTCACAACTGTGCAAACTGAATCCGTCTTGCATGTACACACAAAACTACATAAATGAAAGCCTTTTATGATGTTATTAATTTGACACTCTAGTTGATGGCTAAAGATACTGGTAAACAAGTATACTGAAAGCATCTTAGAAAGCACTTAAAGTCAACATAAAGTGTCTGCAACAACAAGAGGAAAGAGTTTTATAGTGGGAATTGATGTGGCAAACTCCATACTTCTTTTAACGAAAAAAGTAAAATGGCCTTCTTGTTGGAATTTGTTATGAGATAAGCTTTTAATTGTCTTGTCAGTTCAAAACCCTGCATTTTGTGATGTTCCTCATGCCACCACTATGTACATATTTTCTACAAAGAATGCAAGAAAGCATACAGCATTCAACACTAGCTATTTGCTTCCTTGCTAGGACATCAATTATTTACAATCTGGGGAAACAACATGTTATATAGAATGTTCAAAGTCTACTGCCACTGTTCTCCCCTTTCTGCATGTTCCCATTTTTAAGCAAATTTCCAGCTTCATAAAGACCTCAGGTATTTTCATACTTGGCATTTTTTTGAAAAATGTCTAAATGAAACAGAAGAGTGGAAAAGCAGTCTAGTAATACCTAATGAATCAGTTTGCCAGATGGGCACTTTGGGATTTCTGTATGATTAATTGGTTGCTTCCCTCCTTTTGAGTAGGAAAAAAGTTTTACAGCTCAAAAGGAACATTAGTATTTGCTGCTCCCGCCACCACTTCCTCCCCGGCAGAATCAAAATTGTTTCCCTTCTGGCAATTGTAGGAACCGTACTACTAAATATTGAGAAAGTAAATTTTGCATTTGACCCTAGTATGGAGCTCAACACACAAACACTCACCTGCATTTCAGTAAGTACAGTTTTATGCCTCTTGTTGCATTCTACTTTCTCCATTCGGGTTTTCAAGTCTGCCAGAGTCTTGTCAAATACCGCACACTGTAAAGCGCTAAGTTTTTCTTCTAACAGTCTCTGGATAATCTGCAGAATTGTTATATTAAAAAAAAAACCCAAACAACAATGCAATCCCAAAATTTGGGGGACCATCTGTAAAAACACTCTCAAATCCTAACAAATATCTGCTATAAACAGAACAATGACAACTCCTGTGCCCTGTCAATCAAATAAATCTACAGTCAGTAATAAGAATGTGGTTGCACAGCAAAGTTTTTACATAATTTTGGAAAATACTAATGGTTTGCCATTTGTAATTCAACAAATTCATTTCCTCGCAGTATGATAAGGGTATAAAATCTTATTATATATAAAAAGAACCTTAACAACAGAAGATTTTTTTGAAGTGCAGTGCTTACACAAATTAATTGTTCTTCTTACTTTTCTATTGTTGAGAGGGACATTGGCATTCAAAGAACAGAAACTCAAAACATTCAACAAAAACTTTTTTCTGAACTGTATTTTCCCCTAGCAAAAAGGCAGTGTTATCTTTCTTGTAGAAGCTAAAAAATGTAAGAAGAATGGTTTTCACAAAGTTTACTTAATAAAAATTATTTAATGTTTTTCTCCCTTCTATACCTACTGCAATGTAAAAAGTTTTCTTAGGAAACAAAAATAAATAAGCAACTTTTGTGGTTCAGTTTTTGCCATCCTAAATTAATGAAGTTACAACACATGCCAGCTAATGAATTAATAGAAGAACAGCACAATTTTCTTTTCTTCAAGACCACAGGTTCCTTATACAGCAATGGTGCAATCAGGCTACTAAGAGCTCTACAAAAATCTGCAAAATCCCAGGTTGATTACATTCTTGTTTGGACACTGCCTTTTTAAGAAAAGCTAGCCACACAATAAAGTGTATCATGGTGAAATACATCCTTCACTAACATTTTCAGTCTGGAGTCACATGAGACTAAGTATTATACATTTCAAATATAACTTCTGCAGAATAGTTTTCAAATAGTATTTAGTTTCTTCTTAAAAGGAAGGCTATGTAGAACTTTATATGATTTATGCACCTTTGTTACTTGAATTACATCCAATGTCCAACCACAAAAAAGAGAGTGTTTGGGGACACAGAGTGTGTATGGAAGGACTGCTAATTCAAAGATGGAACACAAGGGACAGGTGTGTGTATATGTTCTTTGTTCTGCACCTCTATTCTACCTTTTGTAATTTTAGGTCAACATCCTTTCTGGTTGTAATTTGTACTTGCAGTTCTGCTTCATAATCTTCTCCCATGTACCGACGATGTTTAGAATGAACATTGTCCATGTCCTCAGATTTGGAACGCTTTCTCTTTGATGCTTCACCTGGAACAATTAGATACAACCACTCATGAGGAAGTCCTGAAAAAACAGGTATCTTCAGGATGCCATGATTACTATGAAGTTGTTCTCAAAATAAGCTTTTTCATTCTAAACCAGTAGGAATGCCTTTGGAAAAACATCCTTGATTACATCAAAGTACAAAACCAGTCCATCTGGTATCTGTACATTACTGCCCTGTCAGTGATGTTCTGCTTTGTGGTTCACCCAATCGCAGCCCAAATGCAAAGAGGTTCTAGTACCACCATTTCCCTCTCCAGAACTTCCCACCAGTTGTTCTTGCTCCTATCAGCACCACTGAAACGAAACATGGCTTCTGAGAAGCAATTCCTTTTCCTTCCTCCAAAAAAGGAATCCTCTTCTCAGAATTCCAGCCAAATAAAACTCCATCTCATTTGACTATACCAGCAATAAACTGTATTTACCTGCCATGAAGTTCTAACTTGTACCTCCAACACCTGACTGAAAAACTATTCAAACTCTTTTTTCACTTCTTGGTTAAGAAGGAAAGTAAAAATCTAACAAAAGAACAGGCTCAAAACAACTAGATTATAAAAGTAATTTTCATCACAATGATGAAGCACAAAAGAACCAAAGAGACCTCATTCACTCCTCCAGCTCCTGGCACTGTGTCCAGAAGGCTCTTGAGGACAGGAGGGACATTTGCTTTTAAATAATCTTCAGACTATGTAACAAGGATGCAGGGAACTACAGGATTATCAGCCTTATCTCAGTCCCTGGGAACATGATGGAGCAAGTAAGTCTAGATAGAAATCATCTCTAAGCCTGTTAAGAAGGTGGTGATGAGGAATAAAATGAATTTATCATGGGGAAATCATGCATCATCAGCCTTCTACAGTGAGACCACTGGCTTGGTGGATGAGAGGAGAGCATCTTTAATAATGCTTCTGACACCTAAAGCATCCTCAATTCTTGATGTATGGCCTAGATAATTGGACTGGCTCGACTGTTGGGCTCCAGGAACAATCATTATTGGCACACAGTCCAGCTGCAGCTCAGTAATGCACACCAGCTGATGCTACTGGTACCAACGCTACCGTCTTCATTCATGATCTAGAAAATGGAGTAAGAGGATACCTGCAGCAACTTGCAGGTGATACAAAACTGGAAGGAGTGATTTTTACACTCCTAAGTGGTTATGCTGCCATTCACAGTCACACTGACAAATTGGAGAAATGGACAAACAAGAACCTCACGAAGTATAAGAAAAGGAGATGTCCAAGTACTACACTTGGGTAGCAATAAAACCACGTATTAGTACAGGCTGGGAATTCACTGGCTGGAAAACACCTTTTCAGAAAAGACACTGGTGGCCTCCACATACATGAAGATGAACACGGGCCAGCAATGTGCCCTGTTGGCAAAGAAGGCCAACAACATTCTTGGCTGCCTGAGAATGAGTACTGACAGCAGGCTGAGGGAGGCACTAATTCCTCTATAACCAGTGAATGTGAGGCTGAACCTTGAGTCTTTTGTCCAGTTCTGCACTTCTAAATACAAAAAAAAAAAAAAAAAAGTGAGCATACTGGAGGGAGTGCAATGTAGAGTCACCAAGGTATTTTAGAGATAGGAGCACTCATCAAGAGCTGGAATTGTTCAACTGGAGGAGGCCACCTGGGGAGATTTTATCATGTTTGTAAATTACCTGAGAGGGGAAAACTAACAAAGAGCAAAACTCTTAGTGAGTAGTAGTGACAGGACAAGAGAAATGGATGAAAACTGAAATACAGGAATTTACACTCAAACATTTAAAAATTTTTTAACTGTGAGGACGGTGAAACACCGGGATCAGAAATTTGTGGAATCTTCGCCTGTGGAAATACTCAGGACCTGTCAGGACATGGTTCTGGGCAAACTGCTTTCTACTCGACCTGGTTTTTAACAGGGGCATTGGACTAGATAATCATCAAAGGTCCCTTCCAAATCTCATGATTCTGTGCTTCAAACACATACAACCCAGTGAAACATAATGGTTTTAACATTACATACTTTTCTCTATTTGTTGCTCTTCTTCTTTGTGGGCCTCTTCTCCTTCTTTATCTTCACACTCCTTCTTTCTCTCCCCCTCTTCTATAAACAGAAGAAAAAATCCATGTGGCACTCACTCAGATCTACAAAATCTTCTAACAGTTCTGTTTTGACTAATGAATTGAGAAAACTTACAAAAAAACATGTGAAGGAAGGCAAGAGAAATAAGTATGACAAAAAGGGAATGCAGACATAAAAAAAATAAGGTGATAGCCTCAAAAATTTGAACTATCATGCGACACATTAAGACTCACTTCTGAAGTTGCTTAACATTTAAACCAGAATTTCTGAACTGTAATTATGAGGGTGACATGTATCAGTTACCTCTGAAACAAAATTAAGTATTTTTAATGCAGCTAAAGTTCTCAACAAATTGTTTTAGCTTACTTTCCCACTTAGGAAGAAAGTATAAAAATTTCAGTAACAAAATACTAGTTTGTTTCTTTATTTACAATTGGCAACTTCAACCATTATCGTAATGGTAAGAAAGGCCTACATTTAGGTTAATAAATGTAATTTTAATTTGAAGTTTCTTGCTAATACAAAGTATCACCATTTAGGACTAGTCATTAGGAAATGCTTAAATAGAGAAAAATCTGAAGCCACCAAACACACAAAGATAAAAACAGTAGCACTTCCTGAAAAATTTTATTAAATGTTCCATGAGCTTCCACTATGCGTTTCACACGTGTGTGACACAAGCTTCCATTATATGTTTCTGTGCTTGCTAGATACAACACATAACTATTGCTCTTAAGATTACAGTAAAATCTATCCAGAATATAACAGAGCAAGTAAGCGCTGTTATGCACATCTTGATCTGTATACTTCTTCATTTTCCTATATTCATTTTGTTATTACAGCAGAGTTTAGTAGCTTTTCTAAGGAAAGTTCTGGTTGCAAAGGTATGCTTGATGCTCTCTTAAGTCTCCTTTCTACTATGAAGAACATTTAAATGATTCAAAACAACTTACCTAATAAATCAGAAAAAGAAAGGAGTCAAAACCCAACAACTTGGCATTATGAGATTTTTATTATTCTTATTAATGTAAAAAATAATATTCATAATGCAAATTCTTCAATCCAAATATTATTTACTTTTAAGGTAATAAATTAGCATAATGCCTATGACACCTGCTTTTTAAGACTTAGAGATATGCTTCATGTATTTAATTGCTATGAATAAAATAGCATTTTCCTATGAATCTGAAGGAGATTGCTAAGTTCAAGACAACTTTTCCCACAATTCAGATATTTTAATATTCAGCTGAAAGACACAAATATTCCATGGAAAGGTACCTAGAATGTCTTTAAAACATGTTACAAGCTTCAAAGCTAAGGGGTTTTTTCAGTTCTATATAGGGGACAAGTAATTTCAGGGATGAGATGGTTGTTTCCCTACTAACCTCCATTACCATGAACAAATCTAGCTCATTTAACAAAAAGTGGTTTAAATATGATGTCCAGCTAAATTCTCCAGTCAAGGAGAACATTTCACAACTGGCTATCGGCTTAGTTTTCACTGCTAAGCTGTGATCTCATTATACTGATGCTAGACAGGCAGAAGCAATGAATGCAACCTCGTCGGCCTCCTGTGAGCTTGTGTATCAAAGTTTTCCTCAGTTTATTGATTTGTTCCAATAATTTTTGATTGCTTTATTTAACTGCCATTTTATCAATGTTTCCTCAAAAGTACCTACTATAATTGTGAAATATTTTTATTGAGTGGTGAGTCAGTTCTACCTTCTGATCAAGTGAGTTTTGTACTCACGTGCACCACTTCATATATAACCACAAAAAGTTTCATCTGCCATGTTTGTTCCTCAATCAGCATTGTAAAAGTCTTCTCCAGTTCTTCATATCAGCAAACTCTCACCTCATTTGTTACCATTCATTTTAGGCAAATTACTAACTCTGTCACACAGCACAGTCTCTGGAACTTGTCTCTGGAACTCTGAATTTATTTTTCATTTTTCAGCTGATTACTTACTCCAGAAGGACTTTCCATTTTACTGTTTCCTTTCCAGAAATAAGAAATCACTTGTGTTTGGATATCCTAGAAAATTCACATCAGGGCTTCCTTGTCACACGCTTATTTGCTTACACAAAAAGCTCCAGGGCTTTTTGATGATACATTTTCATTACAAAAATCTGTGACAACATAGTTATTATAGTTACTAATTCCACTTTGGAAAGACATTCTATTAATCTGTCCATTTGAATAATGTCTTCTAGTACCATTCTTTCATTTAGCCATGTTGGTTTTTATCTGGACTTGCTGAAATCTTACTTCTTAACTGAGCAGTTTGCACCTGTTTCTCCAATACAGCATCTTGAAATGACCTCCATATGGTCTCCATGATTTTATTTTTCACATACTTTTTCCAAAAGTTACTCTACATAAGGTAACTCTACCTGTTTTCTCATACAACTGTTTCCTGCCTATGCAATCTCTCTGCTATCATCTTTGTTGCTGGTTAAGGCAGAACATCATAGTGACCAATTTTCATTTAATG
Source organism: Brachypodius melanocephalos (assembly GCA_013398615.1). NCBI lineage: Eukaryota > Metazoa > Chordata > Aves > Passeriformes > Pycnonotidae > Brachypodius > Brachypodius melanocephalos. Next base: position 1,429,919 of record VZSR01003524.1, on the reverse strand, counting down.
AACAGTCTCAGTTACAGCCACACAACCGTAAGGGTCATAAACTGGTATTAGCCAATAAATAAAACAACCAGTCAAAATAATTTGTCTTGTCACCAAAACTAAGAATCTGAAAAAGTATTGCTGGGTACACTAATTTTCTGCAAACTGTAGTCCAGTATTTAACATTCATGTCAGTCTTTTTGCTCCATAGCAAATTCCTCTGTGACCCCAGAGTGTTTTCTTATTGGGTAAGAAACCAAATGGCTTCAATGAGAGAATCCTTAAACTGCAGTGAGAACAAAGATAACCAATTTATTTGTAATGCTCATTTCATAAAAGGGACTGGTAATACTACAATTTTGACACAACTACACAACGTTCTTCACCTCTGCTTCTCCCACCTCTAATAGCTTCTGGAAGACTTTAAGTGCACAACAATGGTATCACTTTTTCAATCTCATTGACAACAGCTAATGCCTAAATAAGATCCTTAGCAGAAACCATGGAACCTACCTCAGCTCTACTTAACTAGCATAATTTAAAGGTAGATACTAGAAAAGGGGGAGTCTAAAACAAGGCTGAAGAGATATTCTTATCTGTTTTTCTAGCTGTTTTAGAGACTGAAGACTCAGAATGCCAGTCTCATCATTAGTAAAACAAGATTTGAGAAACTATGGTTACTAACTTCCCAGAGACTAAGATCTGAATCTTGTTTAAGCTATTAAATTCCTACCTGGTCAGCCATATTGAAACACACTTGGGTTAATATGGTCATAATTTAATAAAAGCTATACAGTGGAGGGTTGGGGAGAAGAGGGGGAGGAGAAAAAACCAACAAAATAATTCTAACCCCAAGATAATTTGAAACAACATCTTTCTTAGTTACAGATAAGATAACAGTGTCAACTTATCTGTAAATAATTAATCTGTTTTATTTTCATAAGTACAATAGTATAGCAATGACTGTCCATTGTCAAAAAGAAAAGAAGCTAACAAAACTGTATGAAACAGTACACTACAAAGGACATCCAGTTTAACTTAGAAAAATGTTTGCTAACTACATGATGAGATCCCACACTTAACATTTAAAACCATCAATCAGTTGCTATAGCCATCAAAGAAAACTTAGATAAAAACCAGTTAGTTAAATGAATAAAAGCTATATGAGATGAAAATACATGACACGCATTTTTCATTAAACTTTTCCACTGCTGTCTTTCAGTGGGAAAAAAAAAGTTAAAAGAGAAACTGAGGCACACCTTGATTGCATGTGTGTTTTGCTTATCATGTCTTTGCATGTTAAAGAAAGCTGAAATCCTTTCTTCCCTGTGAAAGCAGTAAATGAATGCATTTCTCCTCTCCCAAATCTTTCTGTTCCACCTCTGGCAACTACTCATCCTTCCTCTTTTTCCACCCACTACCTCACCCAAGTTGGCACCTAAATTTACAGAGTATGAAAAAAACCCAAAGCAAACCAATAAGAAAACAACAAAAAAAACCCCATAAAACCAAACCAAATAAATAAAAAAATCAAAACAACCCAGATCTCAAAGATGACCATTTTTTGGTGCTATATTTTCTTCCTTGGCCTCAAATACCACTCTTGAAAACTAAGACTATGTAACATTACTGGTGGGTAAGACTGCCTTTTTGATTTAGAAACCTGCCACAAGTGTGTCATTCTAAGAAATTAACAAAATCCCAAAGCTGAATGGAAACCAACGATTTAGAAAATTCTTACCTGGAAGACCAAGTCTTACCTGACTTGTTTGGTAGTACCCCGTCGACACATTCCTCCTTCTCATCACAGGGATCCTCTTCATCAGACAGTACTAAGAATGCCTCTTTTGGCAGACTTTCATTGCTTTCCTGCTTGGATGGTGAACCCAAACAGTTGTCTATTTTCTCTTCTAAATCTGGGACTGTGTCATCCACTGGAAGCAGAGAACTTTTAGAAAAACAGCTCAGATCATCTTCAGCAGGGGCTAGTTTTTCCAAAATTGGAATAATATCATCTGTTTCCATGTCAGTATTGTCTAAGATACTTTCACTTGGCTCATCTCTTGTCTTTGGAACAGTGGTTTCTGAAAGTCCTGCACTGCCTTCTTGTTTTTCCTGGTCAGCTTCCATACTGCTAGAGATGGCTGCTTCTCCAACAACCTCTTCAACAGTTACTTCTTTAATCCTCTCTCCCTCACCAGATGAACTGGAATTAACAGGTGCATCATTTGTTTCTCCCTTCTCTCCAGAAGAGTCACTAATATCACAGACTGATGTACTTTCACCTTCCAATGGGATATCATTCTTTCTTTGGTCCAAATGACATTTTCTATTATTTTCTTCATGGAAGCTATCTTTACTGCTACCAACTCCATTTTCAGCCTCACATTTTACCGCAATGTCAGTATCTTTAGCTTGCTTGGGAATAACATTCTCGGTAATATTCAGCATTAGTGATTTGGATTCTATGTCATTGACTATGTTTCCTGCCCTACTTTCAGGGCTTTTGGTCTCACTAATTTCATCACAAGCTGTTTTTCCTTCTTCAGAGTTAACACACAAGTCAACCACACCATTAATTTCTTTCTTGTCTTCCGTACAGTCTGTATTGCTCAAAAGGGAATTTATATCAGAATCTCCATTCTCATGTTTACCATTTAACAGTTTCACTTCAGTTGTCTTCAACAGCTCCTCTTTAACCTTATAGACAGCTTCAAGTTGTTGTCGATCACTTACTCTCATTGTTTTTCGTGCTTTGAAGACTTTTCTCTGAGGTTCCTCTGTGCTATCCATCTTGGCCCTTAAAAAATTCAGAAAGAACTCTGAAGATACAAATATATCATTGTCATATTATACCATCTAAGAAAGATGGTAACATTTAGCACGTTTTAAAGCAAACCAGTTGAAATATTACTGACAAAAACAAAGCAACACCTGTCAACACATAAATTTTATCTGACTTCCCAAAAGGTGAATCCAAGTTTCTCTATATGCTGCACAAGCACATTTATGCAAAGGTCACACTGTAACATCATGCAGAAATATGCTAACTACACTTTTTAGACCACTTGTCTCATCATATTCTATTAAAAACAGATATTATGCTAAGAGCCAGCACCCTCTCTTCTCATAAAAATGTAAAAATAAATGTAAGCGGATGGATCAAGAATATTTCCATCCTCCTAAAAATATTTAATTTCATAAGATTCAAGCAGAATTAATAATTAATTGGGGTAAATAACCAGATTTTTATATCAAGTAATTTTTAAGAAAACTTCATTATATACAAAAAATTTCTCAGTGTATCATTAAGATACTTTTTTCTGCATAAATAAAATAGATTTTAATCCTCCATATCTATACAATGGTGAAATGAACTTGGATTTTTAGACCGCTTTCATTCAGTTTGCAGTAACATTTTACTAAGACTACTTGTGGCCACAAAAATGACAGGTATTGGAGCGCCTTGTAGCAAAACTTCCTTTTTCAAGGAAAAGTGGTGGGTTTGCCCTTAACATAGTTATACTCATTCCATCCACCCACAGAAGTATTAAGAAAAATAAAAACGTTTATAAAAAGTCTCAGAAAAATGTTAGAAAATCTATTTTATCAAATCAAAACATGTAGTTAAAGCTACCATTACCTAGGAAGCGATAATGATTTTGTTGAAATACAACAAAATCTGATTCCATCTGCTTCCATTAAACAAAACAACTCCATAGGGATGTTTAACATATATTTTTCTCCACGTGGTCTTGCTTAACGGCCTAGTTTTAAAGGATTATACATGATAATGTTCAGAAGCAGAAAGCAGCTAAAGAATTTATATCCTAAATGTAACTCAACAACTAAGATCTTGAATCAGCTGATGCTAACAAATTTAGGTCTACTGAAGCTACAAACCATCAAAAAGCTACTCCTATCAAGCGTAAGTTTCTCAAAAATATGCAGAAATTATATTAACAGTAATTAAAAGAGAAAATAATCAGGTAGTTATCTCAATGTGACTTTTTTCCCAACAACGACCAGATAGTCAAATGTTTATAACAGTGACACAGCAGAATTATTAGATAAAGGATGTGCTTTAAATATTTAGTATGATTAATTTTGTGCCAGCCCCCAATTCATTTTCATTTACAGAGCTAAGAAATTCATTAATAAATTGCATTTTGTCTTTCCAGGTGGCATATAAATAATTTTAAAATTCTTCAGTAAAAGAAAGCAGGACTACTGCCAGCATTAGCTCATATCAATGACAGTTTTGTGTAGCCACAACTTCAAGAGCATTTGGATAACCCTCTTGAGCAGGTGGAATGATTCTTGGGATTGTCTTCTGCCAGGCGAGGAGTTGGACTCAATCCCTGTGAGTGCCTTACAACTCAAGATATTTGACAATTCTACAAACCAAGCTGTGTAATTCAGAACACAGATGTCACAGCCTCTAAATAACAATTTGGCTCCACTCCATTTTGTAGCCAACCTCATCTACACAAGTTTTATTTAGGCAATGCTAAGATGGCCCTTTGGCCTTCTCTTAAGCAGGCTGAAGCTGTCAAGCTCCCTCAGCATCTCATCACGGGTCACATGCTTTAGTTCCTATCATTTTGATCTGCTGGATCTTTTATAGTTTATTTGGAACAATTTTTTGTGAAAGAAATAATTTACCATTTGTGCTCAACTACAATATTGTACATTGTAAGGTAAGAATATATATTCTAAAGTACAATATGAATTCTACTGCAAACCTCACAATCATGATGTACCTTACATTACAATTCTAAGGCTTATTTTATACTTAGTTAACACGACCTGACAAAAGCAGGGACAAAGCAATTTTTTATATTTTCTTTTAACTTAACACTGAGCTTCTCTTACAATTTTTTTCAGTTCTTTTCCGCAAAACAATTTAGAATCCTCAGATCTGAGCTACTAATAGTACTTAACACTTTGACTCACACCTCTGGAACAGATTAACAAATTTTGACCAAAAGTTGTATCAGGTCTGACTCTCAATAATACCATCATGACAATTTTTTGCCATTCTGACCTAGATATTCTGAACTGGATTCTCTGTCTATGCATTGCCACTAGTGGGAGCAAAATGTTAACACCTACGGAAACACTGATCCGAAACACCACTTGAGTTGAAAAAGGGTTCTCATCACCATAACCATTTTCAGTCAGATGACTTTTGAACTCCAGGTGACCTGTTAATGCCTTTCCAGAGCTGTCTACATGCTAAATACAACTTCTTATATTTCTTCAGAAGATAGTATGTTTAATGCAAGAATTAGACCCCAGGGTACAAAGAAGCATGTAAAAATCTCTAGTATTTCAGAAGTGCAAGTGCAGTTCTTGGAAGCACATCCCTTCCGTCTTCCCAAGAACTTATAATGGAAGAAAGATATTTTCACATCATTACAAAAGCATGTATCAGACTGTTGTATAACAGAATACGGACCATCATATTCATATTCTATGCATATAAACCTCTATAACCAACACACATGCTGTCACAGATTTTCATCTTCTAGAGGCAATTTGGAAAAAAAAAAAATCAAGCTTGGCTGGCCTTGAACAAGTCCAAGAGCTCCTAATAGGTGACCCACTAGTGAGAATCCTGATAGCACAGTATAAGAACAGGGCCTCTGCATCAAAATTACAATACAATAATTCGATCTCCCAGACTACAGTATTTTCTTTCATAGGCATTACCCAGAATTTACAAAATATATTACAAAATTCACAGTCCTACTTTTCCTATGACCATAAAACACACTAACAGATTCATGTAACATTTACAGATGCCTTAAATTTGTAAGTGCACACTTGAATAGCCATATAACTTAAAATAAATTAATATTTGCTGTTCTAATTTCCTTAAGTCATCTAAGCAACTTTTACATTAACATTTTTAAAACAGAGTAAATACAAGGAAAATAAAGGACACGTCTTTTTACATGTCCTCATTGCCAAGAAGAGCAGTCTTAAAAAATTCAAACATCAGAATTCCTTTATACTGATGCAGCCTTACGCTTTTTTGAAAAAAAAGAAAAAAAATGGATGAACAAGCTTGCATTGCTAATATACATAAAAATTATATTCACTTTTTATCTTAGGATGTTATCCAAAATCTAGTTAAAAACAAAGTACTAATATAGTTCTAGAGAAAACCTGTACGAAATACAGGTTTCTCAAAATTCCATTGTTAAATGGTTATGGGAGTAACTCATGCATACTTTCCCACTCAATCCCACAATCTATTGCGACCAAAGTGTACTTGATTAAAGCTACAAAAAAATATTCCATAAGATCTACTGCGACAAAATTATAAGCATAGATGAGATGAACCAGTGTTTTGGGTTCATCTTTTAACGACAAAGTATCTTGTACCAGGGCAGACCAGTCCCTAAGCATTTCCAGCCGTACCCACACGGGAGTACAGTGCAGCCAAAGAACACATCTCCTGTGAGAGCTGAGTGAAAGAGAAAGCAATCAACTGGTAGCCAGTCCAGACAGGCTTGGTCACACCAGTGTAAACCAGTCAGCCACCATCTGATAAACACAGGTTTCCAGTATTTCAAAGGGGCAAGGTGCATCCCTTCAGAGAGCAACAAAGCAAATTACATTAATTCAGTCTTGCACAAATAAAACTTATCAAGCTACTAGTATTCTAAATGAATGTATTTTGGTAGTCTCCCTTTATAGTTAACAACATGAAATTTACTTATGTTTGTTAAACACCTCCCTTATCTGATGCTTGGGTGTTTTCTTTTTTTTACTCATCATGTGACCAAGTCATAAGGAGGAAACCAGTGGCTCAGGCACCAAGCCAACTGAGGAGCATATTCTATTTCAAAGAATGACTTTTGTACGCATCAGCACAAAATTACTCCGGCATGTACAGCTACCTATGTAAGCTGTAAGCTGTTAAATGCTGTAAATAAGGACGTAGGCTTTGGGCTGATTTTTTTGTTTGCTTTGATTTTATTCAAGTCAACAATTTTGACAAACCAACACAAATGAACATTGGGTTCGTTTGTTTAGATACAAATCCTCTCTTTTTCCTTTTAAGCTTTAAAGTCATACATTATTAGTCAAGTGAGACATGGACACATTTTTAGGCATCTCCCTCCAAAATTTAGAAATTATTCTCATGATGAAATGTGAGCTTAATGGCACAAATCATCCCAGTGCAGCTAGGAATATGGGAAAATCTCTTTTCTGAGCCAATTGAAAAGTTTTCCCTCTACTTTCTTATTTTTTATTATTCTTACTCTGTAAAGAGACCACCACTTTAAAGTAATAAAGGATTGTATTAGCTGGTATGGATCAGCCTATGATCATGTGCTCACGTAAGCAGCCCATGACCTGCTCAAAATGATAAGCCAATCAGCAAGGAGCTGCCTGAATCCTGCCTAGTGACAGGCAGCAGATAAAACGGAAGGTCATGTGAAAACTGGGCAGGGGGAAGTGAGAAGCTGTAATCTAAACAACAGTGCATAACAGGGTTTGCATAACACCATAGGTCTAGAACAGCACCAGCAAAGGGCTCCTGGAGGGCATGCAGCACGAGCCAAACGCACCACAACCATAAAACGTTTGCCAAAGCACAAGACCTGCATGGAAAAAGTTCACTGATAATGCACATCAGTGCTCAAATGTACAAGCCTACTTAAAATGTAGCATAGCCAAATCAAAGAAAGCGATGCAGCAAATGGTCGTAAGTATTGTGTTCTAGATGGAGAGTTCCAGAGAATGAAAGTGGTGAATAAAACCTACCTTTTAAGTAGTGGTTCATAAAAAGCAGTTTTCAGTTGAAATCCTCTATAGCATTTTTTATATAAGTTGTCAGAAATTTAAAAGCTATTTTCAGAGAGGAAAAAAAAATACTGTTTAAGACCTATTCTTATAAAAGATGTAATTAAATAATGCGCCAATAATTTGGTTTTCTACCAGTAATACAAGTCTACTGATCTGGCTGAATGGAATACACGCCACGAGCCTAGTGAGCTCCACATACAACCGTGTCTTTGTTTTTAAATGTAATTAAAAAAATGCAATTAAATTATTATTGTATGTGCAAATAATAGCACATTCTTCAAGCATATCACAGACGATTTGAGTTTTTGTCACTTTTAGGCTAAAGTTATGTTAGTGTTAGCTGAGAGTAGGGAGAAAAATACATAGTTTTCTAAGAAAAAAATTACGTCAACATCCTGCCCTATTTCACCTAGTGCACACACAGCAGAACAAGGTGAAGTGTAATTAAAAACCCCTTTAGCTCATTTGTCTCCGCTAAATCCCGAACTCCGGTTCGCAGTGCGGGGAATGAGAGGCACGTTCCCCTGCGGCTGAACCCTGCAGTGTCGCTGACGCTCCCCAGAGGGCGCCCGCGGGGCCTCGTCGGCCGCAGTCTGCGCCGCGGCAGGACGGGATGAACTCGCAAACCCGCCTCCCATTGGCTGAACGGAGAGGCTGCGCGACAGCCAATCAAATGGGAGTGCCTTAAATTCCACCCAGCAACAAGCCCCACACGGCAGACGTCGGGCACGGACACGAGCGCGGGGGCGCGCGTTAAACGAACGGCATTTTCCAAACGGCGCAATAGAAAGCCAAGGGCTTTCCGTCTGAGACCTGGAGTTGCACAACAGCGCTGACCCACGAGTGCGGATGCCCAGCTGCGATAAGGAAAAGATGTTTAATGCGCTAGAGCATTTTTAGGCGATCACTGTATTCCTGTGATGTTGAATGATGAATCAGAAAAACCGCTGAGATCCAACCCGGGTTCAAGTATGGCAGCTGGAAAACCTTCCTTTCTTCAGATCCTATGCAGTGCCACTGCTTTTGTAGTATTCCAATAGAAATTTGGTGTTTTGTCATGACTGCAGTATGTCTTCTGCCTTGAAAGCAGAGGCCAATCTCCCCCACCTTTGGAAACTGCCTTTCTGAAATTCAGCAAAACATTAAGCCCACATACGTATCTGTGCCTAAGAAAAACACCCACCTATATGGTTAAAGCCTTCTTAAACCAGAGTAAACTCTTAATACGGTTTCAAAGAGGTTAGTCGTGTTGATTGTATACATGATGGCATGTACAAACTTGAACTATGCTCTCATCACATTGGCGTCACAGCCAGTTAAGCACTGCTCTGTATCAAGAGGATAATACCTCCTCTGACATTAGTTCATGAACCTGTTTTTTATATCAAATTTTCGAGTTTTTTTCCCATGAGGCTTTGATGCCTTGTGGAAAAAATTAATTCCTCATGGGACAAAAATGACTGACAAGTCTGTTTACATTGCTAAGATACTTCATCTGCTGGTGGCTTTGCAGAGTTGTTCTTACATGTTCATCACTTTATACCTAGATAACTGCATTCTTTGGAACATGGAAGAATGGAAAACAAGATGAGAGTCTTTCCTAGACTCAAGCAACTCAAGTCCCTTAGAAACACCCACTATTTAGCACATGGAGCTTAAGCTGATTCTCCAATAAGAGTTTTATCTTTTTCTGTATACTGAATTTTAACAGCTATTTAGATTGTTAAATTAGTAAAACTGCATGACTGGAACTCAGCCAGAGCAACAAGGCTGTGATAATGTGCTTTCTTACTTCCCACAAGTGTTAAGAGATTTCAGCTTTTATCAACAACTCAAAACATCAGCTTTCAATTCAGCTGTGACATCTGCAAACACTAAACAAGTCCTGCTGTTTTAAACAGTGGTAACAGCAAAATTCAGCTTTCTTACAGAAAGATTTTTTTTAGCAGAAGCTAAAACACTAAGGACTTTTTTTTTAATTAAAGAAAGGATTTACTGAATATGAAGTTGAATTTGTGCATTTAAAGATACATTTGATGAATACAGTTCAATCTCTGACATAGGATAAACAGCTTGAATTTCCTTACCGTTATCCTTGAATATGAGTAGGACCTAATAATTAAGTAGATGTGGTCACTAACTGCCAAAACACATCTACAAGTAAAAACTTACCCAACTTCTGATATTCCAAACTTAAAACCTGAACAACCAGAATTAATTGTTCATGCACATACAGATCAAAAAATATGAGGCACTCTGTGGAAAAAAAGAATCTTGGAAAAAAGGCAAGATGTTCTGATCATGCTTAGGCTTTTCTAGGCATTAAAAATACAGTATTTTTTCCTTTTATAAGGAAATTATTTATAAATTTTAGATGTATAGTTTTAAGTAATTCAACAGGCTACAACTTTGACATGGTATCACTAACATATGCACATTTGCATCCCTTGTCTTCCGTTAGGATAAAATGCAGAATAACACTATTGTAATGAAAAATACTAACATATTTACCCTGAACAGTCTATTGCCTAGATTGGCTCCCGTAATCACATATGCAACTAGCTGTAGCGATGTAACCTCAGCTTTCCAACTGGCAGCTCAGTGACATCAGAATTCAGAGGTGAGCTACCTGATGCTGATAGTGGTCCCAAGAGTCACTTCTCAAATGTCAGAAGATGCAGAAGTGAAAAGAAAACTTGTAACAAGAGAGGCGATGCTGCACTGAAATGTTACTGTTTGCCACACATACAAGCACCTTTTATGAGGTTTGTTTTGCAAGAAAAGGCATTTTCTCAGTAACAAAAAAGCATGTTTAAAATGCAACTAAAACAGCAGTTGGTAAGTTGGGTGTTGGAAGGATTATCAGTATTTCCCCCGAGGAAGACACCGTTTCTCGGCAGGGGCAGCACACCTGCTGCCTCGCCTGCACCAGTCTTGCCACACAGGTGCAGCACACAGGATGGAAGGGGCGTGTCGCCAGGGCGCGAAGAAACCAGCTCTCCCATAAACTCATCCAGCTGAAGGCTGCTAGGGGACTCTGAGATGTTCCCGGCAGGGAGGCTATTTCCCCTTTCCCACATGACAGGATGAGTTTTCTTTCAATGACTGTCTGAGGCAGGCCAAGGCAGCACCCTGGCAGCCATCTTGTCCTCTCGTTGCCTCCCTACCCGATGGCGGAGACTGCCAGAGATTTGCATACCAGCTTGAGATTGGTTGCCGCAGAGCTGCTTTGCATGAACCAAATCTGCCTGGCAACAGGCTAAAAATAGCCAGCGTTGCTGCTGCTGCTGGGAGCGGCACCGCAGCTCGGCCAACGCGAGGGGCCCAGGCACGCGCAGCCATTACGTGCGGGCACAGCGCGCTGAACTCCCTCAGGGTTTCGGTGGGGCTTTTAAAATGACAGAAATAAATTCTGAAGTAATTCTTTTCAAATCAAAACTATTATAATCATGACGATATCTTCTTTCTCACTTTTGTTTCTAAGCAAGCTGGAACAGAAACCATCTTTCTTACTGTAATAGCCCATGTCGGTTTGTTGAGATGGTAATGGAGTAATCCGCAACACCTGCAACAAATGCCACGTAATCCTTACTAGATGTGGACTCTTACACAAAATTCTTGCCTCCTGAGTTACCCCTTGTTAATCACACCACACCGGAAACACACCTGTACCATTCCTCCACTCGAAACTAAGAACAGTGTGGGATTTGGAAGGGCAAGCAGGATGAACGAAGAAAAGAAACTCAGTAAACAGAGAAGGCATCTTAAGAATAAAATTTAAATACAAAATGAAGTCAGTAAAGTGAAAAATCTTAAAGATACTATGTACATACATATTCTATGATAAGTAACTCCAGCAGTAATCTATACGTACATAATTTTATGACTTCAACCTACAAAACAGCAATCATCTATAGCAGTTTTGTTTTCAGCAGTACTGAACTGATAGCATAAACTCTTCTGACTGCAGCAGAAGCAAATAAAGAGATTTTCACACCTTTCTGTTCAACACATCCACCCCCAGGTTTCTGTTTCATGGAATTGGTTAAAGGCAGGTGAACGCCAACATCGTAAGATGAATGAAGCACCCAGTGCATGCAGGACATGTACGGCTGTCTAACCTAGCTCTTTGGCAGCCTGAAACATGCCATCTGATACATAAGGTACACATAAGCACTGCTAGAATGAAAGAAAGGTATTTTCTATAAGACTGTCACAGTCAAATAAGGACAGCAGGAAAATAAGTGGCCAAAGCAGATGGTTGGTCGCACTGACCACTGAAGACAGTTATCTTCTGAATGACTCTATAAAACAGAATCACAAAAATTAAATAGAAATCTCAATAGGAACTGAAGTAAGTGAAGTAAGACAAAAAAAAAGTGCATAAAAAACCTTCAATATAAAATTAAGGGGAAAACCCCACCATCACCACCACCGAACAAATCAAAATACAAAATTTTTTTCATGAAAGCTACAGTTTACCCAAACTTTATTACTTGTACTTAGTCTTAGGACTGTTTGTCACAAGCATTCTTTAAGGAAAGGTAGCTTACTGCATATATGTTAATTACCTATTCCTAAGGCATTTTACTAGAAACTGTGTCTCATACCACAAGATGTTTTTTCATTTGGCAAAGGCTAAATGTTTTCCAAAGAAAACTAATGTCACAAAATGACGGGAACTAGAAAAGAAAATGCCAACCTAATACTCTAGTCATTATTAGGTACAGAAGAAGAAAAAGGCACATTTTTAGTACTGGTAACACACTGTATTAATATGCTAAGGATCCTAGATAATGCAGGTAATTCATGTTTTCACAAGGATAAACAGTTGCTTTCTAATAAACTTCGATAGCAATCAATTTTTTACTGTACAATGCATGCAACCAGAGTAAGACTTACTCTAGTAAAAGTCTATAATGGCAGATTAAATTCTCTTGGGTCAGTGGGTTGACAATTATTTTTCTGTATTTGCTCTTAGGCAAAGATTTGTCACATCTCACACTTGTAAAGCCTTGTAACAAAAATTACCCAATGTGTCCCCCAAATGGTCCTTTAAATGTTTCATAATATAGTATGTAAGCAACCAGTGCATGGATGATTATTTAACTTCAGTATGCCTAGAACAAGCTCTAGAGACACAGATTGTCAGATTTGATTCTTTGCTAAGCAGCCCAAAGAACAGGAGGTAGGAAGTAGCAAACGTACTTTGCGTCTTTATGTAGTTCCAATCATAGAAATAAATTATAAGAAAAATAGAACTAGCTTTGAAAGGGGCTTTAATGACAACAAGGACCCTGAAAGGATACCAATTCTTACTGTATTCTTTGTTTCTAGAACCTTTGACACACCCACCTACTCACCATACTTGCTGCATAGACAGCAGACATACGATCTCATTGTATGCCATTTACCTGACTTGTTAAGAGACCAAATGCAATACCTTAGATTTAAATGTTACCATATAAGAGACACTCTTTTCTCATTACTATCTTGTTGCCACACTTCTAAATTCAATACCAGTAGGAATAAATTTTGAAATGATGCCACACTAATTTTAAGTGGCACAGTTGTATTGATCTATATCAGCAGCACCTTAAGCAAAAAAGCATAGTATGTTCATTTCTGAGGTGCTTACACCTAATGCTAATAATTCTTGTCAACTCACATATTCTGAAAAACAAAGACATTTAAACAAAACCCAAGGAAAATGAGACTAATGTCCTGAAAGTAATTATACAGTTGATGGAGAAATCCATTTTTTTTTTTTTTTACCAGAGTGGGGCTAGTTTGGCTGAAATCAGTTGGTAGGTAAAGAATCACGAAAACACAGGACTTGTGTGTCAAGATAGATGCTTTCTTCTTTTAAACAGGGAGAACATGATTCCCTGAAACAGCCTCTCCAAAGATGTGGCAAAATTCCCATCGTTAAAGGTTTTCAAGATGCAATTGGACAGGATGCCAGATAATCTCATCTAGGCTCTCTTTCCCAAGAAAGACCAGACCACATGATCTTTTAAGGTCGTTTCCAGTCTAAGATTCTATGAACTAAGCTGTACAACCGATTTAATTACCAGAAGATCAGTATTAGCTGTCAAATATTAAAACCCCTCTAAAATGGGACTTTTAAAGGTGGTCAGATGACTACTCCACCAGTCTTCTGGACTGTTACATCTTCAGCATAAAGCAGTAATTGCACAGTTGAGAAGGTACCTTTCAAGATAAGCAATCTTCTACTAATAAGCTAACTCATTAAAAAACATCACCCCCCCTTCCTTTTTTACAGATTTTATATATATAGACACATTTTTTAATACTTCATGCATTTTGTATTTATATAGATACACATGGTTGAGGAAAACATGATCAGATGTCTTAATAAGAGAAGTTTAGAATGGTAATTAGGTTGTGAACTTGAGGATCTAGTTTTATTTGCATAGGGTTTTAAATGTAGTTCTTGTATATGGAAGCTAAAAATATATACGGAAACAATAGATCATCAGGCTGAAATAAGCATAAGTGAACTTAACCTTAAGGCAATTTTCTCCCAGAAAAACAAATTCAATTTGCTTGCTGTCTCTGGTCAGATATGCAAAAAATCCGTACCCCTAAAGTAAGATTGTTTCTGAAACTTAATTTCTAATTCATATAAGACATAGACTTCTATCACACCTGAGATATAAATTCCGCGCACCTCACTTCCCCTTCTCTGGGCAACCAATAGAATTAGTGGTTCATTTTGCATGTTTTTCTTTATTTCATTTTTTGTCTGGTTAGTCTTCTAACATGGTGATATAAACTATTCACTGAGTAAATTATGCTGCTAAAAATATAGAGAAATATATTTAAAGACACCACAAAGAGTATCAAGTTTGACAGGCTCATACAAAGATATTTTAATTTTCTATTTATGTATACCTATAATGAGGTAGAGAAACAAGATGTCAAATAAAAACTGCTATTAATGTCTTTGTTTTTTAGGGCAAGGTACACTGCAAGGCCCAAGAATCCCATTCTAGAAGAGAAAGCTTGTTTTCAGAAGTCCAGACTAGGGGACACCAAGCAACAGACAAAGTCTTTAAGTGCCTGTCAAAAACAATGCTTTTTGGGTGGTTTTTTAATTCTAAGAATTCACATGAAAAAATCAGGATAAACCTGAAGTGCAATGCAATACAACACATTTTTCGTGTAAGCTCCTCAGACCTACAAAACTTGATTAAAATGGGCACTCCTAAAATTCCCACAAATCTAAACTGTGTTTTCATACATAGCTTTCAACCATCACAACCCATCTTCCACTGGCAAAATTTCATTTCAGAAGAATGTTCAAAACAGCTCACAACAACTAAGAAGTTAGATTTCAAAATATGATACAATGAGGAAAAAATATTGAAAGCAATTTATATTATTGAGATAGAACAAAATACTTTTTTCTCCCCATTCTGCAACTGCAGCCCATGCATGACTAATCCAGTATAATCCCACATCAATGGTGAAGACAAGTCAAGGAACAGGAAAACTGGAGTTTATTGCTACTATAATATAAAATTTAGACCAAAATATGTGGTAGAAAGTCTTGTTTATCACTAGAAAATATCAATTTGCAAAGTAAGTTTTACTGCCAGGTTTTTGTTTCCTATCCCCAACAAAGGCAGTTTAAAGGTTCACCAAAATGAGGAATAAATTGGTATAAAATTTCACAAAGAAAAGCAATTTCTTTAAAAATCCTGCTTCACACAGACTCACTTTATAGCAGCAATGCTGCTGTAAACATTCACTGTATTCATCTGTAGCTGCCACAGACTACCACAGTTGCTAAGCAACATCTTAGCTTCATCTCAATTTTAATATTTGCCATTTTGCTATATTCACTGGAACCTTATTCTTTAAATAGCTTCATCTCATTCCACTCCTTTCACAACTGTTTTATGAAGTGCAATCAAACAGATTTTTCAGAGGGGAAAGGGGGTGAGGGGAGAAGCTTCCTTTTTCCTATGCTTTTTTACATACCTATGTGTAGATGAAATATCTCAGAATATATGCATGTGACAAGAAACAGTCACCATAGTGCTAAAGAAACCCCACAGACATTCAGCAGTCATCTTGCCTCTTTTGATTTCCGGTTTCTCCACCTAAGTTAAGCAACAACACGAAGTAGAGAATTTCATACTAACAAGAACACCAGAAAATTCATACCAGAGAGCAATTAGCTTATTATCTAAATTTATTCTACAATGGAGGAAAATATTACTCTGATACATGAGATTAAACTCCCTCAGTTAAAAATGTGACACATGAGCCCATATGTGTCCTCCTTTTATTTTACAAAAAAAAGGACCAATATAAATGACCTTCAGTGACTCTACCAATACACAGACATCAAACAGCAGATTTCACAGTGGCAGGAAAAGAAAAAAGATTGCAAAAATCCATGCATATCCATGCTAAAATCCATCAACATATTTCTGTGGATAATACTGCTCTGAGGTTACTGCTCCTTGAGAGACTGCCCACATTGACTGTGATCTAATCCAGAGGGGTTTCCTATGTAATAAGACAGCATCCTATGCCCTGGATAGCTACTCTGCACACTTTGCATACAGTAATAATATTCAAAAGAGGCAAGAAGCTTTTCAGAACTTTAGCAGAATAAGCACCACCACTGCTATGCAGTACCATCCTAAATAGTTTAGTCAATATCCATACATAGAGTCCCATTCTCTCCTGTCCTTATTAAGTAGCACTTAAGCATTAAGAAGTACTCTCCAATGTCTTCTTAAAAGGGTTCTGTTACATTAACTAAATACTGACATCTCACTTTCAATTAAGTAAGGATTGAGGAAGAAAGAAGAGAGGATGAAATAATTAGGTGTAGACTCTTGTGATGAGAACTGTAAATAGCTATGTTTTTATGGAGTACTAAATAATTGAAATCATGCGTGCACTTCAGGCAGCAGTTTTTCAAATCATTACGTTAAAATGATCAGGCAAAAAAGCAAGTGCTTAGTTACCTATTTGAAACAGGAGATGACAAACTTAATGTTACACAGAAGTCTCAGAGATGTATAGTACAAAACAATTATCTAAAAGCAATTCAGCTATTGCCCTTTCTCATCTTGCAATATGAACCTTAATAAAAGGGAGTAAATTAGCCAGTGCTGTATCACTTTAGCTGCCAATTATTTATTTTTTGTGTTGCGGAAAGACCAAATGTCAGCAGCCACATGTGTAACAAAATCCCAGTACAAGGAATGTAAAGTATTTTCTGTGAATTACAGCTTGTTATTAATATTGCAAAGGAATATGGACTTCTAAACATAAGAAACTGAAATTAAAATCTGTAGTCTGAAGGCATTTCCTTTCTATAATGATGGAAGAATCCATCTTTGTATTTCCTTTGGTTTCTTAGTCTAAGATCCTTGATAAAGAAAGAAAGGAAAAAGATATGCAAAGTGTTCTCTTGACCACAGCAGTCAGCAAGTTCTCATACAAGGTTTCTTATAGGATACAAAAGTAAAATAAAAAGATTGAAGAGATGTTCCATCTAGTCAATAAAGACCTTTGTCTTTTAGATTAAGAAGCTACAGGCCTCAAATGAGGTCAATTTACACTTCCCAAAGTATTTCTTATGTCTGTTTATTAATGAACTCTAACGAGGCTTGCCATTATGCACGATACACAAGTAATTCTGGAAGGCTTTCCTGGCTTTAAACTTAACACCTAGGACGACAGGTTTTTAATTTCTTTTTCCTGATGAATTCTTTTCAAAGCCACCATAAGCCCCAGTTTTTTGTTACTCAACACCATCATCTCTGCATGGTTGCTGGCAGCAAATGTGTGGATAAAAGTCAGCCAGCAACATTTTGTTCATGCTGACTAGTGACATCATACAAACTAACTTAATGAAGTAATGAAATGCACCTAGATATATGATCTGTGTAGGACACCAGAAAAATCGAGTCTAGTGCCACCTCCAATGCCAGTGTTGCATTCCTAAGTGGAAAGGATGGAAGCGAACAAAAGCAGAAGGCATTTCTTACAGTAATGAGGTCATTGTTTTGCTTGCTAAGCAAATTTTCAAAAATAAAGAAAACAATATTACAAATTCATGGAGCATTCACAGTCTGAACAGAACATCAAACTAGCATTCACAGTACTATATAATACCAAAAAAAGGAGCTGCAAGTTCACTTCTTCTGATACATTATTTGGCAATGATTTTGCCAGAACAGTGCGTAAAAAGTTTTTGAGCCTGGTCCCAAAAAACAGTGGCCAGCCTGTAGTGATACTGTCCAATGCATTCATGAGTTGGTAGTACTGGGTCTGCAAAAGACTTCTTCAGTGAAGAGCTCAAAGTAGTTCTATTAAAAATATCCTTTATTTTACTGTTTTTTGACGGGAAAAAACAGCTGATGAAGCAACAATCCAGTAATACCATTTCAGAAACACAGAAGTACATGAAGAATTTATACAGCTATTTTAGACTGCTTGCCTTTCCAAATTTCATAAAAAACCATATGGAGAAAAATGCATCTGCACAGTCATTCAGGGCGACCATTTACAAGAAACTTCATTTTTCTTGCCTAGAAGTTTCCCAAACATGATCCAGAGTTAGATACCAGAAGCAGATGCTAAGAATTATTCTTAAAAGTACCTCCATTGATAAAATGTATAAAAGCCACAAAGGAAAGGATCTTTAATTTTGACCATTTAAGGTTTGCTGTAAGTCAGCCTCCAGAAAGGTTCTGCCCGGAAACCTTTAACATCAAAAGGAACACTTGTCCACAGACTGTCACTTGCCCGGTGAGCTGGCAAGCCAACATGATTGCTTGCTTCCTGGAAAGGACAGGCTGCAGCTTCACCTCATCCAAAAAATCAAAGGCTAGATTTCTCTTTGAATGAGTGAAGAACCATTATACATCCTTTCTTCATGTGCTGGCACATAGCAGAGCTGAACTGTTCCCTGATAATTTTTCAGACTAACTACAGACTCTCCTGATGAATCTGTATGTGTGACCACCTGTCCCAGGTTTGCCAGGTTTGGGTTATTTGTAACCATAAAATTATTTTATTTACATACCCCCAAGGTGAATATGACCAGGTCATAAGCATTCTTGTGGTTTTTGCCAGGACTCCTCTTTATTTTTCAACATTGTAAAAAACCAATACAGACAACAGGACTGAAACCGGCACTGATGCATAATTCACATCATCGGCATTCAGTATCATGCAGGAACATAACTCTTCATTAGAAAGAGTATGACTTCCTTACTCTTTTTCTGTATGCTACAGAATTTCAACCCCTCCACATTACCTGTCTGTTTTGGGCTTTAGCTATCTATTTTGTCTGTGTGATCCCCACTTACTTCCAGGACAGACTGTCCTGTCAACCAAATATGTTTTTTAGATGTAAAAATCCGATTCTGGTGTGCAAGGCTAACACATCTATTTTAATAAATCTAATAAATGGTGTTTGGGTCTCACTAAGCAAATGATCTTTATGACTCTGTAAGAGTCAATCTTTCCATCCTCTGTAAGTTAACAAAAAGTAACTATTTTACAATAACAATCATAAACTACTTGGATCATGATTGCTACCCTCTCCCCTTTAAAAGCTTTAAAAATCAATTTAATGCTTTATTGATACAGGGTTTGAGGAGGGGACATTGTTATTTAAGGAGTATCAAGGAGTAACTGCATTACAGCTACTGGGTATTTACACCAAGGAACTTCGTTCTAAAACAAATTATATTAGGATATCCTTTTTATAATAGTGTTTCAGCAATTAAATCATCTCTGCGTTAATTGAAATAATATTATTTCACATTTACTGACACATTGTTTATCCTCCATTATTTTTCTCCAGATCTTTTTAAAAAGTGTTCAGGGTCTTCCATGATTCCAATTTTATACTGAGTTACTGGGAGGGACATCTCAGAAAAGTATTCTCAGCTAATTCTTTTAAAACTCCTGGATACAGATTACAAAGACCTCCTTATAACCTTTGCTAAGAAATATCTATAATGGAATATTTAGTACCTTCTTTGTAACTTCAAGGCTTCAAAAACTTGAATTACCTACATGACCTTATAACATAACCTCACTTTTATCTAAAATAACCCCAAAATATTTACTGTGATGTACCTTTTTTCCTTTCACTATGAATCTGTTATCATTATCACCTACATTACTGTTAGAATTCTCAGTTCTTAACAAATCTCACATTTGTTATCATTTGCTTTACCAGTCAAGGTTTTCCTCTCAAGAACATTTTATTTTCATCAGTTTTCTACATTTTTCATGCACCACTCCATGCCATTTTTCCTCTACCATCCTCACACGCATGCTTCACAGAAAGGAGGGAGGAGCCCTGAACTGCTTCCTTCCTATAGCAATGAAAGCAAGACTGGTTCTAATGGAACTTGACATCTACAGAAAACTTTATAGTTGTTAAAGGTGATTTCTAGCGTAATTTATTTGGGGAAGTCTACCATACACCTGTGTTTGTACTCTTTCACACACATGCCCATCTTTGTACTTTTTGTAGTCTGGACATACATATAAGCAGACTTCTAAATGACAAGCAAAATTCTGTCCATATCAAATCTTAAGTTAGCACTAAAAAAGTTATCAAAGGTTTCAAAATGTATGAGCCAACTACAAGTGCAACTCATTTGGCCCATATTGTAGGCATGCAGCATTTTTCTCTGCCATATGAATGCAGTTTACATTTCTCTATTACCATTGAATTCCCCCTCTGCAATATCAACCAGTTATGGTTCTCCCTCCTAGCATATTTATTCTTACAAGCCTTAATTCCCAGGCCATTTCAGGATGCTTCCAATACTTGCAATATCTATCACTTCCATTTTAAGCTGTAATAATTTATCTGCTTACTTTTTCCTTCTACCTCTTTAATTTCGTTCTCTTCGATTATCTTGTTTTTCCTTCAATCAAAACAGGCCTGTCTGCTTCCAGTTCAAAATCCCAGTCTGCCTTTAAGTGGCCATGTTTTATTGGCTTGTTCATGCATCTCCAATTATCTCTTTTCTCTAGGTCAGTGACCATTCTTTCAAATAATTTTCTTCTACCATCTCTCCTTTCCAGTCTTCCATGCTGTCACTACTTTGACTTGTAAAATAGAAATAATACAAATATATTTGTGCAGAACTAGCACATCTGCCCCATGCAGCCATTTCATGCACTACATGCATAACCACAATAGAGCATATTATGTAATTAGCAATACTTAAATTCTGTTAAAATTTCCTGCTCTAAGGCAAGGTTATTGTCTTCTGGGGCGGGGGGGGTGGGGGGTAGATCTTAAAAACACCATATTGTGATCTAGTTCCCTTCTTATAAAAACAGCTTTTTAAAATGTACATATAGGCATTTAAGAAAGTGTATATATATTAAAAAATACATGGACAACAGTTCAGTATCTAATTGCTTTAACGGCTTTGTAATCTGAATAAGAAGAAAATTCAAACTACGACCAGGATAACGAAGATCCTTCATAACACCATGAAGCCAAAAATCGGTGGATTCAACTTTGTCAATTCTGCACCCTTTCCAGGGTTAGGTCTCACTATTACAGAGCCTCCATGTGCATCAACTAGTGTCACTATAGAGACAAAAATAGCACACTAACAAAACAGTAGAGATTTGAATCAAACAAAAGCAGTAACATTACCAGCAAAACCTACATACTCAAATTTTCAGTGTTTTTTAACTACTTAGTTTTACTAAAGTAAATAGTCTACAATAATTTCTAGGAAACATTCCCCCTGACACCAGCAACCCCAATATAATTACAGCCAAAAAAAATGTCTTTTGGGTTTCCCAGAAAATGCAACTTACATTCAAATTTAATTCCTGGCATTGTGCCAAAGTGGGGGGGTGGGCACCTAAGTAAAAAATTAACTTCAAAGTTCTCTAAAACATCAATGCAGAAAATTAGTTGATTCTCTTACCTGGTGAGTGGATGGCACGTGCAAAATGAGCTTCCTTCTCTGAGTACACCACTGCAGCTCATTTGCATAAGTATTAGGAGCTACAAGTAGACTTCCAGGTCGGCCATCTTGATACTAAGATCTTGTTTTGTTTACACAGCAGCATGAGTACTGGTTCTTAGCCAGCCTGAGCTATGCTGTTATACCTCTCAGCTACAGCTAGTAGCCTGCATCTGTTAAAGACTTAGACTGCTGGAATTTCTACTTCTCCACATAGTAGCTGAAATGTCAGAGTGCCCCTGCATCTCACTGAGCACACCACAGCTTTTAAGGAAACTGTTGCAACTACAAGTGCCTCCAGTTGTACTCTTTGTACTGCCTTCTGTGCTGCCAACTATTAGTGCTGCAGCAACTATGTGCAGTGAAGTACCTCCCACATACCACACAGTAGTACCAACAAGCATAGATTTATTACAGCACAGCACAAGACAGCATACTGGAAAAAACCCAAGAAAGCTGAAATTTCAGTATCTTCACTTACTAGCAATCTAATTATACCTAGATTCCATTGTATATCTTTCCACATTCATCAGTGCTGCTTTTTCTGTACAGAAACCAGAGAGCTCCTGCAGCCCTTGTGAGGGAGAAATCCATGACACATGTTAGCTGCTGCCGACACAGCCAGACTGCAGTTACAGCTAGCTGGCGCCAGTAAAAATTTACATAAAGGGGCCTGATTTCAAGACTAAATTGCAGCAGGATATTGCTGAGCAAAGCCTTACCCCTCCCCACGGGTTCTAGAATATACCTTTCTAGGTATTTGCTTACTAATAATCCAGATTCATGTCAAAAGTCAGGTGCTGTTCTCATTGTTCATATAAATGAAAATTGACAAGTGTCTGCAAAATAATTTCACCTTGCAGCCTGTTTCAAGTAGAATGCTACACACACTGTTCACAGTCATTGTCTAGTAATAGAAGTAACATGAGAAAAATTGCAGTATGCTTGGCAATCAGATATTCTTAACCTAGTATTTCCAGTATGTTGCAGATTTCCAACAAGAAATAAATACTAGTTCTAAGTAGGACAAACTCATTTTTAACCTAATACTGACAAGAAACATGTCTGGCCATTTAATTTGTTGTCTCTATTTCACATTTAACTTTTCTTAATTAGTTAGGTGTAGGAGGGAAAAAAAATACTCTCAATCTGAATTATCTGTTCAAATACCTCTAAGGTACAGTGACAGGTAGTGGCAGAAGCTTGGATTTTAATCTCACTTGACTAGTTTGGCTAGCTACACATTTAGCAATAGGCAGCTGTAGTTGCAGCCTGGCACCATTTAGTGAAAAAGCAAAGTAATGGAGACAGGGATGCTTATTGATTTGAACATGGCAGAGCATCTCAGGACCAGAAGAGCCTGTTTTACAACACTGGCCTTTTCTAGTTCCCTGCATTGTTCCTCTTTGGAATGCCAACAGTGTTAAGGCTATATATAGTTCAACTATATGTCCCATTTTCTGCTGCAAGCATAATTTGCTCATGTATGGCTGATTCTGGTTATTCGAGCATAACACAATATGCTCATCCGTTATGTCAAAAAGATAATATTTTTGTGTCTCAAAATATTTAGCAATGCAAATTACCAATTTGTTGTTATAATTTATCCTCACATTTTCCATCCAAAATCCTAGAGTGATTTGTAAGGGAAAGCTAATTATTTTTCAGAATGCTTGTCACATTAAAGAGACAATCACTAACATCCCTTTTATGTTACCTGTATCTTTTGACTTGCTTTACTTTCAGACAGATTTATGTATGCTAGCACATCTAAATGCACAGAGAATACATCTTTCAGTGATTCTGCTGTCATTTGCAGAATGAATCATCGCATTAACAGCTTCTGAGCTTAAAAAGAAAGGGGACCAGTGCTGCTTTAATAAAAAAAAAGTTAAAATCCCTTAGATTTCCCAAATACAGCCATGTCCCCTACCCTCCTCCCGGTTCTATAGCGTTATGCACGAATACCTGAATAGTATGGTTCTAAACACATTAAGACACATACTGCAAAAATAAGAGCCTTGGAGCATTTTCTGTTCCGGGCTCCAGTCCGCTATGGGAAATCCATGCCAGAACTTGCCGGCAGCTCCTCCGGGCGAGCTCTGCATCTGCAGTCTGCGGGAAGCACCACCCCGCTTCCAGAACTTTCAGGCAGAGCCACCCGCCCCCCCCCCCCTCCCCCCCGCTGTGCTTTCCTCCCCGCACCTTCCTCCCTCTCACAGCACTAGCTATGACAAAGCTCAGTTTCAAACACAAAACGTTTTCACAGAGAGGAGAAGCCATTGGTTTTGGAGTTAGAAACGCACCAACTCGGTTGCACAAGGCAGAGGGGCCGCCTTGGGTACGGCTGAGCCCCAGACCAGCGGCAGCCTCTGCCAGGCAGAGGGCTGGCAACCGACCCCAAATAAAATACAGGGACCCTTCAGCAGCCTCCAGAATACGAGATTTGGGCAGGATTTTAAAATTATTACTATTTTTGTTGGGGTTTTTTTTGTTTCTCGCTTGTTTTTTTAATCCCCCTTCTTGGACAGGGGAGGGGGGGCGGGAGGAGCGTGGTTTGTTTTGTAGTTTGTTTTTAATAGGAGACTCAGACAACAAACCATAATGTACTCAATCATAAAATTCTCGGTTGACTAGCCCTACAGAAAAAGCCAAAATGTCTGCCTGCCTTTTCCACATTTCCCCTGTGTCGGTGGAAACACCCAAAAGCTATTATATTATTCTCAGAGCCAGTTCTCTTCCTCCAACATGCGAATGACTTCCTATTCCCCTATGAAAAGTGGCCTTAAAGAGCAGATGTTGCAGTCAAAAGTAGCAATACCAGCTATGTTCAAAATAACAGCTATCAACTGCATGGCTTCAATAGGTACTAATCAAAGACAAGATCTTAAAATATCGGTTCAGTTCTCTCAAAATGGGTAGAGAAGAAAAGTCACGCAAATTTCCCCAATCCAGACTCCTAAATATTGAAGCATTTAATTGACAAAGTTTGTCTAAAATAAAAGAGAAAAAACGGCATAAATCCAGCCATGATGAAATCTGTCACTAGTACCTTGACCTAAAAAACCCAAACCAAAAAAACCCCTCACCACACAGCATATGAAAATGAAAGGCCATGAGCCTTCTGACACAGAAGTCCAAAACATCCCTTTCCCCCTCTTTTTTTCCTCCAAAACAAAACAGATCAAGTTACTATTCACTTAAGCGTCAGCCAAAACTTTAGTAGTTCCCAAAATTTTCTCACGTTAGTGTTTGAAAGACACAGAAAATTATACACATTTCTGAAGCGGAAAACTCTCTATCAAATCATTATCTTAGCTACTGTGGTTTATTTGAAGATATTTTACAGCAGAAGCCTGTATTAGCAGAAAGAACAGGAAAGGTAGGAAAGGGGGGAGGGAGGCCTGAAAATACTAAAAGTATCTAATAAAGAATACTAATTAATAAATAATACTAAAAGTGTCTAAACCAGGTAAGTTCCAGGCAGTAATAATCTAATGTGTTGCCCTACCTTTATTCTAGAAATGGAAGATCCTCAGTATGAATATTCTCATAAAATTCTAAATTCCCACATTTTGCTCTCTTAAATTTACATAAAGAATTTTGTTATTTAGTAAACAGCTGACTGATCTCAACCTGAAAATCGAGAAGATGGAAGACAGAAAAAATTCAGCTTACTCATCATTCCTTCAAAGACAGTACATGCTTTAAAAAAATGTACTAAATTTTACACTAAAAAGTAAAGGTTCAATTCAGTCACAACATGATTAAGTATTTGAGATTCCAAACAGTTCCAAGAAAACCATTTATTTCTACCGATAGAAGCAAAGAAATCAGCTGTTTTAAAGTGATTTCCATATGTTAAATAGTATTGCATTCATTCAACAGTCTCTTCCAGTCCATTTCAAACCCTGCCTGAAATTGTTTGCTCCCAAAATTTCTACCAAAATAGAAGATGCAGCTGTTCAAATTGAGACAACTCTGAATTTTAAGAGGAACATTAAAAAAAAAAAAATCAAGCCATGCTAGAATGGTTCCAAGCAACTATGATTTAGTAATGAAAAACTATCCAAATAGTTGATGCATAAATGAAAAAGTCTTTACAAGAAAATTCTGAGCCTTTTAAAGTACAGCATTTGCAAGGAAAAAAAAGTGGGGGGGGGAATCTATACACTTTTTCAGAGTAAACTACTGGTTTTCCTTTGTAAATTGTATTTCTCTTGGAAAATCACATAGATTTGAGACTATTACCCTTTTAGAAATTTATTTAACTCCTGATAGCCTATCCTTCAAGTTTACCTATTAGCAGTACAAAGCTAATTTTTCTAGAACACGCAGACACAAGAATACTGACCGCAATCTGACAAGGCGTCTTGCATTAAAACTGTATAGCAGTCAATTCAGTTGACATCATTACTTAATTATACACATCTATTTCTAATTCAAACCATGAACATCTAATTTATGTATTTAATAAAAGTGTTGGGGGGAAGGGGGGTGTTTTAGCATCCACTCAAGTACCCTGTTCCTTTGCACGTAAATTGGTGGTTTTAATTTTCTTTTTGATAATTACGACCCAAACTCTTAGCACCATGGGAGTGAAGAGAGATTATGCTTTCAGCTACTAGAACTACCATTAAAAAAGCATTACAACGTACTTCGGTTTGTGCAAATGGGAATGTATCCCATATGCAAAACAAGTTTCAAGACCTACCATACTTTTAGCATTCCAACACCTCTTTAGGAATGAAGGAAAAAAAACCAATCAAAACCACCCCAAGCCAAACCACAATACCCATGCAGTTCATACAACAAAACACTACAGTTCCCTGCTGGGCTAGTCAGTCATTTTACACAGCACATCCAGAAATGGATCTGTGTTCAAAATGGCCTGTTAAAAAGCAAAGGAAACCAAAACCAAAGGGGACAGGAAACACAGAGACAACAGCTTTTCTTTGAGCTCTGGTAATCGCTCCATACCTTTTCTCTAGAATGGGAGTAAATGTACTCAGCTCACAGAAGAAAAACCATGGGCAACAAAAAGTCACTAAAAGGACAATATAAAATACACATGATCTGAAAATGCAGCATTTTATTCAAATGCAATACATATGAAAAAACATTCCTTATAGTGACTGTCCAAATTACTCTACTTTTCATGCTCCTATTAAAGCAGAGTTTAACAGAGAAATCTTAAATCAACAAAACAAATAGCACTGGGCAACATTTATATGCCTGCTGTTTTCTTTAAGAAAACACCAACCAACCAAAAACCCAACCACCAAAAAACCAATAAACCACCACAGGATGTGTATGGTAAAGTATGTTTTAAATATAAAGTTTCATCCCCTTCAGAGATTATAAAGTAGGAGTTTGGTGATCTCAAAGAATGAAATGTTTCTGCTTCCTGTGAATAATGTAAGTTACTAACATCTGGAACCAGTGGACAATAACTGACTAAAAACCGCACAAACACAAACCTCAGTAATCATTTATAAGATTGGGGAAAGGATAACTCAGAGCATCTTGCAGAAAACCAGAAAGATTATTGTTGCACTACATTATTAATCTACATTCATCAGATCAGGTAAATGTCACATTTTACCAAGATAAATGTGTTTAATTAGAAATTGTGATTTGAATTTTCAGACATTCTAAAATACCCAAATGTTCCCAGGATCTTAACTATCTTACCCAATCCAAAAAAGCCACTATGAACTAAAATCTGCTGTAAATCAAATTCACTAAACAAAGTTCCACTAGCAATAAAAAAAACCTACCTGCTTTTCATCACCACATATTTGCATTACTCTTATCTCTTACCCTAAAGCAGAAAAATTCTATGACCAATTACTTAGAAATGTACTGTTAATTGAAGTCACCAATTCATCTCACCTTAAAAATTCTGTATTTTACTGACTTTATTTCTTTTTGCCAAATGAACAAAATAAACATGGAGAAACGACTTGTCCTGAGAATCTGACATGTAATGTCTGCACAGAATACGTTGTGTCTTTATAAACACTATATTGCCATTAACTGTGTAAGATAATATATGAAAACAGATATTAAAACTAATTTAACCACCAAGTGCGTTGTTGTAGATTATACTGAAAGCACCAAATTAGTGTCCAGAAATTCTAAGGACTAAACTTGTCAGTATTTAGACTAAGGAAAACACTGTAAGTTACACACTGATGAGTTACCCAGCTTGTCTGCTGCTCCTTTTATATTTCTGGAGAACTTCAAGAACCTTCCTGTTTACTTACTCTTGGTTTAACTTACATGCAACTTAAGAACCCATGAAGACTTGAACTAAGTATAAGACACAGAACAAGACAACTGTATATAGGGTCATGAAGAAAAATGCCTTCTTTCTTCTCTTCTGTTGTCCAACTCCCCAGTGAAGAAAAGTTGCACATTACTTTTCTCCTACCTTCATCTCCCTGGACACAGACAAAAGCTTCTAATGTGCTTTAGGGATGACAGCTAGGTCACCAACGAGAACCTCACAACGGAATACATGAGGCCATGTGAAACCATTAGCACTTTGAAACTCAGATTTCAATTAAGTTGTATACAGAAGAAATAACGCCAGACCTCTAAACTTCCATCTTCTCATTTGTAGTACTTCCATAAAAATTGTAGTGTTATTCTTGAGTAGCAACTAAGTGCTACCTGCAAAACAGATGACATTTATATAATCACTGTTTTCCTAATGTATTTATTTAGGCATTGTAATTGCCTACCATTGGAAAAGTTACACATTGAAAACACAATAATCAAATCTGATTGCTCAGTTACAAAAATTTAATGAAGTTTGTAAAAAGTTTATTTCATTTTTCAGTTAAAGTATGAGGCAAGCATTTGAGAAAGGGACAGCACAGAATGAGAGCTCTTCCAGCCTGCTAAGAAGGTAAGCCAAAACAAAGTAATTTGATTAGCAAGACAGATATGATATCCGACCTGTCCTGTCCCACCTCATCTATCCTGTAACTGAGACAAGACAGAGGTCTATTAATTAATTCAGTGAGAA
Source organism: Brachypodius melanocephalos (assembly GCA_013398615.1). Lineage (NCBI taxonomy): Eukaryota > Metazoa > Chordata > Aves > Passeriformes > Pycnonotidae > Brachypodius > Brachypodius melanocephalos. The sequence goes on along the minus strand of VZSR01003524.1, from coordinate 1,401,068 downwards.
AGCAAATAGAAAACAAAATTAGCACAACCCCCCCCCAAAATAACAAGAAAAACAAACAAAAGAAACTCCCCCAACGCTCCCCAAAAACCCTCCAAAACCCAAACCACAAACAACAAAAAAAATCAACAGAAAACCCCAAACCCACTAGAACTGACAAAAAAGAAGAGTATTTTAATGTATTTTACATCATTTGGAATAGTTAGCTATGACTAACCAAAGTTTTAAATTGCTTCACAGCAAAATAGAGCTGGTGCTCATGTCCAAGGTCTGGAGCACATGATGCTAACAGCTCTGCTCATTTGCACATGGTCAAGCTGAAGTGCTACACTGAAGAGCAGTTTTTCAGCCATTCTGAATCTGCTCTGTCTCAGTTGTACTGAAAATAAGACTAAGATGGCTGCAGCGCTCACAAGACAAGCCAATCAGTGACAACTCAGCAGGAGATAAAACATTCACACAGCAAAGTATCTCCCTCTTTTACCACACTGCAACAAACCGCACAGGTGGGATGGGTGGGTGTGAGCAGAGGAGTGAGTGGTTTCTTTGACAGACAGGAAGTGGTTAATGCACAGCTGCAGCACTGCAGCTGCCTAGCACCACTAGTAAAGGGGAAATCGAAATAAACCAAAAACCAGCAAGAGGCAGCCCTGCTAGGCCTGTGATCCAGGCTTTGTATCACATACTTCAAATTTCTCAGAACTCCAAGGCAGTTCAGAATCCCTGTTGCATATTAACAGTCACGGATACAGAGCCAGATATGCACAGAACTGACCAACATTTGGGAATGCTTTTCAAAAGTGGGCTCACTTAAATGGGTCTAAAAAAAAAACGTAAAACACCAACTTAAGAAATTAATCTATAGCTTTGTACTGCTCCATCTACTTTGAAATATTCTGTAATATTAGTTGCACAACAGAAATTTTACTTGGAGAGAAAAAAAGGAAGTTCACTTTATAAGAAACTTAGCAAAATCCCCAACAACATTCCAGAATTTCAACACTTGCAGAAATCAAGTATCTAATTCTTTATGACCGCAATGCAGCTTGTTTGAGTTTTTCAAAGAAGAGCTGTATCTAGAATCACTTAAGGAATTTTTTTGGAATCTTGTAACAGAGCAGTGCCTGAAGAACTGGTTTGAGATCCTATGGCAGGAAGAAAGGGGGAAATGTGTGTCAACCAAAGACACACGTTTAACACAAAATTAAATTCAATACAGGTTTTGCTCCACTATCTGTTTATTACTCTCATAGAGGCAACATTGGATCAGTTCTGGAGGGAGCTCCTCTATATCTGCCTCACTTCTCTCCTACAAAATCCAAATATGTCTGTTTTAAAACAAAATACTTGCAAGAGTCTCTGAGGCAAGTCTAAAGAAAATTACTGTTGAGTTATACCTAGCCTTCTAACAAAAAATAATCTTTGTGATCCAAAATTAGCCCAACATAGTAAGTCACTCCCCCCCAAAAAGTAGAACATGCCTTCCAACCACTTCAGTTATGAAAAGGTCTAGACTTATGTAACTGTGCATGTCTGTTGCCAGCTGTAGCTCGTTATTTCAGGATTGATTAATCACGCCAGCAGTAGTTGTCTAACACACTCATCAGCGCTACAGTCACTGTTTCTAACTTAAGAAATGGTGAAATACACCATCCGGCTTTTCCTCTTGTCCTTGTATTAGCATGACCTGCAGTACAAGAAAGGGCCCATGCCACATATGAGACAGCTCCACTGATTGTCTCTGACAGCATGGTACAGATTTAGAAAATAAAATTAAAATATACTTGAAGTTCAAATGGCCAAAAGACATATTTCTCAAAAAACAAACTTATAAATATTGAAGAACAAATTCATTACAGTTAATTTAAAATTACCAATTACAATGAAGCTTTTCTTCACCAACACCTTTTAATAAAGTAAAAACCAAGTTTACAACCAATTAAAAAACAATCTGGTTATATACCCCATGTTGCTCAGTTTGAACACCATATATACCACACCATCACCTTGTAGGAATATTTAAAATAACTTAAAAGATTTCAAAATTCAAACTTAAAGATTCCATTTGTATAACAAATATACATATACTTTGATTTCCCCTGTAGCAACATTTTAAATAGAATTGTGTGTTTATTGTATCTACAAAATATGTACATCAAAAGGTGAATTCTGACTTCAAGTCTTAAAACTTCAAGAATATCACCAAAAACATGGCAACATTCTAACCCAGAATCCCAGAGCTGCACTTGTACAACACTGTTTTATATAACACTGTCTTGGAGACTGATGTATAGGTGACAATGACTTAAATAGGTCTGAACAGGCAAAACAACAAGTTGGCAAAAAAATTTCAGACGATGTTTTCCCTGAGCCAATGGAAACAGAATCCGTGTCACAGTTCTGTTGCTACAAACATCTTGCCTTCTTAGAAAGCTTCAGGAACATACAGAGGCACTAATTCATTAACACAGGCCCATGGATGCAAAAAATCTTACTGAATAGTAAGAAACCACATGCATTAACTTAAATACCCAGTCCTATATGCCTCCACTAGAACACAAAAGTGTGTTAGTAAAGTGTGTTAAAAAGTGTATTAAAAGTTATTAACGAAATTAATTTAAAAATAAAACTTAATGTTTAAGTAAACACAGATTTATGAGTGTAATAACTTCCCTGAAACTGCTTTGGCCCAGGAAATGTTAGCGTGACCCTATGCTAATGTGTAATTCTATACTAACATAGGATTACAGTTTTTTCATTGCTACTTAGCATTGCATTTATACAGATTCTCTAGTCAAAATCCCAAGAAAATAAAGCATTTTAATAAGATTAGAGATCGGAATTTAAACTTGACATGTTATGATAAGAACTCCAAACAACCTTTAATCCTGTCCTCTTTCGATAACATGCCAAAACAATGTCATCTCAGTAAGGTTCAATTACTGTAGTCATAAATTAAAACACGGCTTCCATTTTCTCAATTTCTCATGAACATCAAACAATAAATGGAAGAGAATGGCATTCTGTTGTTTCTCTAATTATTGCCTTATGTAAGTAACGTCACCTTCACACACACCTCTTAAATACCATTACATAGAGCCACAGTTCATACCAGGGCTCCTTCCCTGAAGAAAGAAGAAATTTCTGCCCCTTCAGACAGGGTTTTATGCATTTAAACATAACAAGGGCAGGAGAGAACCAGCCAAAGCACAAGTACTTTCTTTTGCCCAAATTAGATGCTTAGAAACCAGTTACCTATGTATCATCCACAAATCCTTGTGTCCTAACCACATCCTATCCACTTTTATCATTTACCCTCTTGCTTTATTGATCGTTTTTGTTTTGTTATATAAGGTTTTATATGTTAGTTAACATTAAGTAGACAAAACAGTTCTTACACTGACAAAATTCAAGAGAAACTACATTTGTATGCATCTCAACTGAAGTCTCAAAACACCATCTACTGAAATCCTTTTTTATTCTTATTTTCACACTGGCCAGTATACTGACTTCAAAAAATAAACACTATTTAAACTGCTGGGGGGAAGAAAAGAGCTCATAATCATGAGAAAAAGAAAACTGAAGTTAAGAAAAACACAAGTCTGCACAACATTTAAGGATTCTTAATAATTCCAAGCTGCTTGATGGTAGGACCAATAAAGGAAATTTTCAGTGCATTGACTGAAGTCAGCAAGCATTTATGTTAATGTGTTTAAGCACATTTTTCAAAGAAACAAAAAATTTGAATGCAACATCTTTTAAAAACGTCCTTATGGAAACTGCAATGTGTTGGAGGCAAAGCTAGAAGTACAATGACAGCTTTGGGTCGTTTGGCTGGGGTTTTTCTTTTTTTGGGGGGTGGGCGGGGCAGGAGGCAATGCTTGAGACAGCACAAAATGACAGAATAAATACACAGGTTACTTGAACAACAATCTCCCATCTCCACCGCCATACAATTAATAAAATCCGTACACTGAGTACGTGAGTTTATTTGAAAGCATTTTCAGAAACTGCATCTAGAAAAGAAAAACATTTTTCATCACATTATTTGTAATGAAGTACCTCTATTAGTTGAGTTATGTATTTTTTAAAATATGTATTAAAAATACTTTGCATTCAGCCATCTAATTTCCTAAGATCTCAAATGATTTGATGTTTGTTCATGAAAGTAATAGGAGCTGGTAACTCCTATGTACAGTTTTTATCATTTATAATGAGCACAGCTCAAAATACAACAAAAAGCATAATCTACTTTTTTTCCCCAAACTACCAAAGAAACATAAAAGGTATTTATACAACATATATAAATTTACACGATGTTGTGAATTTGTCCACTGTGATGTGATGGAAACTGACACTTAACTGAAAATCAGACAGTTACTTAATACCATATAGTTAGTACCATGCCCTCAGCTACACCTACAAGGGAGTCTTTACTTTTAAAAAAAACCCTGAAAGATGAGGGGAGGAATGGAAAGGGGAGGGCAGACTTGCTGTTAAATATACAGTCATTTTTGAAAAGGATACAACAACAGTACTAAACAAGGAATGAACAATGGAACTAGTGAATCCACATTTCCTTTGGATTTATGAATGTTGTCTGGCTGCTTTTTACTCAGGTTATCACTGAGTAAAGGAAGTGGTGTAGCACTGGACACTGGCCTATGTACTGACTGGCAGCAAGTTATTCCCCCAAAACAACACGTAACTTTGCAGTTCCCTCACTGCCAACACTGGTAACCTCTCCTCGCTCCAGCTGTTTGTTTTCACAAACTTTGCAGGTATTAATTTTTAATACTTAGTCATTACTAAGAAATAACAACTAATTAATTATCTCAGATACTTACTATGCTTTATATTTACTGAAAACCAACAAGTCTTCTGAGAACTAATAAGAACAGAACAACTGGCAATCAATGTTCACATAAAACTGGACTACTGCTCTAGAAAGGAGCAGATTTCTCTTAAAATTTTTAGGGTTGTGGCACAATTTGAAATTTTTGCCACATATCTGCACTGCACATTTTCTGCTTAACCAGAAAAATAAACTTGTTATTTTTTGGCCCATTTGGCCTAGCAGAATTTGTAAATGTTATTTCAATAACCTTATCGATGTGTATTTTTAAGTTTTATGCAAACTTGAAACTTAGGCCTGCATACAACACTGAAGTTGCACATAAGCACAACCCCCAGGACTGGTACAGGCTGGGGGATGAACAGATTGTGAACAGCCCTGCAGAGGTCTTGGGTGCAGGTGGATATGGGGCTGGACATGAGTCAGCAATGTGCATTTGCAGCCCAGAGAGCCAATTCTATCCTGGGCTGCATCCAAAGCAGTGTGGGCAGCACAGTGAGGAAAGGGATTCTGCCCTTCTGCTCTGTTCTGGTGAGACCCCTACCTGCAGTGCTCTGGGGTCCTCAGCACAAAAAGGACATGGACCTGTTGGAGCAAGTGCAAAGGTGGGCAACCAAGATGATTAGAGAAATGGAGCACCTCTCCCAAGAACAAATGCTGAGAGAACTCGAATTGTTCAGTCTGGAAAAGATAAGGCTCTCTAGATATCTTAAGGGACATTCCAGTGCTTATAAAAGGAATCTACTAAACTGAAAAGAAACTTTTTTACAAGGTTATGTAGTTATAAAACAAAATGTAATGGATTCAAGCTGAAAAAGAGTATGTTTATATTAGATCTTAGGAAAAAATCCTTCAGTGTGAGAGTAGTGGGGCACTGTACTATAAGGTGATGAAATTGTGAATGCCTCACCCATTTAAGTTTTCGAGGTCAGGTTGGATGGGGCTCTGAACAACCAGGTCTAGTCCAAGGTCTCCCTGCACATGGCAGGGCAGTAGATGATGGGAGTAGATGATTTCTAAGGTTCCTTCCCATCCAAACAATTCTGTGATTACCAATCTAGCTTTTTAAACGCTAACACACAACCAGATAAAAGCATAAAATACAAAGCAACATAGGAGTCACATGCAACAGAAAATCTACTTTCGATTTTGGAATGCATTTTGGCCCATATACATCTCAAGACACACAGTCAAGGAAGAACAGTACTAAGAACTAGAACATTAATTAAAACAAGAATATGCAATTTAAGACAAAAACCCCTCCCCTAAACTAACAAAGCAGACTCTTCCATGGTTCACAACAGTAAGAAATTACTAATGCATTCTGAAGATCTAGTTTCTACATAATTAATACTGGTACTTTGTATCTACAACCAATGACACTCACTTTCATAGTCTAATCTGTAAACTGATATTGTACCTCAGATGCTTAGAGACTTAAGCATTGCACATATGAACCACCATTGACTACCATTACTACAGAAATACAGAGTGGAAAAACAAATTAGAAAAACCTGAACATGAACAAAAAACAGAAGAGCTCTAAGAACACTACCAACAATACACAAAATCTTTTCAGACAAATGAAAACTAAGATTCCCACAATATCATGCAAAATTATGATCTTAAGAAGAAAATGAGATCTCAAAAGTTGACACAATGTGTGTTCCAGATCCTCCTAACCAAATATTCAAAATATTTTAGTTACTTTCTTTAGCATCATCCAGTAGGCTTTAATATCCAAACCAAGGCTAAGGTAGAGAAATTTTAAATATTAAGTATTACACAATTCATATCTAAACCATACTTGGAGATTAAGACACTTTACAGCTATCTGACTTGACAAGGAAGATAGCACTTTAGAAAATGAATTTCTGCTTTTAATGAGCTGTCAAAAAAACCAAAACAACCCCCACCACAACAAAAACTTGCCGCACACAACAGCCCTATCTCACTCTCCATCCTGTATTTAGGTAAGTCACTGCTGCTTGATAACTAACTTCTTACAGTATGGTGGAACTAGGAGAATTTTTTCATGTGGTACACAAAGTGCAAAAAGAAGAACTGAAACATCAGGATTACAGATAAAGACCATGAAAGTAGCAATTCTGTTGACCAGTTTACGAACTCCCACTTTGTGTGAATAGGTCAATCTCTTAGAGTAATGTCACATACTAGAGAAAGCTAAAGAGATCAGGGACAGATGTTTCTCAAGAATATTAATAACATTAGATTACATTACATTTAAGAGCAGTACTAAATAAAAATATGTCAGGGAGGGGAAAAAATCCCAATGCTCCATATTTGCATAGCATAACAGTTTTGTAACTTGCAACTTATTTTTTTTGCATTTATTATCTTTTACGAAAATTGTAATGTACGTGTCATTACCATAATTCCCAAACTAAAATCATAAACATGGAACTAATCCATAATACAGAAAAAACACCAAGAGTAGAACAAATAAGAAAAAAAGAAAAAAGCATTAACACGCAAACTATTGAATAAGAACAACATACTGGTTTAAAGGTTCTTTTGGCCTTACTATTTACATTCCATGAATATACTTGACATTCTTGCCACATGTATAGTTTCTGACAATTAAGTTGAAAGAAACCTAATAAATCATTACACCATTAAAAACATCTGGATGGTGAGAAATGACATTTTTTCCTTATTTTGAAAACAATACAAACTACTTGACTTACTAAACACTTTTTCATTGTGGAAATATTTCTAGTTTGTAACCGGAAACATGCACAAATACAAGGAAAATGAAAATTGAGTTACGAATGACAAATCGGTATTAAGAATTCAATGAACATGTAAAACATTTCTGTTTGCACCAAATTCTGTAAAGTCGGTACTTATAATTTTTATTTTCAAGTTGTTCAGGCTCTTTCTTGGCTGGCAAAATCACCTCCCATGCTGGTAGGAAAACATGCCTATGTGTTTTATGCCCCAAAGGGAAGCACTACTAAACGAGCTTCTATAGAGAAATTAACATACTAAAGTTAATTTTGTACGTTTGTGAAATAAGCACAATACAAGCTATACAATATACAATACGGCTTATAAAGATACAAGAAATCTGGCAAAAAAGATGTGCGTGTCTATTGGACTCAGCATCTTCTTACAACCAAACTTCATACGGGACAGCAGACAGAAGTTCTCTCAATAAAAGCATCAAAATATTTAAGTTGATGCATAAAACAATTGTATTAGTTTTTAAATAAATGCTGCTACGATTAGTTTCAAGTGTACACAACATCCAAGACACACTTGCTAAATTACTTCATACAGCAAAATACAACAGTGTTCCACATTATCAGACAGCATCAGCTCAGCACTGCTACAGTTGGTAGAAAGGTTGCAGCTGATAAAAACACCATTTACTCCAAGCAATGTACTAAGTTCTCTAAACTAAAAACATAAGAAGAACCCAAAATTATTAGTATAACGCTCCCTAGATTATATATACATAGAAATTTAATTTGGTACTTCTGGAGCATGTAAAAGAGCTAACTGCCATACACTAATAGTGGGTGCAGTTACCATGATTCATAAATTGCATATATCTTCATGCAATTATTAGCAAATTCATTTTGCGATTGGCCTGACAACCACCATTTCATAAATCTGAAATCAGAAATTACCTACCCAAGATCATGTATCAAACAGCAGTGTTCTTTGTGTTTGGTTTCTTCCTCTTCAAGGAATTCTTAATAATTGCAGAAATACTCATATCTTCCCATAGAACTGCAAAACCCAGCACCTAATGAGAAGCCTCTTATTTTTTAGATTGATAGGTGAGGGCTGTGTACAGATTTTATATTTAACTTATTAATTTCACATTTAAGTAGAAATTAGGCGCATTCTTCACACTTCTGCTTTTGAAAATATAAATGTAAGTATTATGAACTGTAATAAGCGCGAGCACATATTCTTTACTGCCAAAAGAGAGATGAATGGCACACTTGTAAAATATTCTGTTATTATTATAATTAGCTTCTAATGAACTTATTTTTAATAATACTGCATGTCTTTGTATAGTTGGGGACATTAAACAAACAAATCTATTAATATGCTTTTACTTCCGCTGGTTAGCGTGGTAAATGTCTAGATGCGTAAGTGACATTTATCTGTGACTAAAGCCTGCATCTTTAAGCTCAGTCACTGCTTTCTGGAACAGCAGAAGTGTTCACCCTTTTATTTTAAGCAAGTAATTTTCCATCAACCCATCCAATTTTTCCAGTAAGTGTGTCTACCGTAAGGGTCACAGTCACGTGACACGACGTAAAATTATTTCAAGATTACTGTTAAGCAACAAAATATCCTACTGTCAGCATTTCCGTTGAGTATCTGCCAACGACGGCAAGATCCAGGAAAAGAAAGATGGACTTGCTAGAAAAACAAACTACTCAAGAGTAGGGCCACACCTCTACCAGGCTTCATGATTAAAGAATAAAGCACTTACCTTAAAAGTTTTGCTATTTTAAATATTTCAGTTTAACGAAGATTAGCAGTTCGAATGTACAGTCTTTAACTTAGCACATGGTTTAAACCCTTTTACCATGTTGCCTGATCTGGGTGGCCACGATACCTCGAGGAGCCCGCTTGGGCCCTGTTTACCGGTGGCATCACGTGAATAAGCGCAACTCGGCCTTCTCTATTCTCATCCAGAAACTGTTTGGTTTCCAATGAACAAGCGTATCCATACAGCAGAGAAATTGTGCCCTGGTGCCTACCAGTGTAGGAACACCACCAACAGTTTCCCCTCGTTGCTTCCAGAGTCCATGCGCTGCGATGTCCCACGCACGCCGTGCCGGTGCGGCCCTTCCCGGCGACGCACAGCGCCGCCCAGGCCACGCCACCCCATTTCCGGCATGGAGCGAAAAAACGCTCTCGAGGCGCCGGGCGCACCCCTGTCCCACCCATACAAGCGCCTTCACCTCGCCTCGCCCAGGCCGCGGGAGGCGGGTCGCGCTCAGGCGGGTGCCCGGTGCTCCCCGGTGCGCGCCCCCGTCAGACCTACCTGTGCCTGCGCCGCCGCCACCGCCGCCGCCGCCAACGCGCGAAAGCAACGGGGACGCGCACGCGCGCCACCGCCGCTGCACTGGAGCCGGGTCACGTGCTCCCATGCATGCGCGTGTGCAGCGCTGCAGCTTCCCGGCGCATGCGCACTTTTGCTGCAGCCGCCGCCGCCGCGCGGAGGAGCGAGTACTGCCGCTGCCGTGCCCTGCCCGCTCGCACCCCGCGCCCCGAGCGCGCTCGGCGGTACCTGTGCCCTCGCGTCCCGCGGCAGCTCCCGCCCCAGCGGCCGCCGCCGCTGACGCCGCCGCTGCCGTGTATTCAAACCAGGAACCCGCTCTGGGCGCCAACGCCGCCTCCCCGCGTCGCACGCGCCGGGCCGCTATGCAAATGACCTCCGTGTCTCCTCCCCTCTCTCGGTTGGCCCCGCCCCCTCCGTGAGCACAGGGGCCGGCAGTGGGGGGCTGCTTCAGAACCGGCCAATCGCAAGGCCGGCCATCTTGGTGGCATGCAAATAAGCACCCGTGATATTTAAATAAGCAGTGGCCCCGCCCCTTGGCGCACAGCCGTGCAAGATCAGGCGAAATAAGCACCGGGGCGCGCTGCGGCCGCTGCCGCTAGGGGGCGCCGTGGAGCACCGAGGGGCGGTGCCGGGAGCAGCTGGCCCAACCTTCCTTACTGCTTTCCTCCCATGGCTTCGCGCCACAGGAGCTCCTGGCTGATTGGCCCTGCAGCCTCTCTGACACCTTCGAAAGCCTGCCTGAAGTCCGCCAGGCTGCATTATCGGTGACCTGCACTGCTCGCTGCTCGTCCCTTATCACATCTTGTGTCCTGCTTCTGGGCTAGGGCTGTGCCTGACCAAAGCCCAGAGGATTTGGAGTTGTTTAATAACCAGCACTGAGGTTCAAGAGTGCCAAGAAACCAAAGAGCGCCTGTTGGCTCTGCTTTTATATGAATATTAAGCACATGGATTGTCTTGGGTGAGCTTCAGGTCAAAACCACAAGTGGCTATTCCTCATCCACCCTCCATTTCTGCCTCATGCACAGGGGAGAAAAACACATGGCCTGCTTTGACATGAACTAGAACTTGGTGCTCTTTGTACCCCAGCCGAAGGCAGAACTGACCAGCAGCTGGTCTGTCCCATGGGTCAGGTCTAGCAGAGAGACCCATGGCTGTGTCCTCAGGTACACAAGAAACCATGAGAGCATAGAAGGGTAGACTTCTCCACAGAAGTACCAGTCACCTACTAACCTGGGAGTGAAGAATCCTATTCTCTCCTGTTAAGGCAAATAAAGGTCACGTTCTTCCTATTGAAGGTGTGAAAAGCAGTGTTTTGATTTGTTTTCTTGAAAAGTAAGCTAAATATGAATAAAACGTCTGTCCATCATATATGGACCAGGCTGACCAATAGATTTGTCTCTGCGTATATGTCGTGAAACAGTATCTACGACACAGCCATTTTAAGAGTCCTGTCAGGTGTGCTTGGTGGATTGGTTAAGGAAACTTTCCTGTGTGACTATTCAGGAACCACTCTGGCAGTCACACTCGCACCACCAAAGCTGGGACTGAAGCTGCTTCGCGCTAGCAGCTCCAGCAACTGATGGGTGCCCCACTTGACTCCCTACCCTCACCACACTCACATGCTCAGACCAGGTTTCCTTACGGGTTTGATCCCAAGTTTCCCATAGCACAGTCTCCGACATCTGGATTCTAAAAATAATTAAATCATGGTGCAACAACAGAATAAGAGCTTGAGTTGGTGCCTCAGAGGAGGGACCCTGCACAAAGGAAGCCCTGGGCTTTTATACCCTCACAGTCTAAGAGCACTATAGTCTGAGGTCTTCCAGCTTAGTCCTTGGCTCCTGCCACGTCTCTGAGTGTCCTGATCACCTGGCCAATGCCACAGTCCCTTTGCTTCCATTGTTGTGTAAAGGGTTGCCACCAGTTTACAGCCTCTTGCCCCTCTGTGGCTCCTGCCACCCAGAGCTCAGTCCGCAGCTACACTGCAGCTACACACTGAGCTACCTGCATTGAAGATTGCAGGCTGCCCCTCAACAGATTGAGGGGCAGTATTTTAGGGTTCTGCCATTCCCAGTGGTTTGCCTGATCTCTCTGCTACATGTTTCCATTGCACAGCCAAGATGGAACAAGGAAAAGTACATACGTTCCTACAAATTGGTGCAAACACATCTGCAACAGGGTTTTAAGAAGGAATATTAGCCTGGAACTTGAACAGCTGAAATGAGAACATGCACCTTCCTCAGCTGTCTTTGCTACAAGCATGACAATTTCTAAGATGAAGTGTGGCAGAAATCTGTAACCATAGTGTCTTAAACTTTCATATCTAGCATTGTTGAGCTACAGTAGTGGAACATTTTGTCTTGAAAAAGGGATACTTGAATTTGGGTCTTCTGAGCTTTCGTGTACACTCAGAGGACACGGCTTTTCAGAAAGTAGAAGCTAGAACTATCCAGAAGTGGGCCGTTCCTAGCCATGCCTATTGTTTGACTTGTAAATTAACTTCTGGTGAGCACTTTTGCAGGGTCCTTGCATATAAATCCTTTGGGAGTCAGTCAGGAGTGAATGCTTTGTGGCTAAAAAATGACTTTCCAGAAACTGTGAATCTCTTGAATCTCTATCATCTCTTTGAATAACAACTGGTGTTATTCCAAACTTAATTTAGTATGGAAGCCATTACAGCAATGTAGTTTTGTTCAATGCAGTACAATTCATGTAGTAAAGAGAGAGTTAAGAACGAGAGCTAGCACCAATCTTTTCTCTCTGGCAAGTAGTGACAGGACCCATGAAGAGGAGTCAGGGGAGTGGTATTAATGTAGCTGTTACAGCAAGTAAGTGCCCTGCTACAGCATTTCAGATACCAGTAGCAGTAGGACTGTATCCTTAAATTTCAAGAACAAAAAATATTTGAATTACAAGATTAGGAATTTGAGGAAGTGAAAGTCGAGATTTTTGTCAACTGTTCTTCCTATGACTGGTCATAAATTTGAAAAAGGAGTAGTATCAGTTTATATTGCTCAGCATCTTTGCAAGAAGAAAATGTAAAAATTTTCAGAAAAACACTACTTCATCAACTTGTCTATATTTGCAAAATGTGAGGGTTATGCTGTGAAAGGAATGTGCAAAGCAAACAGTACACTGGAATTAAATTAACAAGATACAAAATTTTAACACCATGAAAAAGTAGATATCCATCTAGTTTCCTGTCTGATTACTCTGTTAATGCGTTCAAGCATTGTAATTATAAACACAGAAAAAAATCTATCCCAATGCACCTTACGAAAATAATGTTAAAAATTAGTATCTTATGTGCCGCAGAGAAGTTCTTCTTGATTTCCAATTCTCCAATGAACTTAAGGCTTAAAATCTGCATACAATATTTAATTCTCTTATTTCCAGGTAATGTCATAGGACAGCTTTCATACTATCAATGACATATCACTAGAAAGCTGATTACATGGTCTGTCTGGTTGGGGTTTTTTTGGTTTTTTTTTTGTCAATCCCAGTATGATCAACCTTCTACAGACTTGCTGGAGACTTTGTGAATAAAAAAATGGCTGAAAGATGAAGGGTGGAATGTAAAAAAAAGCTTGTTCAGATTTCTTTACTTATAATTATCAGTTTTGTTACTTCTGTATTTCCATCTTGGGTTGAATTTTCTCCATGATGTTTTAAAGTGGAAATGAAGTATAACTTAAACGTTATTGTATTTGTACAAACCTAAAAAACCCAATCATATTTCTAAAAAAACCCATCAAGTTTTGTGTTTTGTCTGTATTAAGTTGGCCATTATTTTTGCTAGAAGTCATTGTCTTCCTTTAAAGCCTCTTCCTAACTGAAGTTGTCATCTGGTATTTTTTGGCCAGATTCTGAGTACTTTGTCATTACTTTCCCCTGCAGGGTTTTATTATGTGGTAAACAAAGATGAATAATTCCTGTATAAATATAGCTTAGATAATATCCAACTCTCCTTCCAATACTGAAGCATGTATGTAATCAAAACACATATTCACTGGTACTGATTTAAGTAATCAACAAACGGGGAAGTCAGCACTGCCCATTGACAGTTACCACACTCTTAGTTAATCATGCATTTAATTTCCATGACTTAATAGAATGATTTTAGATGATTTCTCCAGAACCTTTGTGTACTTGGGGAAGTGAGAAAGCAAGGAGGGAAAGAAAGAGGGAGGAAGGGAGGAAGGGAG